>JADBJO010000931.1:427500-480000 GCA_016801955.1 Conus betulinus
TCACCAACCGCGGTGGCGCAGTGTTTAGCGTCGCGGACTCCTGGCGTAGAGGTCGTGGATTCAGTTTCCATCTATTCCAGTCATTTTATTTGTGTGATTTTTCGGCCCCGGCGGGCCAGAGCTGAGTCAGCTATACGCTCAGTTCGGAAGACTGGGTCCACACAGTCGAGTTTCATCCACTTGATGATCTTCTTTGACAGCGTTGCTCGAATTCCCTGACAAACACGACGACGCCTGGTTGATGAGGAGATGCAATATGAAAGTAAGTATAGAGGACATCCCTGTCATGTCTTCTCAGCCCAGAATGGGACTCTATAGCGGTATCTTTGTCGTCTTCATCCTCATTGATCAACATGAATTTTGTGTTGTGTTGTTGTTGTTGTTGTTGTTGTTGTTGTGATGTTGCAAATTCTGTAGCCCTTCATGCCCTGCCCTCATGGTGACCTCAGTTTCGTTTTCCTGTCCACGTCTATGTTCTTGGTGAAGTTCATGTCGAAGTCACCGGTATCGGCAAATCCGCTGTGGCTGTTGCTGCACGGACATGGTAGCGCCCCGTCAAGAGAGAGAAGTCACTCACACGCTGGCTTCGCGAGTGAGCGATTATTGTCGTCAGTCAGGGGCTTAGTAGTGGTGTCCTGCATAGCTTGCATCAGAACAAGCTACACATCACCGAAGTGACTCGGTAGCAGTGAAAGTGTCTCCTCGAGTGGGTTGCCTCATGACGATTCGACATTGACTTCTCCCTCGGTTTGCCGGTGCAAGGACAGTGGCAGGACAAGCCAGGATATGGGTGGGGGGGGGGGGGGGGGGGGGGGGGGGGGGGGGATTGGGGGGGGATGGAAGGTGAGTGTGAGTGCCGGAACGAGCGGCGTGGGAGTAATGGCACTGAAGTGTCACGGAAGATGAAACAGATAAACAAAATTCATTATCTCTTTCTAAAATAAAAGAAAAAAAACCCTGACCACAAGAACTGCACTCCATCTAGGTAGGTAATCAGGCATAGGGAACAGGTCACCGACTTCCGGAGCCTGTCCTAGTTCACAGACCCAGCATCATGAACCTCGTTTCCAAGGCAATGCAGCTTTTTGGAACCCATCAAGACTGTCACAAGAGACATGGGTCATGCCGAGGGCCTGGTATACGCCTGCCTGACAGAACCTTGAACACGGTCCAGACTAAATAAAAACCATGAAACTCTCTTCACAGCTCTTGACAGTCTTCAGGATAAACTCACATGGGTAGCAGAATAGTCGGTCAGCAGATACCAGAGTGTCAACAGTTCCAAACACTGTCAAAGCTGTCTTTGATGCAGACACCACGCCAATCAAGTGAAACCTGTTAGGCCACCAGAACACAAACGTGACTCTCTCTACTCGACTCGTTGCAACAGTAACAGAAATCTGGGAGAGAGAAATCCACCAAACCCGACCCAGGCGCTGTCCAAATCAGTTACTCCAATGATTATCCTTCCTGGGGAGGTGGGGGGAAAAGCTGGAATTCTCTCTCTCTCTCTCTCTCTCTCTCTCTCTCTCTCTCTCTCTCTCTCTCTCACTCACACACACACACACACACACACACACACACACACACACACACACACACACACACACACACACACACACACACACACACACACACACACACACACACACACACACACACACACACACACACGTGTGCGCGGGAAGTGGGTGAAAAAGCTGGAATTGTCTCTCTCTCTTCTCTCTCTCACACACACACACACACACACACACACACACACACACACACACACACACACACACACACACACACACACGCACGCACGCACGCACGCACGCGCACGCACGCACGCACACACACACACACACACACACACACACACACACACACACACGTGTGCGCGGGAGGTGGGTGAAAAAGCTTGAATTCTCTCTCTCTCTCTCTCTCACACACACACACACACACACACACACACACACACACACACACACACACACACACGCACGCACGCACGCACGCACGCACGCACGCACGCACGCACACACACACACACACACACACACACACACACACACACACACACACACACACACACACACACACACACACACACACACACACACACAGAGTTTTTAAAAAATGTTGTCCTACAGGTACCAAAAGAAGTCCACTAGCTTTACGCCTTGGCAAGGTAATGCCCGACATCCTCACGGATAGCTGTGTCTCGAACAGCAGTGAAGCACGTGGAAGTATACCTACAATATTATTTCATTTGAGCCAGTTATTTAAAAAAAAAAAAATCAATTTGGTGCTGGTATATCAGATATTCAGAAGGAATTTGGCCTTCTACTGTACTTCTGCAGAAACAGTCGATGAGAATTTTGAATCATTAAAAAATTAAAGATAAACCAAGAGCCATAACTATAAAAATGAATTCACGAGTTGCCAACAGAACGCTACTTGCCATGTAAGAATTGCACATTTTCAGTTTCGACGCAATATACGACTGGCATCGACAAAATAAGGCATTGTGAGAGACTTATCAACATTAAATGCATTTGAAGTGAGATGTCCTGTTGT
The DNA here is from genome assembly GCA_016801955.1 of Conus betulinus. Lineage (NCBI taxonomy): Eukaryota > Metazoa > Mollusca > Gastropoda > Neogastropoda > Conidae > Conus > Conus betulinus. The sequence continues at coordinate 430,063 of JADBJO010000931.1, forward strand.
TCTTGACTAGTAATTGTTTTTGTATACTAAGATCGACAGTAAGCTTTTGTGTTTTTGATGTGAAGACTCTAAAAGGGTCAAATTTAAAATGGATAAAACGTTCTCTCTCTCTCTCTCTCTCTCTCTCTCTCTCTCTCTCTCTCTCTCTCTCTCTCTCTAACAGTGTTGGCAAACAACGGCGAGATTGACACCTGGAACATTGCCTACTGCGTTCTCATACATACCTGACACCACAGCTCCACAAAAGGGATATCGATGATGGTCTGACAGTCACATCCATGCCAGAACAAGATCTCTGCGACTTCCTCAACATTGCTCAGATCCTGCACCAATCCATCAAATTTACACAATTTACGCGCGCGCGCGCGCGCGCGCGCGCGCGTGTGTGTGTGTGTGTGTGTGTGTGTGTGTGTGTGTGTGTGTGTGTGTGTGTATGTATGTTTGTTTTCAATAGTACTGTTACCTTTTTACTCATTGATCATTTTTGTTCCTTTCCATCTAGTAGCAGTAGTAGTAGTTGTTGTAGTCGTGGTGGTGGTGGTGGTGGTGGTGGTGGTGGTGGTGCTACCATCATCATCATCATCACTTTTACACTCATGAGCATACTTATTAATACTGTAATGATGTTATTAGTAATTCTGTCAGTAGTTGTAGTAAAATTCTTCTTCCTACTATTAATAGCATTATCATTGTTATCATCGTTATTGTTATTACTGTTATCAACTCTAACACTTTTTTCTCTCATATATCCAATGAATTTAATTCAGTTTGCATTTTCTAAATGTCTGCGCAATAAAAAGTATTTCCCAGATTTTATCTTACTTTCTTTTCCATTTCCTACCTCTTAAGTATCATTATAATTATCATATGATTGTAGTTATAACTATCTGTGTATCTCTCAGATGCTAACCTACTATTTTACCCATATGCTATATGCTTCCTCTTTTTCTTTGTTTGTTTTCTTTTCTTTTCTTATTTTGCTCCTTCTCCTTCTTCTTGTTCGTCTTCTCATCATCATCATCATCATCATCATCATCATCATCATCATTATTGCAGCCATAACCATATTACCGCAACTATTCTTCCATTCCTCTTCTTGCACATTTCTGTTAATGCCATTATTATTATCATTAATCATTATGGTTAGTATTACTGTTATTATACGATTATACTTCCTTTATCATTATTATTGTTAATATTGTCATTATTATCATTATCGTTATCATCATCATCACCATTATTATTGTTGTTATTATTATCATTATTGTTATTGTTGTTGTCGTCGTTCGTGTCATTCACTTATATCATTATTATCATTATTTTAGGCCGTGTTGTGTCTCCTCTCTCTCCTCTTCAGCCTCGCCCCCCGTTCCGTAATCCAAGTTGTTCATGCATGACCAAATTTTGCACCAGTTCAAGAAAGAAGTGACTGCCAGTTCGTCCTTCATTTTCATTGTCGTGAATGTCAATTGTCTTGTCTGAAGAAGATCAAATAGGTCGAAACGCGATGCATTTGTTTCATAATTGTTTGTGTGTGTGTGTGTGTGTGTGTGTGTGTGTGTTTCATTTGGTGGCACAGCAATCCTCTTTTTGCTCTTGTTTCACTTTCCGCCTGCAGTCGCCTCATTGTGGAACCACCTTTTTTTCATTTCTTTTTTTTTTTTTTTTTTTTTTTTCTTTCTCCTCTTTTCTTCTTCTCTTTCTTTTTTCGTGTCCCAACTTGAGTGTGTTAGTAATAAAATCAACTTCATCATTTTCAAGGAAGGGGAGAGAATTCTAAACACATAAACAGTGGACAGGGAGGCAATCAGCGGAGCAGCGTTCCCCCCCCCCCCCCCTTCCCCTGCCCCCTTAAACTGGGGGGGGGGGGGGGGGGGGGGGGGGGGGGGGAAGAGAATCACATGACAAACCGCAAATTTACATGTGACCGTTGGCTAGGTGTAGTGAACATGGCGACCAAAGGCATGGTGTGGAGCTATTTACAAACTTTGTGGCAAAACGAAGCGGCAAGATTCGATTGTATTGCGTACACTCTTTTCATTTCGGCTGTCGCTTCTTTTTGTGGCTCTGCAGTCAGTCAGTGCACCGTATGGACGGTACACACGCAGCGGTTGGGGCTTACAAATACCAGGCAGGATCGCGTGGCTTGTGCAAGAGCTGCCATCTTTTGCTGTCCCAGTTTTTCTGTTTCTCTTTACGGACTGCCCACTTGCCGGAAAATGGAAGAATCGGGTTGCCCTGACCTTGTTCCTTCTTCATTATTTTCAAAGGTGTCGTAAACTTAATCATCGTTTTTGTTGCTGTGGCCGTCTGGATGTCTGTTGCATAATTTTCAATAAAATGAGAAAAGTAACAAACGAAAAATCGAAAACGAAAACAAACAAAAAACAAAAAACCGCACGCACACACGCTGTCTCTCACTCTCTCTTCTCTCTCTCTCTCTCCCCCTCCCTCTCTCATGTACATGTATACGTATGCCCCCCCCCCCCCCCCCCCCCCCCCCCACACACACCACACCAAATAAATAAATGTTATAATTATTGCATTGTTGCTAACTGATTCAAGAACTAGTTATTGTATTAATGCATTGTAAACACAAGATGAAAATGTGTGTAATAATATGTTAATATTATTGATGCAGTGTAGTTATCAGATTAGCTTGCTTAACATAGTGTAGTGTATGTAGTGTATAACTTGGCTAAGTACTAATACTCTTAGCAGTATGCAAAGTGTCAATATTTTAGAAAACGAATGTAGTATTCTCTCTCTTTCTCTTTCACTCTCTCTCTCTGTCTGTCTCTGGTGCATGTAAAAAAACTCTCTCTCTCTCTCTCTGGTGCATGTACTGTTCCTGGTGCATTTTTGCTAGTTGATTAAAAACCATGGTTCTCAGCAGTATACCAACATTGGAAAGAAATGTAATATTATACTCTAATACAGGTATCTCTCACTCCCCTCTCTCACTCTCCATCTCTCTTTCTCTCTCTCTCTCTCTGTGTCTATCTGACTATCTCTCTATCTTGCTCCTTTGATAACTTATAGGTTGATCGCTGTCTGTGTATCTGTGTGTGTATGTGGCTTTTTTCCCCTTTTTGTTGTTGTTGTTGTAACCATTCATTTATTTTAGGTGGTTGTTTCAATTTTTTTTCTTTAAATTAATAAATGCATCAGTCTTCAGGAAAAAAAAAATCTTAACATTTTTCATGTATTTTTGAAGAGTTGTTAAAAGGTTGATAGTCATGCTTCATTAGTTGCAAGTCATGCTTAGTCCCATAGCGGAGCAAGGGCTGTATGAAAGAAAAGTATGTTTTTGCTTATCTGTTACCCTTGGGAGAAAAGATTATCAAAAATTCTTTTCTCTCTCTCTCTGTCTCTGTCTGTCTGTCTGTCTCACACACGCACACGCACACAGACACACAGCCACACACATACAGACACACACACACACACACACACACACACACACACACACACACGTATACACACACACATACACACACAAACACATACACACTCACAAACACACACACACACACGTACACACACACACACACACACACACACACACACACACACACACACACACACACACACACACACACACACACACACACACACACACACACACACACACACACCACACACACACACACACACACACACACACACACACACATACACGCACACACACTCTCTCAGTCTCTCTCTCTCTCTCTCTCTCTCTCACACACACACACACACACACACACACACACACACACACACACATACACCCCCCCCCCCCCCCCCCCCCCCACCAGTGTACTATGGAAAAATCATGGATCAGCATGACAACATTTTTCACATTCAGGTCATGATTTTAATTTTGATGGGCTTGGAGGCACAGCTGCACACTAGTTCTGTGTATAAAGTAAGCCTTACTTCACACCTTGTTTTGTGTGTGCATTTGTATCAGCCTTGCTTTCAGGAACATTGGAGCCTGTTTCATTCTCTTCATTTATGATGGGGTTTTCATGTGTTAATTTTTTTTTTTTTTCCAGTATGATTGATGACAAGTTTCAGCCAATGGAAACTTGTGATTTTGATAACTTTGGTGTTTCTTTCCCTGTTTCAGAACGTTTGTGTTTTCCTTGATGATCAAGGTGGGAAGCCAACTCCACTGATTACCTTCTTGATGGCTTTGTCATTTTGTGTGTTCAACGGCTATCTCCAAGGTGGCCATCTCCTCAAAACTGAAGATCTGACCAGTTCGTCAGATGTTCAGTTCTATGCAGGTCAGTTGATCCAGCTGGCTCTGATTTTTCAGACCCCATTTCTCATTACTAGTTAGAAGCAAAAATATGAGTTGGTAGCACAACCTTCACAAATTGTGTAGTTCTTCCAACACTGTGGTAATAATCATAATTCATGGAGTTGTCACTTGAAACTGTTTGGGTTTCATCAAACACCAGTGAGCATAATCATGTGCATCAAGAGCTTGAAATGATATTGTTTATTTATTTCCTTTTACTTCATTGACTTAGACAGTTAGAGTCTGAATTTTGGTTGTAACCTGAGTCAATAAAACAACATTTTGGTGGGGGGGGGGGGGGGGGGGGGGGGGGGGGGTTATTTCAACTATTCAGAAGAATATCCAGATTTAAATGAACTAAAATGTGGGTGTATATGTATTTCCATGTTAATTTGCGTTTGTGTGTAGTTCTATAGGTACATTTCATGTGTCTTTGTGTCTTTCTGGGAAAGATGCTAAGCAAGCAGGAAGTTTTTTAGATTGTTTGCTGCTTTCACAGGGTGATTGGAACAAAGAAGCCAAACCCTGGACTGTTCTTTTCCCCTAATGTAAATGTAATCAACATCAGAACTTTAATGGCTTTAAGCCAAACTGCCCCCAAAAAACACATGGGGGGGAGGGAGGGGGGGGGGGGGGGTTAGAGCTACTTTTTAATTCTCTCTCTATATTTTGAATATATATCATTGTTTCCTATTTAATATTGTAGCCAGTTAATGTGTTCTTTGTCGTTACAAAAATAATGTCAACCTGACAAGAGTTCATAATTCGGTGTGGTTATTTATAGACTTTGTATCTGTGTTTTCTGCTGAGGTCTATCAAACCTGTTTTGCCTCATAAAACATGTGTATTTGTGTGTGTGTGTGGGTGGCTTAAATGTTTATTTACTTAGGGACCATAGATTAATGAATCGTAAGGATGATATGCCATATGATCATTCACATTTGTTTTTAATTACATGTATATATATGTCTGCTTTATGTTTGCAGGCATACTGGTATTTTTGTCAGGAATGTGCATCAACATTCACTCTGATCACATCCTAAGAAATTTGCGGAAAAGGACGGAGAGAAAGGTATAAAATTCCGCATGGTGAGTTGAGTAGATGAGGATTAGCCAAAACTGGTGAAAGACTGATCGACTTGTTCACTTTTGCTTCAGTGGGAGGTGGGAACTGGCAATGACGAGATGACAGCCCTGACATGAATTGAATTGCCACCATTGTCAACCCAATGGCAATCTACTAAGAGTCGATTGGTTTCCGTCTCTTGACATTGTATCATGCCTATTTTTTTAAAACTCGGCTGATCTGCACCAAAGGGCCATAGCATATAAGCTATTCATGACTTTAAAGGTTATTGTACTCACCTTTTTCAAATTTCTTAACTGATTTTTTTTTTTTATCAGTACTACTCGTTAATTCTGAATTTTCTGAGTATTGAAAAAGTTTGAAAGGAATGTGTGGTTACCTCAGAATTCTGTTGTGTCCTTCAACTGATGCTTAATTTTGTCGTTGTTGTTTATTTTAGGTGATGGGGAGCTTCTTTTTTTTTTTTTTTAGCAAATGCTGTTGGAAGAGTAATTTATTTCACCAAAGTAATGTTCCCTCCATCATAGATTATAAGCATTTTAGTGTCAGACCCTTTCCCTGTCACAAGTGTTACCAACTTTTGAGTAAAGAATTGCCTTCATTTTGTCATCTTCTTTTGGGAAGGAGTGACCTCTGACCTATCTGGAAAGAATACTGCCAGGGGGAAAATTGGCCTCTGACTCACTTCAAAACAACAGTTACAGAACAAAATGACCCCTGAGTTGTGTCAAGCCAACATTGCCAGTACAGATGACTTCTGACTTGTCTCAAGACAATGCTCAAAATAACGCTGTCAAAGACACACTGATCTTGGATTTGTCTGAAAAAATGCTGACAGAGAGAAAATTGACATCCGACTTTTATCAAAACATTGCAAGAGAGAAAATTAGCATCTGACTTGATATCACCTCGAGAGATCATTTCTGGCCTATGAGAAAGAACTGCATTTAGTTAAAATAGTCAAGCAAAGGATGTGTGTAGTTTCCTTTGCATTGAAGCTGCATTGTGCTCAACATACTTCTCACATACTTCCAATGCTAAAGATAGGGCAAAGTACAGTGGTTGAATGGATGCCAAATTCACAGTGTCGGCACAGAGTCATAGAGTTATATGAGTGCTGTTGTACTTAGTAATACATAAAAGGAAGCCAGCATCATGGCACTCATCTCTGGTTGTCGTGTACATATACAGTTCTAAAGTGCAACATTAGCAGCTCTTTCTGACCAATTTTCAGGCATGATAATTCAGATTTTTTTGTTCATATACAATATCTTGTGAGGAAGCTGATACATTTTCTTACTTATTCTCGAGAAAGATTTAATTTAAGAATGGGCCTAGTGTTTTTCAAAGGCAAATATTTGTGTTCACTATTGTTTGTGATATTAATTTAACTCAGCAAACAAAATTCATGATACTGTTATTGTCATACATATGGTTATCTGATGCATGTTTGAAAAAAAGATTACTTTTAAAGTTCAGTTTTGAAATTACAAAAGTTGCAAGCAAGTGAAAACAGATGCCTTTGATGGCTGGTATTTTGCTCTAACAGGTGGAATGTTCGAGTATGTTTCTGGGGCAAACTTCTTTGGTGAATGTCTGGAATGGAGTGGATTTGCCATTATGTGCAGCACCATTCCTACTTTGGCATTTGCATTCTTCACCATCTGCAACATCGGACCACGAGCCTGCCAACATCACAGGTGAAGCCTTCCACCTCTTTATTTCAGATTTCAAATAGGGAAATGATGGGAAGAATGGGATGGGTAAGGGAAAAGAGGGAAGGTCATGAACAGTTTGGTAAGCAGGTGTTAGAGAGGTTGGAAGAGGTACTACTTTGTCGATGGTTTCATGGTGATTTGTCTACTTGTAAACTGTTTACACAGGGACAAGGAGACAGAACACCCTATTTGTAGCTGCACCTCAGGTTAGCCAGAAGAGAAAAATTTTAGAGTAATGCCGTACAAGGAGTGTAACTTTCCAGAATACATGTTACAATGGTAAGTTTTCTGATTTTGAAAATGAACTTGCCAACTTTCCGATGGCAATTTAAACAAGGTGGCTTCCCTTTACCCAATTTTTTTTTTTTTTTTTTTTTCAATCAGTGTGCTGCTGAGAGGGTTTGTATTACAAAATTGATTTGCATTTTGTGTAGAATACCTATGGATGAATGTTGAAGATAATGTGCAAATCAGAGTACACTGTAACATGAATAATTTTTTGTATGGCAAATGAAAATTGGGATCAATACTTCACGATTGACAGTGTACCACGTCCTTCAAAATGGCAGCACAAACTTGCTGCCAAAAGCAAGTGTACTGGTCGACAAAACTTTTTTTTCAAAATGGAATGTCAACTCCATCATCTAATTTTTCTGCTTCAATTTTTGGTCTAGAATTATTTGAGATAGAATCTGTATTACTGTCCTTTTTTCCTGCTTTCTATCCACTGTCGCTATCAGTTATATATATATATATATATATAAATATATATATATATATTTTTTTTATCTATGATTGTTTCAGAGTAAACTGTTAAAATCATTGTTTCTGCAACAAAAATATATTGGTGAATTTAATAGGAAACAGAGCATGGTCCATTGTAACCTTTAAGAAAAGGATAATAATATAAAACATCTCCCACAAAAGAAAGTAAAAATTATTGTCTAGTCTGTTGTGGTCAGAAATATGTTGAGTACAATCAACTGTTTGCACTATCTTTTATGGTTGGCACACACACACACACACACACACACACACACACACACACACACACACACACACACACAGAGCAGTGCATTGTTATTCCCATTTCACAAAGCTGCTCTGTGCTATCCTTCTGACAAAGCATGTTGCCATTTTGTGACGAAAGACTACACAAAAAAAACAAAACTTTGAAGAAAAGATGCTTCATAGCCTTACTAGCACCTCAAACTGAATACAACAACACAGGTCGTTAGTTTTTTTTTTTGTTTGTTTCATTTTTTGTTTTGTTTTATTTTAATACTTTCCAGATGGGTGTGGCAGAGCAACATCACTTCCCTGCAGACATGAGCACTGCACGTGCTTACAACTATTGCAGATGCGCGATTTTCGCACTTTTTTTAATTTTATTTTACGTCTCTTAATACAAACCTAACAAGCAATTGCTATATATCAATGGAAAGGGTAAAATGCGAACTTTGTAATGAGCATAGAATTAAATACATTTTGGGTAAAATAGCTACGCTACAGTTACAGAAACAAAGTAAGTAAAACAGAGAAAAAACATCTTTTTTACATTTGTTTGGTTAGTATGACAACAGTAAGTGAGGAAGAAAAGGAGCATAAAACTTCGCTCTTATTTTGAACAGATGCAGAGAAAGCCTGAGCTATTCAATACGTGTAATCCAAGTGAATTTTTTTTTTGTTTTAAAAAGGAGATTAAATTATTGTAGCAGTACACACTTTTCACTGTTTTGCCTTCATATAATAACACATATAAAACTATTAAATACACAGAGCAAATAAATCAAGCTCAGATTCTTTTTGATAAACTTGTACACCTTTACCTCCCTCATCCAACCACTTTGCTGAACCAGTTCTAACACCACATGTTATTCACTAACCAGTTCTAACACCACATGTCATTCACTAACCAGTTCTAACACCACATGTCATTCACTAACCAGTTCTAACACCACATGTCATTCACTAACCAGTTCTAACACCACATGTCATTCACTAACCAGTTCTAACACCACATGTCATTCACTAACCAGTTCTAACACCACATGTCATTCACTAACCAGTTCTAACACCACATGTTATTCACTAACCAGTTCTAACACCACATGTCATTCACTAACCAGTTCTAACACCACATGTCATTCACTAACCAGTTCTAACACCACATGTCATTCACTAACCAGTTCTAACACACCACATGTCAGCAGCATTGCTGTCACCAGGGAATGGCTCGTCATGAACAGGTCGACTGAGTTGCCATCATTATCGCACAGTGCAGGGCAAAAAGGTTGACCAACCTTTGGAGCTAGTGGCCTTAAGTTAAAAGCGTCTAAAGCCATTAATAATGTTGCCATAGTTCTCATGTTCCAGACTGAGCTAATTTATAGTGCTGAAAAAGAAAAGGTTAGCTTTGACAAACTTGATGGAAGATTTGAGTCAGTTTTGTTGTCACATTTGATATTGTTTGATTTGCCCCAGTTTTGGTGTATGAAGGTGCGTGAATCAGTTTTGCTGTCACATTTGATATTGTTTGATTTGCCTCTATTTTGGTGTATGGAGGGTGGAAATAGGCAAGTTCACTGGAAATTTTAGCTACAGACATGACAGCTAAATCATCTGAGTTCTGTGCGTGTAAATCTAGAAAACTTTGCATTTTGTGTAGATAGCAGTTTTTTTTTTTGTTTAAACTGTTATTTTGATTGTTTTTCAAATGTAATCATGACTTGTATTGTCCTTGTCTGTAGTGTATGTGTGTGTGTGTGTGTGTGTGTGTGTGTGTGTGTGTGTGTGTGTGTATTCAGAAGCCAACCAGGCTAGCTCACAAAAAGTTTGTAGCAAAATGTTAACCTTTCATCCAAAGTTTGATTTAAGCACTGCTGTACAACAAAGTGCTTGTACAAAGGCCTTGACAAATCTCACTAGTATTATAGCATGATCAAGTAAACATCTTATAAAATCGTAATACAGGAGCAAAAAAAAAACTGCCCCCAAATGACTTAAACAGTATCTGCAAGACTCGGGGGGACTGGAAAGGAACAATTTTTCCTTTTCATATTGCTTACCTCATTCTGTCTTTTTCCCTGTCAGCTTAAGATTAAGTGTTTCTGCTGGTGCTGAATCAGGAATTGTCTGAAATTTCTCCAGACTTTCTTTTTAGCAGAAAAAAGAACAGAACAGCCAGAGAGAATGACTACTAAACTTGCCTTCCTGAATTCCTGGCTGGCAGCAGATGATGAAGGCTCTGGGTAATGAAATTGCGGTGCCCTCATTGCCAGTTATGTGGCTGAAGATTGGTGTGGGACCAGAGTCCTTTTCATTTGGTAGGAGAGAGAGGAATATGGGGAGTGGAAGCAACTTTATAGTTCCAAGGTGAAGGAGTAAAAAGGAGTATCACTATAGGGATGAAGTAATGAGAAAGATCAGTAGACTGCTAAATTTGTTTTATTGTGTTAAACTGCTGTGCCCATAGTGTGTGTGTTGTGTGTGTGCGTGTGTGTGTGTGTGTGTGTGTGTGTGTTTGCTTGCTTTCTCATATATGCATCCACTAGATTACCAATTTTTTTCATGTTAACTTTCTCTTGTGCAGGTGGTACAAGGAAAAATTTGAGGACTACCCCAAGAATAGGAAAGCCCTGATACCGTTCATCTTGTAACATCAGCAGCTACCACTTCTGTGCAGCTTCGTCATGGCATAATTCTATATCTCACAGTAATTTTGTATGAAGACTATGCAGAGTATTTTCATCAGAGATTTTTTTTTTTTATCTATTATGGAACTTGAATCACTAAAGTTTGATGATATTGACTCTAATGTGTTTGAGAATCCATTCTTTCGAATTGGCATTTATAAAAATTTTTTTCTAGATTTTTATTTTAAAGTGTGTATGGACTAACTTTTGTAACTTGGTGTGGGTGTTTTTTAAAGTTTACTTTTGTTCCTTTGAATTTTGCATTTGTTGACATATAGGAACATACATACATGCTCACATGCAGGCACACATACTCACACACAAATTCACACGTGTATTCGCAGGCACCCATATCTGCACAACACACACACACACACACACACACACAGGAACACACATGCACACACACACACACACACACACACTCTCTCTTTCTCAAGCACATGCATGGGCACGTGCACACACATGCACATTCACACACTCACTCACATAATAATATTTGAAATCCAGTGTGAGCACAATCAAAGATCTGGTGAGGAGGAAAGAGAGTTCAGAGACAGATAAACCATCTTAGTTTAAAATTGAGTTAGTTTGTGACTAAGCTGTATCTAATGTTTCCTGTAACTGAGAATGTCTGACATTTATTCTTTAGCTGTTCAGGGATCTTATCTGTGATCTGTTGAGCTTTGCTGGGCTTACTGAATACACCACAGAAACGGTTAACACAGATTTAAATTGTGAAATCAAAATTAGAGCAAAACAGTATGTGATAATCATAAGCACAAATGTGTTCAAACCTCTCAGGAAAGACTCTTTGAATAAGGACCCCTCCAGATTTAACGCCTGCCCTCTAAAGACCTGATTTCTTTTTCTTCTTTTGTTAGGTTTTTTTTTTTTTTTACTTTTTTTTTTTTTTAAAAATAACATTTGCTTCAGAACAGGGGTTCCTGCTCCATAAAACCAGTTTCTTTATCGATTTTTTGATGTAGTCACAGACAAATTCCACTGCATTCACACTGTTATTATACACATGATTCAGTATGAAAGCTTGTGCACCTTGGACTGCATCATACATCTGCCTTTTTGTAAGATCAAGCATCAACATTCATCATAGGACATTGAACCCTGGATTCTAAGAAATGGGGGGGGGGGGGGATGGGGGTCATGCTCTGAGCATGAGTGCTGAGATACATGGTGAGAATACACCTCTGTGATAATACAAAACATACCAGATAGAGGATGTAACCATGCAATTACCTTGGCTTGGCAATTTAAAGAAACTAAGCAAAATAGCATACTTGTGGAACGAGAGCACAGCGTATTAATAAAAAAAAAAAAAAAAAAAAACTAACTGTGAAATCGAGCAAAGCACAATCAGGTAAAACTGGATGACATGCATTGCATTTTTTATTTTTGTTAATGTACTGTCGTGAAAATGAAAGTGGTAACTGAAGCTTCCGGTGTAGGTGGTTCTGTTTTTTAGTGAAGTTCTGGTGTAGAACAAGAAAGAGGAAAAAAAGAAGGGTGCGTTTCATGGAGATGTGAAACTGCATCGAATTGTGTGATAGAAGGGCATGCTCCATGACAGGAGTTGTCATCAACTTTATTGGCGTATTAAAAGGATACAAAGGAATGTAAGCATCATTGAGTAAATATCTAATTCCAGAATACATTGCAAATGAATGCGTCAACTTCATTCTCAAAGTATGCATTCTCATTGCTACAATGAGCCATGCTCTTGCCTTGTACAGACTGTGTTGTTGTTATTGAAAAAACAGGGGTAAAAGTGGTTTTATGACAAGACAAATAGGTAGACCACTGTCACTTTGAAAGAATATTCAACTTCTGTTCAGATAATTGCCATTTTTTTTTTCATGTGCAGTAAATGCACAAATAATAGAGAAGCTTGAAGTTTTAGTACATGAGCTCTCCAGAAATTATGTGTGTCAGTTGTATTGTTAATGTCATTTAAGTTAGACTGTTAAACAAACCAGGAATTCAATGATCTCTGCTTTGTGAACTAAACTTTAAGTGAGCCACTTTTTTTTTTTTATTGTTACAGTGCAGGCTGAATATGGTACATATCATGAAGTGCTTTGTTTCTTGATTAATTTGCCTGAAGACCATATCTGCAAAAATAATGAATTGCGTTTGAGCTAGAATCTACTAATCGAATTTGTAGAAGTTGAAAGGGTTTTTCTTTTTTTTTTTTTTTTTTCTTTACATTGGTCAGTTGGTTGGTAAATTGGTTTGTTTTGGTTTGGTTTTCCAAGAGAACAATCTTTGCCCAGAAATGCACTAGTTACATTCAGCAAAGTTGCCTTTGACCAAGTATACTATATAGTTTACTTTTGAGTATGACTGGTATGTGTGTGTGTGTGTGTGTGTGTGTGTGTGTGTGTGTGTGTTTACTGTAGTATTCTAGCATTCATCATAAACTTATGAAAAATTAGGATGTGTTCCAGCTGTTGTGAAATGTCTTTTGAATGCCTTGATCGAGTGATTGAGAACGTAAATCGGACCTTGTTATTCTTGTGATAAGAACCTTTTTTTCTTCATTTTTACTGAATGTGGTTGTCCCATAACATTTTTTAACTGTTGCTTTGCGAACATTTGTCATTTTAAACTTTGTGTATTTATCAACATCCTTTAGAGTTAAAATGAAAACCAGAATTTATCACATAGTACTAGTCCGTCAGCTCAGATAATTTCAAATATTTATACTGATCAATCTGGTATACCAACAGCTATCTGTGAAAGTTCAGAAGATGAGGAATGAAACTGAAGTTTTCCATGTGTATTGGACAGTGACATTTGGTTAATTGATATTGTTCTTAAGAACCTCTCTTGGATAGAAAATATGCCAACATTCATGTGCAGACAGAAAATGTGCCAACATTCATGTGCAGACAGATGCCAGTTATGAGTTAGTTCATATCACTTTTAGCCCAGCTAGTGCATTCATGTGTGAAAAAAAGTTGAGAGTCACTGAGGAGTAGTACCGTTTTTTCTTACCTTCATAGGATTGTTGTACATAGTACTGTGGTTCTCTCCATAGTATATTGGATATTTTTATCCACAGAATAGTGCTGCCTTTATTATTGCCACAGTATTTTCCTTGTGCAAGTGTTTTCTTCGGACTGATATGTCATGCTAATGCAGTATTATGTTTGTGCATTTCTAGATCATTATTTTGCTCTCTGATTTTCATTAGTTAAAAATGTTTTAATTTTTAATCTACCATTGTAATCAGGGCATTTTCTGTTGCTTGAAATGTATTAACAATGCATTTCTAGATCATTATTTTGTTCTGATTTTGATGAGTTGAAAATGTTTTATTTTTTAATCTACCATTGTAATCAGAGTATTTTCTGTTGATTGACATGTATTACCAGGTTATCTGCATTTTACTGAATTTAGAACAATTCTAGGTTAACCATAAACTGGTTTGGTCAGTCACCGACAATGTGTGTGTGTCCACAAAAAGATTCTGAGAAATTCAGCACAGGCATAGTCTGTGTGCTTCTTACACTTGCAGGTGTGCACGAATTATCTCATAATGTGAAAACAAGTTGTCCTGTCTTTTTTTAATGGGCCGTCTCTCTTCATATTATTAATGTGTGAAGTTTGGTTAGACTGTTTAGTTTTATATAAACTGATTTAACAATTTACAGCATTTAATGGAAAGAATTTAACTTGATTCACAATCAGTGGACATTGTCCAAGGATTAAATGACCATATTATTCCTGTAAAAAAAAAAAAAAAAAAAGAAAAAAAAAAAAAGCAATTCTAAGAGAGAAAGAAGTACCATAACAGAATGTGGCAGAAATATAAAATCATTTCTCAGCATAAAATTAGATCATGAAGAAAAAGAATCAACTCACTCGCTACTAATGTCTGCAAATGCGGACATCGTACGACGAAGTGTTCGCTACCAATGTCCGCATATGGGGATTCGGATTTTGAAAATTCGCGCTGTCTGAGTGACATATTCAGATATTGGGTACAAAACTCAAGAATGGAGATGGTTCCTTAGTTGTCCCTTTCCAACTTTTCTTTCACTTGAGCTGTGTGTGTAGCATGGCTCGCTCGCTAGCCGACAACAACAAAGAATACCATTGATCCAGTTCTGCTCTGTGATTGAAAAGATGGTGTCATGACAAAGCGTTCAACACAGTATGGCTGGTGAATTGCTTGGGGTTTTTTTTTTTGTTTTTTTTTTATAATTTTTAATGGGAACATAACATTAAAAAAATATATCTTAAATATATATGTAAACCCTTCACTAGCTGTGTGAAGGAACCATTGTAATCCCTCCTGAAAGCAGATCTATTTGTATTGCCTGCTGCTAGGCCTTTTGTCCGCCGGATTGGACTCATCAGGGAGACACGGTTCGGCTGGTGAATTGTTGGTTAGCATTGAAGATGCACTCGAGATGATCCAGACTGAAGGGTCAGATGTCGAAGAAGACATTGGCGATTCTTCTGATGAGGATTTTGACCCCTACAGTGGGGATACAGATGTGGATTCCAACACTGACGTGAACGCTGATAGTGGCGAAGAAGCAGACAAAACTGTGCCAGCACACAGGCCTCAACAACAAGTGTTTGATTCGGATACTGATGCTAAAATGGGAGAAGACATTGATGATTTGGGGGCTGTTTTCACTGACTATTGGACTGATAATTTTTATTTCTTTCCTCTCGATCATCCGTTCACAGGTACACCAGGTTTATTGAAGGACTGGCCAGTCAACACTCAGCCTTTGCAGTTCTTTGAGTTGTCCATGCATTCGACAGAGGTGGGTAAAGAGAAACTATTACTACATAAAGTGTGCTATGTGTAAATGTGTCATGTATGTTTTACACACTAAGTGAGTGCATATCTTTTTGCAGTGATCCATTCATGTATCCGTAGACTATGGGGAGAGGGGCAGGGAGGAGGGAGGGGGTGGAGAAGGGAGGATAAACAAAGGGAGTGAGTGATTATATGGACTGAGAATTTGTGCATTGCTGTGTGTGTGTGTGTGTGTGTGTGTGTGTGTGTGTGTGTGTGTGTTTGAGAGAGAACAGCTACACATGTTCATGTTTTGTAACTTTGTGCATGGGTATGTGTGTGTTTCCAGGCATATTTTTACTGTCTTTATAGTGCAAAAATCCATAATTTGTGCATTTATAGAATAAACTGGTAAATGTAAAGTAATTTAGGAAATGAATGTATTATGGTGCTGGTATTGTATAAAAAAATTCAGGTTGGTTCTACTTTATAGCTTGTAAAAACACCAGACTATGCATCCATACACATGAATGTTTATTACAAGCAATGGGATACACAGATACATAAGGAAGAAAAGCTCCTATGATGATTTTTGTGTGTATGGCTGCAGGTCATGTTGCTGTGCTGAGGTGGCAGGACAAAAAAAACCTGTCCATGTGCTGACGACAGTGATGCTGCCAACCACCATGATGAGCTTCACAACATGGCACCACCTTGAGAGACAGAAACCAGCAGCAGTAGAGGACTTCATGGCAGGAATAGACATGAGTGAT
Organism: Conus betulinus; assembly: GCA_016801955.1. NCBI lineage: Eukaryota > Metazoa > Mollusca > Gastropoda > Neogastropoda > Conidae > Conus > Conus betulinus. The sequence continues at coordinate 446,404 of JADBJO010000931.1, forward strand.
CACCTCATGGCCTACATGCCCCTGAATAGGAAGACCATGAAGTGGTGGAAGAAGTTGTTTTTTTCATCTTCTGACCTCGATTCTTATTCAGGGGTCTAGTCTATACAACTAGCATCTTGCAGTCCATGGTTTGCCACTAATTGTGAAGCTGTGCCCAGGATGCAATGTCACTTGCCATGAGCTTTTCCACTCCAGAAAAGAATACTGCCAGTGATGCATCACCAGTGTTTTGTGCACAGTGAACTTTTTGTTTTTTATTTTTTATTCTGTAAAGACAAATTGTTTGTATTTTCACATTCTCCATCACCTGCTTGAGATTTAGTATTATATCTTTTGTGTGTCTTCAGCTGTGCTAGAATGTGATGTAGAACATTTCTGAGCTGCTAAGGAACACTTAGTATATATATTTCTGATGGGTGCAAAAGTGCTGAAAAAAGGTAAAAAAATGGAGCCCATTTTCACCACCAAGATGGTAAGTAAATAACTGTATTTTTTGTTTACATATAGACTAATATGCATTGTGTCCACTCACCAAATTTCAAGTGTGTCTGCTCATCAATAATTGTGAGGATTTTTTTTTTTTCCTGCCCTATACAAATCCCAGGGTTTCAGGAATTAGCAAGGGGGAAAACTCATGGCATGGAGTGAGGGGATGGGACATGTTCACAGAAGTTCATAAAGGGAGTGATACAAGTGAGGAAATGTTATATGGACTTTAAAGTAAGAACAGGATATTTTTGGTAGCCTAAAGTTTCGAAGAAAAAAAAAAAAATGCTGACCTGCATCTGCTTTATTGGTATTTACTGCTAGTAATTACCAATTTTCTGTTACGCTGCTCATCCGCTTTTCTTTTTTTTTTTTTTTTCCTGTTTAATTTTTTTTTTTAACTGTTACCTACTGTCTTTCTGCTATTGTAGACCACTCTTCTGCTTTTGTTCCAGAAAACCTTTACAAAAGTTTCTCTTGCAGAACTTAAACCTGCAAGCTTTTGTATTGTTATCTAGTGACTAGACACTGACAGTTCACACACTGTTCAGAAGGTACTTTTGCAGAGCATTCCACAGTACCTGTTTACCCACATAACCCTCTTTTTTTTTCTATGTTTGACCAGTGTAATATTCAACTCTCTCTCTTTTTTTTTTTCCCAATGTATTGAAATATTGAGGCAGTCAATTCAGGGATATGCCCGGCACCTCAGTTTATCTTATTATGGATTTGAAGCGTATAATCTATAAAGAGCAGTTTATGATTGTTTCTCAGGACACATGATTTCTTTTTCCCTGAGTGGTGACACCCCTGAAAAAATGCTTTGTGTGATCGGCTGGTCAATAATTAAAAAAGAAAAAAAAAATTATACAGATATATCTGTTGTACTGTCTTTGTGACACTAATTTTATGCCAACCACTTAATTCTATTCCCCACCCACCCACCACCCACCCCCCCCACCCCCGATCGGCTGGTCAATAATTAAAAAAGAAAAAAGAATTATATAAAGATATATTTGTTATACTGTCTTTGTGACACTAATTTTATGCCACCCACTTTAATTCTACACCCCCCCCCCCCACTTCACCCTTACTCCACCTTGCCTTCCCATGTTTTGTCAAATCCATCCTTCCACAGTGTCCGTGTATCAGTGGTGGGTGAGGAGCTATTGGTGTCGGTCACATGAGGCTGCCAGCCAGAGGAGACTCACTACTGCCATTGGCTGATGTTGATGGAGTTCAGTCATGGCTGTTCCATTTAACATTTGTAGTACATTGTGCCCAGAGTCCCCCAAATGAACATCAATAGCAGCTCAGTTAAGAGCAAAAACTGCGTGACTTTGCACCCACACTGGAGTGGAGATTCTTGCATTAGCAAAGCTGTGGAAGCCCGGCATGGAACCCATAGATATCATCTAAAAAAAAAAAAAAAAATTACATATTTGATTACATTAGCTAGGCAGATATTATTTACTCCAGTTAAAGTTGTCACAACTTGAACTGGCAAGTGCACATCTTATAAGATTTGTAAAGTTTTTTTTTTTTTTTTTTTTTTTTTTCAGCTTTGATATGACTGCTGTTGGTCGAGACTTTCTGTTTACTGTTGGACTGGCCTAACTTAGATGGCAATGATAAGCATTTATTTTTTTTAAAGTAAATTTGTGATATAAATGTTTTGTGTATGTGTGTTTTACTTTGATGATATTTTATCCAAGTGAAATTTGTGACTCAGATGTCTCATGTTCATTGTTGAGTTTTGTGGCTAACAAAGTTTATGACTGAAATGTCTTTTATCTGTACTTTTTGTGAAGGAGAAATGAATTTTGGATACATTATTTTAAAATGTGTGCTTATTTTTATAAACAGATTTTCTTTTATGTTTAGTTTTAAGTAATGTGAATTTAAAGACTGTTGCATTTGTTTTTCCAAATTTGAAACTTATATTCTGTTGTTTTGGGCAGCAGAAATTCTGTGTATCCCATTTGGGGAGCACAACAAGTAACAACAAGTATAGAAAAGAGTATATACTTTGTGACTTATGTATGTCAGTGAAGAAGGTGACTGCGGTCAATTTTTTGCACTTCATTGGCTTCTCAGGAATGCCAGTATGCAGTATATAGTTACTGATATCTGTCACATCTTTGATCAAACCATACCTTTTTGTTAATTGAATATGTCAGTAGTGTGTGTCACCCATATACTAGATTCTCTATTTATGTGGCTCGCAAACTCTTGACAGTCTTGCATGAACATGTAAAAATCTAAACTATGAAGTTTTGCATTTGATGATTTCTTCTTCTGGTAATTTGTAAACTGCCATGTTATGTTTGTCTTTCTGATTCAACTAAAGTCCTGTTCATCTCTGAAAATGGATATTTTCCAGTTTGTTTACAAGTAGTATACCTTTTTTCTTGTCACACACCCACAAAGGTTTATGTTTGCATGTAATCTATCCCATTTTTTTGTTGACACCTGAAATGGCTTTCAATTTGTTAACAAGTGATTCCATTTCTTGGTTCATAAATGAATTCTGAAAAATGAACTTGTCTGTTTGTGTGTCACATGTACCTTACCTGCAGGGTGTAGAGGGATAATAGAGCAGGGTGTGAAAATGAGAGCTTTAACATATATATCATATCTGAGTGTACATGAGGACAGTATTTCAGGCTTGCTTGTGTGTGTGAAGAGTTGTGAGTTCTTCTTTTTGTGTGTGTGTGTGTGTGTGTGTGTGTGTGTGTGTAAACACAGTTGACAACATTCAGATTTTTTTTTTTTTTGACACAGGGACAAGCACGCTGCCTCAAAGTGTTCTTGTTTTATTCGACTTCTTCCACATCCAGCCATTCTGTCAGCTCATAGATTTCTGTGATACATTCTCATGCATTAAAGATTAGAAACAGCAGCTTCTTTGTCTCATCTTCAAGAGTTACCAGAGCACATCTACTGCAGTTCACCAAGATTTCTCACGGTGGGACTACCATTAATGTGTTATATGATTTTGACCAAATAATCTTCTCTTGCTGTCTGCTCAGTATCAGTATTTTCACCAATCATCCTTCGGGTCTGTTTTACCACATGCTGGCTGTGTGTGCGGATATGTGGAGGTGGGGGGGGAGGGGTTTGGGGGTGGAGAAAGAGAGGAGTGGTTGCAGAATGGCTGACAGGGAGAGTGATGTGACTTGTGTGTTTGTATATCTCTGCTATTCGATGGCTCCATTTCACCTTCAGTTTTCCATCATTGTATATCTGTGCTTCTTGATGGCTTCATTTCATCTTCAGTTCTCCATGATGGAGGTACCAAGTCAATTACACCACAGCATTAACTTGACGATCATGTGCAAATTTAAGTGGAATTGTTTACCGCGTTTTGAAGGAGCAGTCACCTGTGTCGAACTAAATCTGATGGTCACAAGAAAGATTTGAAGAGATATCAAGATTCAGAATGAAGAGTCACCTGTCTTTTAATTATTTTTCTGTAGTTTTCGCATAACCTCAGGCTGTGTGCCAAGCAGAAAACACTATCAATCCCAGGTCCATATTACTGACTGACTATGACTAGAGGGACTGGCAGCAATGCTGGGATGAGGAGATGGGCAGGCAATATAAGAAGAGTGGAAGGCTGCTATTCAGCCAAGTAGAAGACATGCAGATGTCAACACAGGAATGGGGAAGGCAGAGACACAGGAAGAGAGGGAGGAAGCAGTACAAGAAGAGAGTCAGGCAGAGAGAGCAACAGGCAGCTGTGCCAGAAGAGAGAGAGAGAAGAAACCAGGACGAAAGAGAGGTGTTCAACAAATAAGAAAGAGAGGCAGACAGCAATCTATGAAGAGAGGAGATGGCAGGTGGTATGGGGGATGACAGGAAGGCAGCAATGCAGGGGGAAAAAAGAAGGGGGTTGGGGCGTGCGAGGGGACAGTACTCGAAGAGAGCGGTAGCAATATTTTAAAGGAGGCAGGGATCACAGGAAGAGAGGGGGGACAGCAGTAAAGAAGGAAGAGCATAAACCAGTGCAGGAAGCAAAAAATAATGGAAGACAGGTCGGGAACTGATGCATAAGCAGCACTAAAGAATAAAGACGAGAATGCTTCAATTTTTATCAGGTGAAAGGAAACAGAATGCAACAGATGAAATTAACAGAGAAAATTAACAGAGAGAGAGTGAGAGAGAACGTATCAAACCACCAGCAATTGAAATTAAAACTTAGATTGTGAATCAGTCTCTGACTGCAGGCATTTCATTTCATTTACTTTTTTGTTTTATTTGTCAAGCAAGATATGGTCATGGATCAAGGTACTGGTAGACAAAAGAGTGCATGGCAAGAACAAGAATGTGTTGACAATTTGGGATCGATCATGGAACAATTTTGGAATAGCTGAAGCAATCTGGAGAAGAAAAAGATTTGTAGCACTTCTCGTGTACCCAAGGCTTCATGACAAATCCACACAACCAACCAGCCGCCGTGGCGAAGTGGTTAACGTCGCGGACTCCCGGCTGGGAGGTCATGGGTTTGATTCCCATCAGAGTCACGTGGGATTTTTCTGCTCCGATTGGCTCCTATCAAGAGTTGAGTGTGCTACAGGCTCAGCTGGTAAGACTGGGACAACACAGTCGAGTTTCATCCACTTCATGGATGCATCTCTGAGCTGAGAGTGTTGCTCAAATTTCCTGACCAACACTGCAGTAGTCTGTATCTTTTGGGCCTGGTTGACACCAGGATATATAATGAAGGGAAGCATAATGTACAGACCTGCCATGCAGTCTCAGACCGAAATGGAAACCTGTAGCATCATCTTAATCATCCTCATTCTCATCAATTAGCATTAAAAAAAAAAAAGAGACTCAAATTCTGTGGCCCTTCATGCCCTGCTCTTATGGTGACCTCAGTTTCGATGTCCTCTCCACCTCTGTGACCTTGGTTTAGTTCTGTCAGGGTCACCAGTATCGGCCAGTCCATGGAGGCTGTCGAAGGACGGATATGGTGACGCCGTCTGGAGTGAGAGCTCATTCATGCCGGCTCCGCAACTAAATTATTGTCGTCAGTAGAGGGCTTAGTAGGTGGTGTCCTGCGTATGTTGGATCAGAACAGGGCGCCCCTGAACACCACCGAAGTGACTCGGCGTCCCCTCCAGTGAGTTGCCTCTCAATGATTTGACATTGACTGCTCCCTGTGGATCGCCAGTGCCGGTTCTGCAGCAGGTCTTAACCAGGCTGTGGCTGTGGACGGGGTGTCGGAATGAGCGGCATGGGTGCAATGCACTGAAGTGGCACATAAGATGGGTCAGCAAAAAAAACAAACCAAAAAAATCCACACAACCAAGGATGGCATAAGAACAGCATGTTACCTCCTTGTCCTTTGCAGTGACATGTGGAGCAAGTTTCAAAACGCGCGAGCGCACACACACACACGCACACTCTCTCTCTCTCTCTAATTGTCGAATTTCAAGATCCATTCGTTTTAGTAGAACAACTTGAACATTTAATAAAAAAAAGAAAAGAGAGAACTGAATGAACAGAAAAATTATTTTATGACACGGGAAAGTACTCAACAGAATATCACATAATTTTTAAAGGTATTTGAAATAACTCCACCAGTTAACATGGACAATTAAATTACAAGACAAAACATGTTGCGTTTCGACCTCTTAAGTCTTCTTCAGGTAAGATCAACAACACTCGGGACACGTCAACGAAAAAATGGAGAACGAGCAATCACTCATCTTCTCAAATTCGGCGCGAGGTGGACTGATTTGGTGGATATACCTTTGAAATGATGCTAAGGGATATGGTCTTCACAGCATTGCTAGAGGACAAAGGGGCTGGATTTTTGACTGGACATCTGGATCCTTTTCGTTCCCCCCTACTCCTTTCCTAAACTGGCTTTGTGGTCATTTCCTGCAGTCCTATTTCCAGTGCCCAACCTGTTTGCAGTAAGATACTTAATACTGGAATCGGTAGTTTCAAGAGGTTGATTTCTTTTCTCATCTGCTAGAAGTCACAGTTGAGCAGTAAGCTTTCCCATAACCTGCTAGAGTCCAGATCTTGCTTTGAAAAAAAAAAAAAAAAAAACACCTGCACTGACACATGGCTCCTCTTGTTTTCTTTTTTTTTTTTTTTTTCTTCCTCCTTCTGCGCCCCATACATGACTAGAGAGATGTGCCGGTACCATTTCATTTTATGGACAGCCTCCTGAGTCTCATTCTCAGAACAGTTGAGAACTGTTCTATAACTCAAAATCTGTGCTAAATGAACCCTTATTTTTTTTTCTTAAAATTCTGGGGGTCCCCTCTTTGCCCATAATGGTGTTGCTGATAGGACTCACTTCAATGCTGCTGTTTGAAGAGTCACATTTTTATTTACTCCCACATAAGCATGACAGTAATGTCTGGTTCTATATGACCCGGACTTTCGGTGCCTGCTCTAACTTTTTCTTGAGGGGTCGGGGAACGGGCGGGGGGTAGGGGGGGTGGGGGGAGCTTGACAATGTCTGTCGTCGTCTACCATGCCTCCTGCTACCATGCAGGTGCTCCTCTCAATCTCTATAATCTTGGTCATGGTTTTAGCGTAGTCCTGATGCCTGTGGTCAGTCGTGTGTTAGTAACCTGGACCTATAGAGTGGGGTAAAATGTGCCAGCAATCTTTTGGTCTAAAATCCCCATCATGGTGTCTGTACTGTCATTTCCGTGACCCAAGAGGTGACTTTACTTTGGGATTTGATTACTTAAGACCTCTTGTATTCTCGCAACAGAGACTTTGATCCAAATTTGTGGTAGTTCTGTCTGTTAGATACTAGTCTCGGCCTTGACGAAGTTTTAGACCTATGCAATATCTCTCAATATGAGTCAGCCTCATATGAGTAATTAAGTGTAAAAGATTCGATTCGTCGTGCTGATTGCTTTCTCACCAGCTTCTCGGAAGGATGGGGTTCTGTGTTTTCGTCAGACCCAGGACGGCCCACTTCCCATTCAACCAGACTGTCGACAATATTCTGTGGATGAGTAGGAAGTTTAGGAAGCTTAGTAAACAAGGAGTCGGCATACACTGGTTTCAGTTGGCTGGATATACTTGCTAGCCCCGGAGTGAAGTCTAGAATTCACTCACTGGATTTGTGCTTGTTCTGTCTGGGTGGGAGTACTTACTTTTTTTTTCCCTTACCACCGGTGAGCTGACCCTATTTTGGCTCTGTAGTGTCTCACATGGCCTCCTACTGCTTCCAAAATCGGTCAGCGCGAGCATGTTGTCACTGGGTTTGCTACACAGAGCGAACATCGTCACAGTTAATGTATATTTACCAAATACGTCTTCCTCTCTTTATTCATGGAGCACCTGGGAAGTTACGGTGCCTACATGGTCCGTGCAAAAACACAACCGCCACCCGATGCTATTAAAATTCATATTTTCTTTTGCTGTTAAATCATACTGGCTGTTGTATTAAGTGTACTAGTACATCCCACACCTGACACAAATTACTTTACTTTACCTTAGTAGTACAGCTGTAGTCAGGCTAGTCGCCTATCAGCTGGTCGCTGCAGTCAGTGCTTGTCCCTTCTTCACTGTTTGCACACTCAGCTAGTAACATGTTGGCGCGCGCAGGTTTGGGGGCGCTTGAAACCAGTCGGAGTCCAAGGAAAACTTACAATCTGCCCATACTTCGTCAATCCTGGTGTTGAAAATGTTGAGAGAGGGCACAGAGACCACTTGTTCAGGCAGAGAGTTCCAGGCATTCACTACACGGACACTGAAAAAATTCTAGCGGACTGCCATTCTGAGGGTTTATTCAATTTACGACTGTGGCCTCGAGTGTGTGAGTGGAGCGGAAGGATGTCCCCTGTTACAGTATAGATTCCAGTCAGTACTTGTAACATTCAATCATGTCGCCTCTAGTCCTCCTAAGTACAGTGAAGGCAGATCCAGTCGTCTAAGATGTTCACAGTAGTCCAAGTGTTGGAGTTCTGGGATGAGTCTGGTTGCCCTACGCTGAACTCTTTCAAGCTGCTCCTCATCAAGCATTTTATTAAGCATTTCCTTATTAAGCATCTACCCAACAGTTTGAGAGGTGTTCGTTTATTTATTTTGAAGCACTTGCACATGCACTCCACTTTTCCGGGTCTGTCCAGACACTGGCTTCGGGAATATGTCAGCGTCTCACCAAGCCCACTGCAGAACCAACTAATAGATCCTAGTCCGTCAAGCTATCAATGGCTGTCTCCAGTCCTGCGGTAATACTGTCAATGCCGTTGTAACCATCCATGGCTGTCCAGTTCTGTCGCAGTGTAAGGCCCCATGGCAAGACTGTCTCCAATGAACTAGAGGCCCTTGCACTGGTCTGTCACCAACACCCTCAGCATTTCATTTCTCTTAATTCAAACTACAAGTTTGGAGATACGTCCTATAAGAGCCTTGGTATCGTTGTGCCGGAGTTTGCCTGCATGGTTTACCTGACCATTAGGTGCCCTTCCGACGAGTTCGCCTGTACGCTTTGCGTCACCATAGTTACGACAAGAATTGTGAATCTGGCCATTGCTTTTAACTTTTTGAATATCGTGTGCGACCCCTAGTTGCCAAATTTTGCTCCAGGGGCCAACAGGCTGAGTCGCACTTTATTTTATTTTATATTATTTATTTTTTAACATGCGCACTGGTGACCTACTCGTTTTTGAGTGAACCAGTCTTTAGGAAGAAGAAGAAGAGAAGACCCTCAACATAGACCTGTCCAAAGTCCGATCCTCAATTTCTCGCGCAGAGTGTGTAATGGATTTTCAAGATGGCTGAACCATTCAGCGTAGTGTACCTACCGGAGCACATATTAATTCATATTTTCATATATGTCATACAGTGAGATAAGTCGAAGCAGAGAAGTAAGAAGTGGATTTTCTGTATTCTGTTTTACATTGTTTTATCATTGACTAACTCGCACAGACGAGTCGCGGTTCTTGCTCGCCCAATTCGTTCATCTCTGATCTCGTTCCTGGATCGTAGATTAGTATATGTGTTAGTTTGTGAAGTCAAACGGGGCTCAAAATAACCACCAGTCCGATTTTCTGAGACAACTAAACCTTAGAGTGGACAAATGGACATGCACTCTTCACTTGTCCGTAGCGTAACTGATTTCTGGCTGTGTCGACAAAAAGATGAAAACCGGCGTCAACTGAAGTTCAGGGCAAACCACTCACTCTTCCACCATCCCCTTTTCACTGTTCAAATCCCGAACCCCCGATTTCCTATCCTACCCCCACTCCCCATTTTCTCTCAGTACGAATCCTTGAGACTTGTGTCTCCCTGAGACAAGGCGTAAAGAAGAAAAAAAAAGTTTCAGCAGTAGGTTGGCATTATGCTTGGTCATATGGGTTTCTTTTGTAATCAGTGTGTGGTGTCATGGAAGAGAGAGGGGGGGAGAGAGAGAGTATTAACAGAGACTGGAACAACTAGTATTGAATAAAAGTAGCACCAAAAGTGGTGGTCAATTTTATGCCTACCTGCATGGAATATTGACAGCAACCTACATTAATATTATCCTAGTTCTGTACGGTTGTGGAACTCACTGCCGTTTTAACTTGCCCAGATATTTTATGGTTACCTGGGCCTGAATCTGACCATTGCTTTTAACTTTTTGAATATCGTGTGCAACCCTTTGTTGCCAAATTTTGCTCCAGGGGCCAATAGGCTGAGTCACACTTTATTTGATTTTATTTTACTTTTTAACATGCGCACTGGTGACCTACTCATTTTTGAGTGAACCAGTCTTTTAGGATGAAGAAGAAGAAGAAGATTTTTCTTGACCAGTACTTTAAGTTAGAACTGGGTAAACTCGAAGACAGTTGACATCTGTGATAATCAGTGAAGAAGTGTAGGAAGAATGTGTGTGTTTGAACAGGGCAAAAGGCTGAGTGGGTGTCTTGGTGGCAGCAAGACTGGCTATGTGTGTCGAGAGATCTTGTGAGAGGAGACCCCATTGAGGACTGGATGATGTGTTTTGGTGGCAGCAAGACTGGCAATGTTTGTTTGTTTGTTTGTTTGTTTTAAAACGCTGACCGCTGACTTGTGGGCCCCCTTCTTTATATAGTGACAAAAGAAAAAAAAAGAATTAGAATGTTGATTGTGGTCATTGTACGGAAGAAGAGGAAGAAGAACTTGAGAAGAAAATTGATACCTGTGATAATCAGTGAAGATGTCTAGGAAGAATGTGTGTGTGTGTGTGTGTGTGTGTGTGTGTGTGTGTGTGTGTGTGTTGCTGTAAAATTAAATGTAAACTTGTTTATTATAGCAGGACAGAGGAGGAATGTTAAAACTGGAAATGGCTTTGTAGGTTCATCATAATGTATACATTTTGATCCATGATAAAACCATGTTTTATACTACATGTCCTTCCTAAGCTGTGAGTTTCCCATTTACAGCAATCATTCAGTGTCAAGATCATTCAGTCCAATGATTTCTAGTGTATAGAGTATAGAATACCAACCATTTTTGTGAAGCTAATGAACAAAATCGTCAGTTGAAATAATAATAAAAACTTTCCACATTTCTTCCATGTCATCACAAATCTACTCTTTTATGTGGTGCATTTAAAAAAATGTGTACTGTGTGTTTTCACATCTTTAAGGACATGCACTGTCTTTTTTACATGGTTTCAATTAGTCTGTCTGGGTTTCTTTCATACTTTGTCTGAGCGTCTCACTTGTATTCCATTTCTGTCATGTGTTGCAGATGTGACTGTCCAGCCTCTGTCTTTTTCTTTGTCTTTGTTGTTGTTCATAGTCCATAAAGGTGTTGATTTAACTAAATGGTAGGTTGCAGATAAATTCTGATTTTAGAATTTGTTGCAGGTGTGCCAAACATTCAACAGAATATGCAGCCGTGAACTGACAAAGGCATTTGTGCGAGTGGATCGCCTGCATTCACAGATTCAGAAGAATATCAAGTCACAGTTACCGCGCAAAGAGTCGGAACGTCGCAACCATGCCCTGTCACGCTTTGTGGACGTCCTGTCTGCCTTGGAGACAAGGTTATCCCTCCTATCGATGACCTACACCAAGTACATTGATCTGGAGCTTTGCTGTTTCATCCCTGGAATGGTTGGTTTTTTCAAAGAGGCTTATTGCCCTTTACACTGACTCCTGTTCTTGCAGATTTTTGGGGGAACTATGGAACTTCAGACGTTTACTGTCCATATAGTTGCCTCTTGTTAAGCAGCATACTTATCATTTTGATGTTCCTGTAGTAACCTGATTTAACCTCTTTGCTTGCAGTCACACAGGGCATTTGGTCTTGACATTTTACATTAATTATCATATGTATGCATACTAGTACTGTCAAGTCTTTGACCTATTGAACACTCTGGCGGTCACCTGGTATCTCCATTTTCACCAGTCAGTAGGAAGGGGAGGGGCGTATGTCATGGGGGGAGAGGAAAGGATGTCAGTCTTACGGGGAAAGACAGGTGGAGAGGGAGGGAATATAATGCCATGGTGGAGGGGGTGGGGGGGGGGGGGGGGATGTATGTTATGGGGATATGTGTCAAAGAGGGAAGGGTTGGGGGTTTATGAATATTCTTGTTCAGCTCATCTTGTAGGCAGCCACACTGCATTGGCATGGAGTCATACGATGATTTCTCTTTCAAAAACTTTTTCCAAGACTTTTTTTAGATGTCTTAAAACAAGATTCTCCTCATGTTGTAAAATTATACATACATGTACTGTTCTTATTCTAGTGTGTGAATTCATGAAGTGTGTCACATTGTCTACTCGTAGGTTTGTGTGTGTGTACAAACGACAATCAATTTGAGGCTGACACTGTCATACATATGTGGTTAGTCTCATTTGACTTTTTTATGTTTTGTCATTGGATAGAGAAGGTATGGAAGTAACTGACCGTTCTAGATATAGTTCTAAATACTTGTCCTTGTATTTGTGTTGGCCAGCCATGTGATAAAAGATATTTTCTGCTTTGAAATATCATTCACCAGCATGTTTAGAATGGAAAACAACCTATAAGTTCCATATGTGACTCTGACTTCATAATTTTAAACATGCTTGGTTACTCCAGATTTCACTCAGATAATAAATAAAGTATATATCACATCATGTAATTTTTGTGTAACTGGAATTTTTCTGTGGTTGTTTGGAATGGAAGTCATCAGAAATGATGGATCCAGCTGGTATGATTTCCAGGTTCTGGACGAACTGTACCAGCTGCTGCACCGGCTGCAGAAACACAGAATCGCAGCCACCCAGAGCTTATGATCTTCTTCAGTCGTTGAGAGACTTGTCCACCATGGCTATGGAACACTTTGAGGAATACATTGTGCCCATGCTCAAAGCCCAGATGACCGAGCGCTCCCAGTCCTTGTTCTTCTCTCCCAGTAGTGCATCTTCATCTTCACCATTGCACTCCAGCATTAACCCAGGGCATATCTCCTCCAGTCCCCTTGATGTTTCAGGTGTGTGTGTGTGTGTGTGTGTGTGTGTGTGTGTGTGTGTGTGTGTGTGTGTGTGTGTGTGAGAGAGAGAGAGAGAGAGAGAGAGAGAGAGATGCTTAAGGTGTGAGTGTGTATATCACTATATGTGTGTATGTGTCCTGTGTGCATGCACTATTACACATGACTGACGGACATGATTGTGTGTAAACTGTGGTCAGGAGTTTAACTCTTTGTAGTTTTTTTTTCTGGCTTTTTTGTGCTGATGAACACCTTTCTTCTTTGTAGCAAGAAATAATGATGACTCTTGTTTCTGTATTGACAAGTGTACCATGAATCCTGTTTCTTTTTTTTTTTTTTTTTTTTTTTTTTTTTTTTCAGTGACGTTATTTTCATTAGATAATTGTTTGGGTATTTTCAATGTGTTCTGTTACTGTTGGGGAGAGGGGAGTGTGGGAGGTGGGGAAGGGAGGGGGAGGAGACAGCAATGGTAGAGGGGTGTGTGCTTTAGGTGCATTGGAAACCCCCCCACCCCCACCTCCCCAGTTCACACTTTTAAATGACCACTGTTCTTTGCAGGAATGTCCATGATTGATTGTGCATGGCCAATGCCTCTGAATGTGGTTAGTTCTCCCTGGCGACGCACACCTCTCAAGCTGGACGTACAGCGAATGCAGAGCAGTCAGGTGAGGCTTTTCAAAGACACGTTTAATTCCAGGGGTCATATCAAGGTTGGCTTGATTCTTCAAAGTATGGAAAAGTTGGGACAAACTGAGGTACTCTTTAATGTCCTTTGGTAAAGCCTTAAGATCTGCAAAAATGGACTTGTGAGGAAGTTTTTGTTTGTAAAAGTTTGTTAGATTGATGAGCCTATGGGGAAAAGAAATCATGGTTGATGCCAGAGAACAACTTTGTTTCCTGTTTTCATATGAGTTGACATTTGTGTGTGTGTGTGTGTGTGTGTGTGTGTGTGTGTGCAGTTTCTGCCTTGAAAATACATGAAATATTTGAAAGATGTTCTTCAGAAAAAAAAGGATGATATTTAGAAAAAAAAGAGTGACAAATTAATTAGAAGAAAAAATGAAACGACATTGTTTTAACAAATGCAGTTTTTCTCAAGTTCTATTCTAGTTCAGAAATTTGTGGCTCATAACTAATCAGTTTCAGCATAAACATTATCTTTCTAATCCACTGAAAGAAGTTTGTGACTCAAATGATAGTTTCAACAAAATAGTGCCTCTCCAGTTTAGCTGAATTGTGGTTCACATTAGGTAGTACAGTTAAAACAAAAATAGAACACCTTCTTGTTTTTAGACTTGTGGCTAATAGCCATTGCAATTCTATACTTTTAAGGTATAATCAGTAATTATGTATAAAATGATCAAACTATTTTGGTTACTAAAAATCCTTTCGAATGTATGGCCAAAATTTCCCTGTCATTTTTCTAAAATATCTATATTAGAAATAGGGAGTAACCTGAAATAAAAAGGAATTCTACATATAAATTAAAAAAGACCACTGGCATATATTTTTTTGTATTACATGTGAATAAAACAAGACCACAGATTTTCTCAGGAGGTATGGGGGTGTTTTTATTAATGGAATACTTTCATGTGCTTGTACACTATTGCTTGACTCGGTGACTGTCTTATTCCGATCATTAATACATAAGAAAAATTCTGTGTTCAGTTGCAGTTACACTCGGCTGCCATTGCTACAATGACAAAGGAATACCGTGAGCAGAAAGTGAAGATTGGAGAGCAGAACCGTATCATCGCAGAGCAGGAGCGGCAGATGCAGGAGCAGCGGCGGTTGATACTGGAGCTGAAAGCCCACACGCAGGCCCAGGAGAAGAACTTGGAGACCTTGGCATCACACATGTCCACAATCACTGGCAAGGTGGTGCATCTACCCGAGACAAAAGTTTGGGACCACACGCTTTGGGACCCATCTCCAAGGGCTTCCACATCCACTCAGGACTGCAGTTATGGCACAGAGTTGGCCGACTTCACTGACCTTGTGGACAGGGGGCTGGAAAGGAGGACTCACTTCAGACATGCCGAGCATGGAGCTGATGTGGATCTGACCAGGGACATGAAACCCCGGGCGGCCCAGTTCCAGAGAGGAGAAGGAAGGACACGCCATGCATGTCATGTCAAGCAGGCAGCATCATCAACCATGGCCGGTGAAGACTTTTCTTCAGTGTGAGCAGCAGTCATGTACCAGGCTAATGAGCTGCACCAGAGCCTGTCCTCCAAATGCTCCACCAAGCGACTACTGGCTCAGATTGCCCTTGCCATCCAGCGCATTGCTGCTGATCACTCACTGCCTGTTTGTTTGGAGGAGTGCCCCAGGGGGAAAACCTGTGACTCCACTGACCCCCAAAGTGATCTGACCAAACAGCTGATGGGAGCCCAGCAGCAGCTGTCCACTTTCAACGAAGAGCATGTTGGCTGTTCCATCTGTACCGCAGAAGACTCAGACTCTGCATCACCGTACTTTCAACATTTGGACTGTAGAAATGAGTCGCATTCTCCAGGAATGCCGTCTGTGGCAAATCAAGGCCTGGTGAATCGAGCCCAAGAGCTGTACAACAAGCTGAATGGCTTGATTCAGGAGAAGGTGCTGACCAAACCAGTCAGAGCTACTGTGGTGGAAGAGCTGAGTGCTGAACTGACTGGAGATAGGGGAAAAGGGCAAAGGACCCTTGAAACGAAAACGGTCTGCACTTAAAGACATGAAGGAGACTGAAACTGTCTCGTCTCCAAAATACAGAAAGTGTCGCAGACGATTGTAAATCCTGCTAATGGCATGACAAGTGACTCTGGACTGTACCATGCTTTGCATGGAAAAAAAAAGTTGAAGAGGAATTAGTTCTTTACGTGTTATTATTCTTTTCTTTTGTTTTGATGATGTTGGGTTTGGTTTGTTGATTCTGAGTGGGAACAGCCAGAAGAACATAGGATTCATTTTTTTTTTTCCCCCCAGCACCTATTTGTGCTACAATTAGAGCATGCATGTACATATTTAGGAGTGTTGAATCTACCTGAATTCACTTTGCCTAGCTTTAGAGTCATAGTTAGTTTCTGACAGTGTTGCTGGTGAACACAGGTTTCAAAAAGGTATTTGATCTCATCTGTTCTTATATACTAAATATAGACTGTCAGGCACTTGCTCTTGATGCTGATGCTATGAAATGAGACAAGAACAGACATAACGATAGCGTCCTGATAAAACATGACTGCAAGTCGGTTTTATACATGCACCATCTGTTTTTTTTTTTTTTTTTTTTTTTATACAGATCTCAGATTTGATGAACAGGTTTCACAGATGCAGATCAAGCTTACTGCTATTTTTAATGTGCTAGATCAACCAGTTTTTTTTTTTTTTTTTTTAGACCTTTAGTGGTAGAATTTAGAAAACAGAAACCTGTTATTCCAATACTTTATGCGGATTGGTTCTTAAAGAGTCATAAAATGCTGCTTGGCTCAATTTGTATAGTGATAAACAATTTCTGGTCCTTGCTACAGCCATTTTGTGTTTCATGTGTGCTACACACTTGAATAACAGATATGGTACAAAAGAGAAGAGGATGTAGTGCAAAAAAAGGTTGTCTTTTTTTCCTCTTCAGTGTCTGCAGTTGCTCATACTGTGATAGAAACTGAAATTCCTTGTTTCATAAGCACAGAAAAAAAAAAAGAAGAAGAAGGGAGGCCCAGCGTTAAAAGAAATTAAATAAAAAATGAAGGAAGAGAGACGGTTGCTAGAAATTGCTAAACGTCCGAAAAAAACAACTCTTGGATGTGATCGAGACAGATCTAGCATAAGATTAGTGACACACGTACAAGTTTTTTTTTTTTTTCAGTCAAATGTTAATGTTGTGCACGCACTGTAATTATGTGGATGTTTATCAATAAAACCTGAGGATAGGTTTCGGCAAAGGTTGAAAAATAAATCTTTGCCTTGTCAGTTGTTGGTAAGCTTGATAATGTTTACGGTTGATTTTTATGAGATCATCATGCCAGTGGTCATTCAGTTATATAAACCTTCCTCTTCCAGCAGAATGGTTTCTATGCTGTCTACTTGCTGAAAAATAATTCCACCAGAGGGAGGGAAAAAAAAAGAATGGAAGATTAATGAATCTGCATAGCTGCTGTCCCAGTGTCTGTATTTGCAAGTTAACAGGCTGTAATGGTAAGAACTACAATTCACCTCAGGTGGTCTTGATCAAGTTTTTGTTTAACATCCCTTGACTCCACACGTCAACACAGGAATCCCCAACCTTTTAACTTGTGCCAAGTGTTGATTTCTGTAAGAAGCGCTTCATCTACGGATGACTTCAGAATGGTGTCATTTTCCAAGTTTATGATTGTTGCAGAGCGAATCTCTTGGGTAGAGTTTTTCTCATTCTCTTCTGTCTCTATAATCTAAGTTTCTCTTTGTTTCTCATGCTACTATTTTTGGTTGTTTGTGCTGCAGGACCAGCTGAGATGTTGCTAACATTTTTGTCAGATTCAGCTCCCTCAGTTTAATTGAACACTGGCATGTGGTTTGGCTGGTAACACAGACGTTGACATAGTTATAAACTGCACCTGCATTGGACATAATTCATAAGTACATGCATGCCTGATTGAAGATATTGCTTGATGTTTGTTTGTGTACTTGATTTGATTGTATGGTTTATTTGCCTTACAGGTGTTTTGTTTTTAAGGGCTTCATTTTAACAATTTTGTTGTGTTTCTTTCTTGATAATATTTTCATTTGTGATCAGTTATGTTTCAGACTTGTAATATGTGGGCCTTCAAAAGAAGGACTTTGTGTTGGTTATTTGATTATTATTAATCATGTATTCAAGAAACTAGACAATACAGCTTCAATTTCAGATGATAATGGTTACAGTTTTCATATATATTGTCTCTGAATCATGACAGCGAGAACAATCCCTGATTTCGACCTTTTGATTCATAGCTGTAATGTTATTTGTCTTGACCCTGTGACCTCAGAAGAAACAGGTTTGTTGCTGTATTATTCACCATCAGATACATTGAAAGGACTTTACAGACAATGTCAGGTGGAATCACTGTGGGTAGAGATGAAACTAAACCGTTTTAATCCATTAGTGATTGGATTGATTTATAGAAATCCCAAGAAAGAATGGAGTGGTTCAATAGATCTAATTCAATGATGGATGCAACTGTGCTAAAAGACAATGATTATGTTAGGTAACTTTCACATCAGTTTGTTGAAACATCAAACACAAGAGGTAGAACTTTTACGAGTCATATAAATTAAATCATCTGATAGACTGCCCAACTTGTGTAATGGACAACTTGAGTATCCTCATTGATCATACTGCGTTTTTCATCCACACTTAGCATGGTGGTGTGTTCACCATTGTCTGGTTGTCGTGACCAGTTTCCTGTTTGTCTAACCTGGGCAGAAAATGGTGTTGCCCAAAACAGGTCACAAAACAGTACATTATAGATGTTTCAAACAGTTCGGCAAAAACAGTTTATCTCTGACCTGTTGAAAGTCTGATCTGTTTAATGTTTATCAATTCACTAATCCTGTCGAAGCATTAATTGTTTTTGTACCATCTTTCTGCATTATCTATTACAAAACATGCTCCCATCAAAATTAAATGTGTGCAAACCAAGCCGAAACCCCCTTGAGGGTCAGCAGATACACGTAAGGTAACATACCTCCGTGATATGTTAATAACAATGCAAGTTTTACCCCCCTATTAGATTGTTCGTCTTTGTATTTGTCTGACTTTATTATTCAAGTTTAAAAGGCTGTGCCAGTCTTGAATAAAAGTTACTCTGTGTTAGGTTTCCTTATGGGAGCAAAGACTAAGCCACTTGTTTACTGTTTAATGCAAGTTTTAATAAGCAAAGAAACCTTGTGACCTCTGTGAAGCATGCCAGTTAGCAGATCTACTTTCAGGATATATAGTCTGAAGTGACAGTTAAAAACTCCAAGCAAAGGAGGAACGCTATATAGATATTGAGAAACAAAAATATTTTAAAACACTGAACTGATGCAAATGCAGAGTCTCCAGTCATCTGGAACAGGCACTTTGTATTAATAGAAGATGACTTGAAGTAACAAGGCAACTTGATTAAAAGTGGTAAATGGAAATACAGTGATTTAGAGCTTCTAAGAGAGTACTGTAGACCTCAAGATAATCCAGCCCACACTCTCAGTATCTTTCTTAATACCACCAGAAATGCATGCACCTCTCTTGCACCTAAGATAATCTACAATGAAGAATGCTGAAAGATTAGATGGAAAAATGACCAAAATTGTGGCACCTCGTGTTGCAGACTATTATTTATCATCGGTGTATCGAAAAAAGTTAATTACCAACATCCGATTTTTCAAATCTGGTGACTCCACTGACCCCTCCAGCTGTAGGCCATTAACCATATTGTGGAAAAGTATGAAGGAAAAGTCACCTGCTGCATTAAATTAAAATACATACAAGATGTGCCTTTCAGGGCTCCCACCTCTCAGATGCGACCCTCAGTGAAAACTGAAAGAGGAAATTGGTGGATGGTACATCTTTTCTTGGAAAAAAAATCTGGGTTTTCTTAGTATCATCTCCATGCTCTTCATTCTCATTGATTATGACTTGAAACATTCAGCAAACATGAAATTCAGGAATGGCATTGAATTGCTGAAAAAAGTTTTGATAGGGAGAGCAAATTGAAAATTGTGCCCATCTTCATTTGATGGGACTGATGTACTGGAAAATCATCAATACATTAGTCTTTCTGAAAAATCTAATAACGTAAAAAGAAACAGCACATATCAGCTTCTATTACAAATCGAAACTGTTACTAAGAATATCCTCGAATCGTGTATATTTGTAAATATGTCGTGTGTTAGGTTTCGAGGCATTACAAACGATGGATATAGTCAAAATGTCTGTGGCTTCTATGTGTGACACTGGTATCCTAGAGTTGATACAAAATATTCATGGCTATTCAGGTGCACATCAAAACAGACCACTAGATCATATTATTTGCCCGTTATCTGTGCCATGTTGTTGTGTCGCACTAGTGACTGACCCTCCAGAATATACTGTTTGTTTTGAAATCCGTCTTTCGAGTCTAGTTGCTGGGGGTGTGATAAAGGATAGCGGACGGTGGTGACTATTATGTCAACGATTTATGTGCATGACATTGCAAAACTAGCTGTAAATCCTTTCCTCAATCAATTTTTAAGGTGAGCGTTATGGAGGAAACTGTTTTGCTTTTTTGCTAAACTGCCTTGTTTTGTTGCATCATCACTAACTGGCCATTGTGGTTTTGATTTCAGTGTTGCACTAACAAATTTCAGTGTGCACTAACAAAACCTGTCTTCTCAACTCAATTAAAACCATATCAAATAACCTATAGACAAAGGTATCAGTAGTTGCTTGTGTTGATAACTCTGATAACCTATAGACAAAGGTGTCAGTAGTTGCTTGTGTCTATAACATTCTGGTAAATTAATGTATCCATTGAATGTATCCTACTGTGGATGGAGTTGGACAATCTTCCCTACACACAGCAGTCTAACAGGTGAATAAGTAAGACAAGAAACATTTAACACTGTTTAACCCTTACCATACCAAAGTCTCTGCTAGTGAAGTGTATTTGCCTGCCTACTATACAGTATAATGCAAGGTTGCCTGTTTATAGTCAGAAATTGTGTTGTGAGGAATTCCAGATTACGTCAACCAAAATGAAATCACTGCACTCTAATGAATCAACTTGTCAGTGTTTTGTCACTCTCAGTAATGTTGAAGCTATTGGATTTGTTAAAGGAGGTTTGTCCACATACTTTTTTCTTGAAATGTGTGCACATTTATAAGTTTGCTCCCTCTTCTCCACTGACAAGACAACAGAGAACTTTTTGTTCAACCAGAACTCGAATTTCTTATTGAATCAAAGGTGTTTGCAAGACGCTTTTCCGAGCATCCCCTTCCTACATTTCCTTATGAAGAATGGAGACGGCATTACTGTATCCCCTTCCCAGTTGGTGACCATCACCTCTAGCAGTCAGTGTACATCTCAAATGTCACCAACAGCAGTTCACTATGCTGTGCTGTCAACCGTTTGTTGGCAACAGCAGTGAAAGTTCTTTCTTTCTTTTCTTTTGTTTTTAATGTTTCACACTGAGAATGTTGCAGAGGATCCTACCTAGCTATTCCAGCAAACTACTGTCTTGCAAATAACTGATCTCTTCTTTCAAATGTCATTGTCCAGTCCATAACTACTTTTCAGCATTTAAGCGTTTCACTTTCAGATCATTGTTCCCTGAAAATAATGTCTTGTGAGACTTCACCAACACTTTTAACTTTCTATAGCAATATCGTCATTTTTTCTTTATCAAGCCAAATGTCCTTGCCAATGAAGATAGAAATGGTGTCAATAAATGTACAAGATAACAGAGGAAGGCAAGATTTTTTTTTTTTTTTTTTTTTTTTAAAGAAACAGGCAGGCAGGTTGTCTACCACAAATTTTGTGGCAAGTTGAGACTGTTAATTGGTAAAACTGACCTATGTATAGAACGTTTCATATGCGTGTGTGCAAACATGAAGTTATGTCATTGTCATCATGCCCCGAGGCACAATAGGATGCCAATATTAACTTTATAAATCCTTTTTTCCTGTAAATACTTGGAAGCTGTTGACCTTGGTGTAGCAAGCACTATGATGTGTCTTTTTTTTTTTTTTTTTTTTTTTTTTTTTGATGATAGGGTAACAGGTTTGGCTCCGTTGAATTCCAACACCACAATCTTTGCTCTTTCATCCATTGACACATTGCCAGTAGTTCGGACATACCAGGCAAAAAAGGTTATATGTGCAGAACTGTCATGAGGTCACCAAGTATAGGGTTCTCCATTGCAGCTCGTCTTCCCAGTCTTTACCGAAAATGGGATTCTGTGATTTTTATTTCTATCAGTGAACAGTGATTTTTGTATCTTTCCATATTTCACTGTCATGATAAAAGGAGCAGCAGATTCACTGGAGAGAAGGGATGAGAAGGGATATCACTATTATTTCTTGTTAATCTATTCTCCGAGGCCTTCACTAACTGGGTCTATGGCGAAGCACTGTCAGCTGAGACACAAATCTCCTGCGAATGTGGAATCGAAAGAGGTGCCACAACAGGACCCCTCATAATTACCTGATAACAGCCAGGGTCTTGGTCATATTTTGTTGACCCTTTGGGACTGTTGGCACTTTGAAAGATTGTGAAATAGTTCTATGTGGGTTCAAGCTGGAGATTTCACTTTGACGTAAGAAAATGGATTGGGAGGGGGTTGAGTGTGGAATCGGCAATTTATTTTTTTTTCCAAGGACCTGCACAGAGAGACTCAATGTGTTTTACAGATCATACATGGTAACACTGTGCAGTACAATGCATTATACTCGTCTCAGAGAGAACTTAGGAATGTATTTAATCACAGAAGCTGCAAATTCATCACAGAATCAAATTTTATCCCCTTGAATATCCAACTGCATTACTATGTACAAAATCTGTTTATTTTTCTGCATAGCTACAGCGTGGAGAAACATGCTTTGTCTCGGGGCACACCACCCACATCATTGTTCACATTTAGGGGGGGGACTTTTCTACGACTTTAACTCAGTCTGGCATATCAAATCCATGTGTAATTAGTTTTACAGAAAACTTGGAATCCTTGTTAACATTTTCCTAAGTTCTGGTGTGTTCTACACTGCTGTTTTCATTGTGCAGCACATGTAATTGCTGTTGTGTTCAGCACAATATACGTAGCTCAGTGGTCACTTTTTGAGACCTCAAGAGTGATCGTAGGTATACAAGAAGACAAAGAAAGAAAGAAAAATGAGGCATAACCCCAGTCCATGAATACCAGAATAGCTGCTTTACTGCTGTCAACTCTTGAAGCGGTTCTACTTTGTTTACCACTTTACTGTGAGCTAGTAATACCAAGTCATTTTTTTACTCAAACTTTTTGAACAGTTGATTCAAAAACATACATTTTATTCAAAAATTTTGAATGATGAAAAAGGAAAGAGGGACAGCAAAAAAAAAAAAAAAAAAAAGAAGAAAAAATAAAAATAAGAAGAAAAAAAATGAAAGGAAGGAAGGAAATAAAAGGAAGTATGCATGAACCAAGAGAAAATAATGACAATATTTAAGCAAAAATGCAAATAGGCAAATATGGTACACATTAGTAAATTGAACCATATTAGTTCTGCTTCTTGTAAAGGGCTAATGAAACAAGACTTTTAAAATGTGTCACTTCTCCATTGCATACTTATGTAGCAGACTTGATGCTTGGTGTGACTTGTTTTAAGACCTAATAAACCACACAGGAAGCATTTGGTGTATTGTTCATGTGTGTGCTTCTTTGGCATCGTGTAGTGTACTGTTCATATGTGTGTGTGATTGTTTGGCAGCATACATGTAACAGAATGACGACACTGACAGAGTAAGAGGACATTATATCGCAAAGGTTTACAGCACTAGAGTCATCAAATGGGATCCATACACTTATTTTTTTTTTTTTACCTCAGCTGACCATCTTCAGTTTCAGTGAGCGTTGTTGACCAGCATGACTGACTGACAATGAACCTCTTCTCTTTCTTTCTTAGATGTTCACCTTCAAGTTGAAGAACCATTTTTTGTCCAGTAACTGAACACTGGGTTTTGAACTGGGCTTCCAAGTACCAGAAGTATTATGATGATGCTTGAGGTCTTTAAAGACACATTTTAATCTGAATGTGCATTTGCATGCAAGTGAGTGTCCTTGTTTTCAAAAAGCCAAACATATGATTCTATTCCCCCCTTGTTGTTAGAATCACATATCATAACGTTTTACCAGGCACTCGAATATGGTTGCAGAAAACTACAGAAGACAAGAGAGGCCATTGTAGCCCAGCTCATCACACACCACCTTTTCAGGGATGAAAACACAAAACGCACAACAATCATTTTAATTACTGTACATTAAAGAAGTTACAGTAAAACATGCTAACTCAGATCAACCTTCTTCAGAGCAACAAATAACAAGTTTCAGAAATGGTTCTTCATTTATTTACAGCAAATGTCTGGTTGTCTTAACTGCATCTATATATATGCGAGTTGTCTTACCAACTCCAACATCAGCTCAAAAGACTTCGTCAGGTTGTGTACAGCCTAGGCAACCATGGAGGCCACAAATGGGCTGCAAGTATGTTAAAATCAGAACTATGTACACTCACAATACTTGACAAAGAACACCTCACTGTCGAGTTTACCGGATGACAAGGCATCCTATAAATCGATAAATCAAGACACACTATAACACACCCAATCTGCTTTCAGGATTGCATTGTTATTATCTAGTAAGAAATGTCTATCCCTCCCCCCATCCTTTTCTCTCAGTGCTTCTTAAACATAGGGCTGTGGATCTTTGTCTATAAACAGGGCTCTTGCTTCGTCATGTGGTTTTCATAGCTGGTTTTGAAGCAGTGTTTTCTACGCTGCAGCAGTCATTATTTATGTTATCAATATGACATTCTTATGCAAACTCTTGGTGGCTCCCCTAAAAACAATATTTTCATGCTGAAACTGTCTAACTCCATCAGCCCACATTCGAGCGGAGAGACTGGTCAAGTCATAATTTGAGGGAGAAGGACGCCCCGCATGAGCAGCCCTGCTCAGCTTGAGGATTGTCCACAATGCGAAAAGAGGAACGGATCAGTTCTTGATAGTAGTCCACTGTTGATCCCTGCACATATTCCAGGGAATCCTTGTCTATCACAACACGGGCGCCATCTTTTTCAAACACCCTGCAACAAACTCATGACCTTCAAAATGATGTCACATGTCATTTTACTGGAGGGAAAAAGTCACGCATCTATAAATATTCACATCTGTCCTGTCCCCCATTTTACTTGATTGTTTTTTTACATCTTTTTTATTGTAAGCATCAAGTACAATCATCTGCTGTCTTCTGTCAATCAAAATCAACTTAACCCAATTAAACCATGTCAGTATATACCCCACTGCACCCCTTTTCTCTTGATTTATGAATTTTGTACACTATTTCACATTGTTATTTTTTTCTCCTTGATACTCGAGCAGAAGATATATACATATGTAGATTTAGACACACACACACACACACACACACACACAGGAGTAAGGATAACAAATAGTTGAGTGAAAAAATCTTATGCATAGCTATGGAAACTTTTAACCACATTTTACTATTAAAGTTTTGAAATCATTAATCAATGGTTATTAAAATGCAGTGTTATGGGTTCTTGAGAAGAAATCAAAACACACACTGTACAAGTATACTCAAAATTTTCACTACGGGAGATCCAGTCATCCCATAACAACAACATGGTTTTACAACCACTAACATATTATCTGTATGTGAACAACAAATGGTAATCTGTACATAAAATGTACATTAGCCCAAAAGTAATACGTCACAGATGCCCATAGTTAATTGATTAGAGCATTTGCTTGTGGAGCTGATGGGTCGGATTATTTTCAGCTTCTCTCTATCCATCTGGCAATGTCAATTTCATTTCCTAGGAGGTTAAATAAGGGGAAAGGAAGGGATGGGCTTCACCTTCCATCATACCGTGCCTCGTACACAATGAACCTCTGACAGTTCACTGCCCCTTCAACCATCAGGCTATGAGACTTAGCCTTTTAACAGCTCCCATTGTTGTAGTTTGTAACATCAGGTAATCATCTGTATGAATGAGGTTTGAAACGCTGATACCTGTCGTCCTCATTGACCTCTGTGTCCAGCTCAAACTTGTATTGAAATCCAGAGCATCCTCCTCCTCCCTCCACCACGATGCGCAGCAAGGACTGGCCATCCAAGTTCACCGTTTTCAATTGCTGATGGTTGGAAAATAAATGAATAAATTCACACACACACAAACACACAGTTATACACCATTGATATATTATGTCAGTCTTGTGGAAAATTTTAAAAAGTGTCATGAGAAAATTTCAACATTTCTTTTTTTTAAGCTATTAAAAAATTCTAAGTGACAGGAATTGAATAGTGAACTTGATCAAGATGGCCTGTGTACACACACACACACGCACACACATACACACACACACACGCACACAAAAGAGCA
This sequence comes from Conus betulinus, assembly GCA_016801955.1. NCBI lineage: Eukaryota > Metazoa > Mollusca > Gastropoda > Neogastropoda > Conidae > Conus > Conus betulinus. The sequence goes on from JADBJO010000931.1 coordinate 472,431, forward strand.
AAGTGTTGTTCCTACTCACTTGATTTGGTAATGATACCTTTCTGTGAACTAAGTAAGTAAAGGGGCTTACCAATCACAAGCTAAAAATCTTGACCTTTCCAAGTTTTAAAAGTAGTTAAATAGCACCTGAGTGCTCTAAAAACGCCCCTTCTGCCCTCTTTTCCACCCATTCTTGACTTGCTCTTTTCTATTTTTTCTGAAAAATCAACTTTTAATTAATCCATCAAAACCAGTAAAACTATTATCTTTTGACACAAGTTTTTCGAAGGATCATTCAAGCAGATTAAGACTGTAACTGGGACACACAGATCCATACCATTTTTCCAAATCTGGAACAGCTGAATAATTAGTACAAGAAATAAAAAATATCTATCTGTAAGAATGCTAAAGGAAAATAAGGTAAATGACACACACATACACAAACAGGGGAATACAGCGTACATGTCCTTCAAACCAACATACAAGCTACATGCTCAATAGTGAGCTGAGATGTTGGTATTCACACACACACACATGTACACACATTAAATGACTCGATGAAACATACCTGAACACAAGCATCACTGAGCTTCAGATCCCCTGTGTATTGGTGCTGAAGCAGTTTCTGCACTGTCTGCCAAGTAGCGTGAAACTGAGAACATCCCACATGCTGACTTTTGACCTGATGGCAATGTTCTCCTTGCACAGAAGTTTTTGTAGCTGCACACATTTCATTTCGATATTTCATGACATTCATACAAACATTTCAAAGATGAAAAACAACTGTGTGCTTCATAGCCTTATGCGCAAGATGATGAACTCACATGAAACTGACACTGTTAAATTCCTGGAGGAACTTGAAATAAAGTGAATAAGCAGAGGATACAAATTTGGCATCAAAGGGGGACAGCTCAGATTAAGTATAATGCCGCAAATCAGAACAGTGAAAAAAAATGTGTATTATTTATGTTTTGAAATCACTGAGTCACTGTCTCTATGCTAAAAGTTGTTATAAAATTATTCACTCAAACCTGAATTAGGAACATACACAGCTTGCAATTCAGGAATTACATTTGACGAGCAACACTCTCAAACTCTGGCAGATTATACTTCATTGATGGGGATACGAGACAGACTGCATGATTTCAATTACACAATTGTACAATGCACTCACCTGATTGCAAAAATCTGACAATAGCGCTGTTTTGAAAAATACTGTACAACAACAAATTCAAATGTCTAGTGACAGTGACAAAAAAAAAAAAAAATCCGAGTTCTGAGGACCATTTTTTTGTTCTGCTGTTGCCAATATCTATTCACTCATCAGTGGATTCACTTTTTGCTCCCCTTTGTGCTTGACTATGCAGATGTAGTGTAGTGATTTTATGGACCAGTTAAACCTCCTTGACACCAGCCGCTGTGGCAAAGTGGTTAGCGTTGCGGACTCCGGCTGGGAGGTCGTGGGTTCGAATCCCATCAGAGTCATGTGGTTTTTCTGCCCCGACCGGCTCCTACCCAGAGTTCAGTTACTGCGGACTCAGTTGGGAAGACTGGGACCACACAGTCAAGTTTCATCCACTTAATGGGATGCGTTTCTGAGAGTGTTGCTAAAATTTCCTGACCAAAACTGCTGGTGCCTGTATCTCTCGGGCCTGGTTGACACCAGGATATATTATGAAAGGAAGCGTAGAGTACAGCCCTGTCATGTGGTCTCAGACCGAAATGGAAATCCGTAGCATCATCTTAATCATTCTCATTCTCATCGATCAGCATAAACAAAAAAAAGTCTCAAATTCTGTGGCCCTTCATGCAAATTTGTGTGTGTGTCTACACACACACACACACACACACACACACACACACACACACACAATTGCAATTCATTTTCAACTTTGTAAGGCACGGCAAGGAATTCCAAGTAATATTTAGTTGTCCTAGGACAAGAAGGTTTAAAAATATACTACTCCTAACCAATTACTATGTATCCCCACTTCTCCCTCTCCATTCTTCCTCCTCCTTTCAAAGAAAAAAAATGGTTAATAATAGTAACTATCTGTAGTACAGTGATGTGAGCAGACATATTTTAATAATGGCATTTTCTGTGCACATGTCATTCAGCCTAACAGAGAGAAATATAATGCAAAAAGGCTTTATTCATTCACCAGGGTATAAAAAAATGAATGATAATACAACAAAATGTGTCCTATTGTGGTTTAAGAGTGTATTAGAAAAGAAAAAGAAAAAAACTTATCATGTTTCCACTATCCATACACTCCTGGACTGAATTAAAATAATAAAATTTCTGTCTTGCTCTTTATCTGTTTGTCCCCCCCCCCCCCCCCCCCCCCCCCCAGCACACACACACACAAACAGAAATCCACTTCATGTTATATAAAAAAAAAACCGCCGAGTATATGGAATGGATAAGTGCGAATAAACAACAAACCTTCCATGTTCCAAATTTTTAAAAACAAGCAACAAAAAAACTACAAAGACTTCATCAGCAAGAGTGGCAGCCCAGATGTATTCCATTTACTTTCTGATTATTTAACATATGATTCTGTCTTCACTCACTGTGCCATGAAAGCAGAATGGAGGAGCCATGCACAGATTTATAAGACTGAGAACCATGCCAGTCTAGCCAACAGCTTGACAGAATTTGACCTTAATCCAAGTTCTCTCCATAAGGGTTGGAGCTATGGTGTTGGTAGGGCACATCTGCCTTTGATGATTTCGAACAGCTCTTGGTTTCAAGGAAGAAGATGTTATGAAGCCTTTGACAACAGCAGAAGCAGCTGAGAAGGATTCCAAGTGGATATGGTCATGAAACAAAAGTCAACTTCACAAGGCTTAAATTTCCCAGCTTACAACACATGTTGATGAAGTTTTAGTTCAAAGGTTATTCCACCACATAGTGACTGGGCTTTAACTCGACCTTCCCAAAAGTGCATGCTTGAATCCAGACAGCATATTTGCAGCAATGGCATCTCCTTGCCTCCCAACCCCTTCGTCCCTGAATCATAATAAATGATAAAACCAAAACAAAAAAGTAATAAAATAATAGGAAGTAGCAGGAAGACTGAGAGTCATTATTTGAATGTGGCCAGGTCCTACTGGAGAGTATGGAATTCAGAGCTGAAACATATGTAATAGACGCATGAGGAGTGGTTCTCTGAAGACATTTCCAAGTCTCCCTTGAGTTTTTCTTCCTTCTTGAAGAAAACATGACAAAAAGCATCATGTTCACAGGTGTGTAAGAATCAAAACTGCATGGGAGTTTCTATACTTAAGTTTTGGTCAAATTTGTCTAGGTCATTTAGTTTGAATCTTTGCAGAGCCATCCATTTGGGGGATATTTTTCCAAAAGAGACAACAGTGGTTCTAACTCCATTCCCTAAAAATTCCTTAAAATTCTGACATAAACACACTCACAATTTCTTGCACCTACACTAAACCCCATCACCATCTTACAGAACAGCTGGCCCCATTGGCTAATGGTACAGATGACATGTACACGCATAGTTCACGCTGGTGACCAACTCGTTTTTGAGGGAACCAGTCTTTTAGGAAGAAGAAGAAGATAGTATGCATCCTGTGTGACTATTATGGTCTCCATGAAGACTGCTGAAGGTGGGGCAGGAAACTATGCCTGACTGGAAGAGTAGCCGATGTCTAGAACTGCTACTACAAGGTATGTGTGAATCTTGCATAGATACCACTCCTCACATGCCTATTACAAGTGTGATGTTTGCCAAGTGCCATGGGCAGGGTCTGCCAGTGAGCTGTCACTCATGAATTACTCATGATGTCCAGCCACGTATGGCAACACAACATAGCATAAAGAGGTTTGTGCATGCCAAGTGGCTCAGGTAAATTGTGTGCCGAGTTAACACAATTAGTTTAAGTTCTCACATATGTCTTCATATCAGCAATCTGAAATTCATTAAAAGAACTCATTCAGTCCTTGTTAATGTATACAATGCCTACATTTTTTTTTTTTTTTTTTTTTTTACATTTGTAACGGCAGTGTTTTCTTTTATATCACCTGCTGTCACCAGCTGTCATGTCATGACCTTTGTTTTTTTTTTGGGAAACCAGCCCCATTTTGCACTCACTGACCATAGGCACATTTCAAATTTTGTTTGTTTGTTTTTTAGGGTGAAATTTAACCGCTTTTAAAACACACACACACACACACACACACACAAACTTAAATCTTTCTTCACAGATGACAAGATGTCCAATTGAGATACTTTCTACACCATTTAAATGCTGATTTTTTTTCCTCTGTGATGGCGCTGTTAATCTTTCAGATCTTGAGATTTTTTTTCTTCCAAACATGCATATTACTATTGTTGCACTACATTACTAGTTCAACAGTTGCTGCTACAGCTACGAAAATTGCGAAGTTGAGTAAAAACTCCATGAGGGAGTAAAACAGTATGTGACTTGGGATGGAATGTTTATTTTATGCTGAAGATTGTATATGCACACAGAATTTGTATGCCTTTCTTGGAGGTCGTTATTATTATTATTTGTTGTTGTTGTCTTGTTTTGCTTTCACTGACTGCATCAGTCAGTGCTTGTGTCGACCCAACACCACAAACGGCAAAGGTGAACTTGAACGACTACATTCCTGAGCAGTTTTTTTATTGACAGAAATCGAGAGTGAACATTTGAACTGTACATCATGAGTAATTTCTATTTCCAATTCTACATATATCGGTATTTACCTGCGATAATTTATCAGAAGTCGAAACGGTTGTTTAACAGCAGAAGACATTTTGGTGAGTGCTCAAGTCATCCAAGGGACGTCATGCAAAATCGCGAAAATCGCTCTTTTAACTTGGATCGGGGGTGGATTTAGGTCAGAGAAAATTATGTGTGAATGGAAATAAAAAAAAAAAACACATGAGCTATTCCCCGTTTCAGTGTTGCACTCTGCCTGTTCTTTCTCTCTTTCTCCCTTCTTTTCTTCCCTTTCCTCCTTGAAGAGTGTGCATTTACTATCGTGAATCAATGACATAAACATATTGCTCTTTTTCAGTGATGACTGTACCCTAGTGCCCGAGTGGGTGTCAAGAGAGAACAAAGCATAATTCTCAATACCCTGTCCTGAGATATGTATTCTGACGATTCAAGTGTGAAGCCATGATGGTGAATCTGAGTGTCACACACACACACACACACACACACACACACACACACACACACACACACACACACACACACGCACGCACGCACACACACACACACACACACACACACACACACACACAGGGGGGGGGGGGGGGGGGGGGGGGGGGGGGGGGGGGGGGGGGGGGGGGGGGGGAGGGAGGGGGAATAAATTTTGTGGAAACCTGAGGAATTCGGGTCCCATTCCCGCAAACTTACACAGGGAACAAGAGCTGAAAACAGAATTACTACGCCGCCAAACGAAACAGCAAACAAATTACATTGTATTTTGTAGTTTGTTTGTTCCTTCCTTTGGTGGCGCAATAATGTTCTTTTTGTTCGTCACAATTTCTGTCTGCAGTCACCCCACTTTGAACCATACACAATGCAAGGGAAGTAATTTGTAAGCCCTTAAAATGTTCGAAATAAAACCAAAGAAATTACCAAGCAAGCAAAATCAAGTTAAATGTGTGTGTGTTTATTGTGTGTGTGTGTGTGTGTGTGTGTGTGTGTGTGTGTGTGTGTGAACATTTATTTCAAATCCACTGCATGTAATTCACTAAAGCAAAATATTCTGTGACACATGTTATGCTTGCAAGACGTGTAGCGAGTCTTTCTTAATATCCTATACTGATTACCAATTTAAAAAGAAACTGACTTCATCAGCTGTGTGTATACAACGATACACATACACGCGCACGCGCACGCGCACAGAGAGAGAGAGAGAGAGAGAGAGAGAGAGAGAGAGAGAGAGAGAGAGAGAGAGAGAGAGAGAGAGAGAGAATGTCATTGCCGTACACTTTACTTATTATTATTATTTCCCAGTAAACAGCTCCACAATATGAGTGAAACAGGCCTAAGTGCTCCCATGGAAATGCTGATTTGGACTGACAAGCCATTAACACACACACACACACACACACACACACACACACACACACACACACATACACACACACCACCCCCCGACAGATGGGGGATGGAGGAGGGGGTGAAGATGAAGGAAGGGAAGGATGACACAAGAGAGAGAGAGAGAGAGAGAGAGAGAGAGAGAGAGAGAGAGAGAGAGAGAGAGAGACGCTGAACGCTGAACGCTGAACATTTTTAAAACATGTTTAATGTCATTAGCTATACAGCCTTAAGTTTCAAAATGGAGCGACTGATGGCGGAGAACGATGCAAAATTTAGAAAGAGTGGGGGTTAGTTGCCGCCAAGGACATTGACAAACAAAGTACAGGACAAGACACGATGCATTTCGACCTCTTGGGTCTTCTTCAAGTTAAAAAAAAAAAATCACATTTAACATTTAGGACAGTAAAAACATAGATAAGTCTCTCTTCGTTCTTTGTTTGTACTGTCCTAAATGTTAAATGTGATTTTTTTTTTTTTTTTTTTTTTTTTTTTTTTTTTGAAGAAGAAGACCCAAAAAGGTCGAAATGCATCGTGTCTTGTCCTGTACTTTGTTTGTCAATGTCCTTGGCGGCAACTAACCCCCACTCTTTCTAAATTATACAGCCTTAATCACATTGGGGTACAGGCACAAAATAATCATAATTATTGAAAACGAAAGTAACAAACATAAAATAAACAGCAATCAATTGAAAGCTTGAAATGCAAGCAAAACAGGCCAGTATCTCGACCATCCAGTTTAAACACACACACACACACACACACACACACACACAGAGAGAGAGAGAGAGAGAGAGACTTTTGAAGAAGGGAAACAATCCTGCGTAAATGGTCTAAACGTGATTGATTGCTTCCCTTGCTCGATGTGTATCTAACTGGACTGTTCAACAAGTAGGACCCTTCTACAAACACACTCGATCATACTAATTGTTGAATCATTATATTTCGTTTGTTTGTTTGTTTGTTTTATTTTTAATCCCTAGCTGACAGGGCCTGTGGCCGGGTGTGCAACTCCTCTCTGTAGCGGAGTCAGACTTCAGTTTTCGCTTTTTCATCGGAATCCTGATAGACAGCGGGAATATCAGATCATTGATGACGCCTGCCCAAAAGAAGAAGAAGAAGAAGAAGAAAAAAAAAGAAGAAAAAAAAGAAGAAAGAAGAAGAAGAAGAAGAAAGAAGAAGAAGAAGAAGAGAGAAGATGATGATGATGATGATGATGATGATGAAGTTTCAAAATTTTATGAAGTCCGTGGTTATCGATGGATTAATCGTGAACGAAGCAGCAATATCAATTAGAAATATTACTATTTATTTTATTATTATAAGGATCCTACTACTAACAAAACAAAACAAAAAAAAACCACCCATACTAATTGTTGAATCATTACATTTCGTGCAGTGAAAGTTGTAGTGATCATGACATGGTTCGATTAGACTGCCGCGTGGTTACATTTTGCGTGAAAGATTACAGCATTGTTACATTTTGCGCTGGGTGACAACCATCCTT
>JADBJO010000931.1:485000-490000 GCA_016801955.1 Conus betulinus
GATAAGGTGTTATTCATCCTTTGTTTCCACTGCTTTAAATGTTGATTGTCCTGCCCAAAGAAGACGCAATGGGTCGAAACGTGTAGTGTTTGCTTTGTGGCTTGTTTGTTTGTTCTTGGCGGCTCAGCTATTCAGTTTTGCCTTTTGTGTTTCAGTTTTGGTCTGCAGTCATCCCACTGAGAGAGAGAGAGAGAGAGAGAGAGAGAGAGAGAGAGAGAGAGAGAGAGAGAGAGAGAGAGAGAGAGAGAGAGAGAGAGAGAGAGAGAGGCGCGCGCGCGCGCGCGTTTGTTTTTGTGAGGATGGGTGGATGGAAGATAAGGGCAAGGGGTAGGGGGGAGAGTATATCATTTACGTGAGCCAAGTACCTTCAAAACCCCCCAATAACACTTTTCGTCGAGCAAAAAATGATCTCAAACATATACTTCAAGAGAACAGTGATAAACATTGTCTTTCATTAACAAAGCAGAAATTATCGAAGGAAAAAAAAAGGTACTTCTGATGTGAAAAGAGTATTTTTGATGTCAGCATTATTTTTTTTCATTAGTTTTGGCCCTATGAATCCATTTGAAAGAATTTTTAAAAATTTAAAAAAAAAAAAAAAAAAAAAAAAAAAAAAAAACATCTGACCAAAGTCAGCCGCAACCAGAGACAACATGCCGTTATTTCCGGGTTCGAACAATCCAGCGACTTTGAAAAAGCAGTCTGAGAGCCAGGAAGCCAGACTGAAGGACCACGAGCCCCAGTGACCTGCGTTTATCAGTCATACCATGACATGCACCTGGCTGCATCTCCTTGGCCACACACCGTCCTCCAGAACACAGCGGAGGGTGTCCATCCCAGGGGCTGCTGCCTGACAAAGTCCTGGAGATGAACTGGGCTGGCCATGAGACCTCTCACCTGTTGCACAGGACCGATGACGGATATGTGTGAAGACGTCTGACCGTTATGATGTCCCCCCCCCCCCCCTCCCCGCTTCCCCCGCCCCTCCTTCCGACCTTCAGGCATGGGATGATGATAAACTAGATTATCTGGTGCACCTGTGCTTATCGCTGGAAGTTGGTTGTATGTTTTATGTGTTTATAGGTCTGTCAACGAACTCGTTCTTACTGTCGTGCGGTATTCTGAAGGTTGCCTACCATGCGTTTTCAGGATAGACCTCACACACTCCACGTCCTCCAAGGTCTTGATGACCGCCATGTGACCATGGTCCAGCCCCTGGCAGATGTCCAGGGCCTGGGTGAAGTTCACGGCTGTGTTGACAAACCTCAGACACCGGTCACACGCCAGGGAGTAGCCATTGTCACAGTTCTGGACTGCACACAGAGTGTAATGTTTGGACCAACAGTTATTCCGGTCATCATCATCATCATCATCATCATTGTCGTCGTCGTCGTCGTCGTCGTCGTCGTCGTCATCGTCATCGTCGTCGTCGTCGTAGTCGTCGCTGTCATCATCGTCGTCGTCGTCGTCGTCGTTGATGTCAATTTTTTCCCCGCCTAGCAGTGGATGTTGTTTTATTTTCAAACAAAGAAATGTTACAGCTCACAACCATCTTTGATGATCGAATGCAATATCAGCAGTGTTCAAATATACAATGCACTCATAGAAACCATACATAAATCCATGCATAGTTACTTACATAAATGCACACACACACACACACACACACACACACACACACACACACACACACACACACACACACACACACACACACACAATTGAGAGTAAAAAAACAGATTGACTGTGCCACAGAACAAAAGGAACAAACAAATTTCAAAACAAATACATGTGCACAACGCGTTTCGACCTGTTTGATCTTCTTCAGGCAGGACAAATAACTTTTAAAAAAGAGTGAAAATAGGACGATCAGCAATCACTTATCTCCTCGATCTGAGTGCAAAATTTGCTCTCGGATGGACAACTAAAATTACGGATTGGAACTGAATTGAATAAAATTGAACAGAAGAAGATACGGATTAAAGGAAAAAAACAATAACTACAAAAACAACAATAACAATAACAATGATAATAATAGTAATGATAATTACGAATATGAAAATAATAATAACAACAATGATAATGATAATAATGATAACAATAATGATAACAATGATAGTAATAATGATGATGATGATGATGGTGGTGATGATAATCATGATAATAGACGTCGAAAAAGAGTGAAGAGAAGGACTAGAAGAATAAAATTACAATATGAGGTTATGATTTCAATAATGATAATACCCAGTAATCCCCCTCCTCCTCCTCCTCCTCCTCCTCTCTCTCCTCATCATCATCATCATCATAACAGCAGAAAAATGATGATAGCCATAAAAAGAGGAAGGAGAATTACAAAAATAATTACAGTAATGAGGTTATGATAGTAGTAATAGGAAAATCAAACAACAACCACAATAATAATAATGACGACGACGACGACGACGACGATGATGATGATGATGATGACGACAACAACAACAAACAACGATAATAATAATAATAATAATAATAAATTCACCAGTGATATATCACCAGCATTAAGGGAGGGGGAAAAAGGCAACTTAAGGAAGAACTTGTTTTTAAAGTTAACCGCTGAACAGGCTGTACTTTAACAGTAGGGTGGAAAACATCTCCGCACAAGGTCAGGCAAGGGCCAGCACTCTTAGAGACAAATGAGCTGAAATTGTCGATCATGTTCACCTGGTGCTGGTGGAGGACTTGTACAGATTTTCTTGCTACATGGGACTGAAAGAGACAGGGAGAATGAACAATAGAGCTGTTGAAGCAGAGGGAAAATGGCGTTGACACCGACCAAACAGTCTAATGTTGACACTGACCCTGAGTTCAGGCCAGCGTGAGTTGACATGAGGGGTGACTGGCAATCGCGCTTTGCACCAAGGTAACTAAGGTTTTTAACAGCATCAATAAAAATGGCCTTTGCGATGGACACCAGAACAGAATGTTCTAACATTCTGGTCATAATCCTAGAAACCCTTTTAGAAACTCCACCTGCACAAGTCAACATGAAAATTCACTTACGTTCGTACATAATAATCTCTCGTCCTGACAAGTCAAGGATATGTGAGTCCAAAGATTCCCACTTAGAAACATCGTAGGTCATTGACTTTTAGAGATAGAGGAGAAGTTCAGGAAGAATGCATAAGCCAATTGATATTGAAGTGTGCAAGCCTTGAGGCCGAGGCATGAGCCAGTCCCTTTATTATTGCCACCACCACCATTACCACGACCACGACCCCCACCACTACTACTGCTATAAGAACATATTGTGTAGACAAACAAACGAGTGGCAAAGCTGACGTCGGCTGGCCGATCGATGAAACAGCCTGCTCCGGTGCTGACGCAGGCAGGTCTGCAGAATCAAACCGCCCTCTTGCGGTGAAGCAGGCTGGTCATATACTGACTGAACCAGGTGCTGCATATTCCCGTTGCCGTCACGGTGACCGGTCCCGTAGCCACAGAGAGTGAACCTTTCTCGCTGTGAAACTGGCCCTGTCTTCTAACCACACAAAAGAATTCGGTATCGGTGGAGGCTGGCACTTGAATGGCCCGTTCGCGTGCCCACGTTTGGCTCAGTCCGGTCCAATATTAACTTGAACTTCCAGCAGGGTTAGTTGTTCATGCATCGGCAAGCTCGCTTTTGTTCTCAAAGAGGCTGTTCGTCTGTAATATCTCTTGGCTATGTTTTCACGTTGAGTAGGTCGTGTTCCGCCCGTAAATCCAGGACAATACAGTGCGCACTTGATACGCCTGTCTAAAACAGGAGCTCTTTTTGCGTTTTCCCTCTGGTTTATGATATTAAAGTGTCATGTAATGCGGAGCGATATTTCGTATGCTACGCGATTACATGAAACAGTACAGATTAAGAAAAAGATTATTGATTCGTGCGTTACACTATAGGTTAGTCGTGTGACACAAGGGAGCGTACTGGCTGAACTGGCCCAGAGTTTGAGTGAAATTTTTAACACTGTTTCACGCGATTTGAATATAAACAGGCGTTGACCTGTATCGGTGCGCACTCTGAGAATGGAACAGACGATTTAGATAAAGAAGAGGCTGACTGTGCCCAATGATAAAGGCAGAGGCCTAACACATACAGAAGTATGTGAATGGTAGTTGAATGACCGGTACTCAAGCCGTAAGTATCTAATTTTATCTTGTGAGAATCTAGATGATTCTCCATTTTGTTTTCAATGGTTTATTGTCGGAACCGTAACTATGTTTGAAAAATTGAAGAGTTCAAAAATGTTAAAGTGTAATATGACTGCTAACTGGCTGGCAGTGTTTTGAACTCGTGTTTATCCGGTTTGTTATAGCTGGGCCGACTCCCGTGCGTAGAGAGGAGACTGGAGATCGGGCACTAAGGTGGATGGCCGGGGGCTGCGCGCGTTCCCGGGCCAAGCTCCGATCCGCGGGAAGATCCAGGTTGGGCAAGAGTTTGTCGCCGACCGACCAGTAGTTGTGATGTGTGGGATCCCCGCACAGAGGAAGCCAGTTCCGGACACCACAGAGTGTGTGTGGACACTTGCAGTGAGTAAACCTGCAAAATCAGTATCGTGTGCAGAAGAAGAGTGCTTGTTTGGCTGCACCAGCTGAAAGACAAATAATGAAAATATATACGCTTTGATTGATGCCAGAGTAAAAAAAAAAAACCCATGGGATTTTAAAAGATTAAGGAGGGGATGAATCAAAATTGACCTTTGTTTGCGCCTTATGTGTATGGAGTGGATGCAGTTGTGTGCGGAGGAAAAGACGTCAGGTTCGTGTGTGTATGTGCGTGCATGCATGGATATCGTACGTCTGACATAAAGTATTCGTGGAATTTTCTTACTTCTGATTTTCACAGCCTCATCTGCTACATACCCATTACAAACTACTTTCGGTAAAAAAAAAAAAATAAATAATCGATTTCACTTATGCCGAGAGATCATGATAACCAGGGTAAGTGATTATATGCATACATATAATGTTGAACAATTACG
>JADBJO010000931.1:492500-500000 GCA_016801955.1 Conus betulinus
CTGTCTGACTGAAACTGTTCCCGGGCATTCCACTCAGGGCAGTGATTTTCTGTTACCAGTGATTATGATTTGTTGTATAAATCTGGACATCATAGTTTTGGCGCCTTCAATGAAGAGTTTAAGCATTCTACCTCGTGGTCAACACTGTCTTTAAGATCATGTGTCTGAGTTTTTCAGTCAGTAATTTGTCAACGTGCGTTTTAAAGAATATGCATGCGTTTGTGATAATGGTTTTTGTTCGTTTATATGATTTGGCAGTCTGTTTTGGTGCGGTCTGTTGTGGGAACACGTATTCTTGGTGGAACGCTGTGAACACGTCTGGTTTTTCACCCTATGAACAGGTATTAGTTCGGTACAGTGTGTGGTGTCTGACGAAGGGGACCAAAGGGAAAAGGTACCAACACAACCCGTCTGGTGTGGTCCTTAGCCATGTACATCTCCTTCACCTGCAAGAGGGGACAAGAGGGAGAAGGGGGCGTAGCCATTATGGTCACAACATCCTGTGCTCTGTCCATTTCCTGAGTGCATGACTCTGTGGCACCGTCATCTTCTGCTACACCAGGAACAAGTGTCAAAGCAGACTTGGACGAGTGAAAATCATCACCTCCACAGGTATCAGAAACTTAGTTCATATTCTTCTTTATCCCACTGACAACGATGAGTTATATGCTGGTACCTTGACGAATAAAATACAGCAATAATGTGTTACATTTTGCCTCGCCACAGAAAGCAGGTAAAAATTAGACTCTGCCAGGTAAGATGGTGCAACTTCATTGATTCATGACGGGAGTGAAAGAACTCTGTTCTCTGTTCTCGTGTCATTGCCTTTTTCTTCTCAAACAGAGCGGATTCGTTTCAAATAGCAGAATGCCGGTAATACAACTCCATGCAGAAAAGGTTGTTTTTTTACCTTAGAAAAAGGAGCCTTCTTTTTACAGACTGTCCGTAGTTGACTGTAATTGTCTGTGTCTGATCATTGGAGCGGCCTCCGTGGTGAAATCCCCACACAGAGCCCAGCCGATTCATGAAAGGCCAGCTCATTCATAATACATGTCACACGGGGTGTGGAATGTGGACCGTGTCTGCTGGTAAGGTATGACCTCGGTTCACATCACAAAAGACAGTCGACATTCATTCAAGCTCATCAGCCACACATGCGGAGAGAACGGCTGCGTCAATTCAAGCGTGCAAGTTCGTTGACTGGTTTCGTCGCGTAATTCTCTCAGTGTTACATGTTAATGAATTGATTCATGATCAAGAGAGAGAGAGAGAGAGAGAGAGAGAGAGAGAGAGAGAGAGAGAGAGAGAGAGAGAGAGAGAGAGAATGCGAATGCGAATGCGAATGCGAATATTTATTCAGATTAAAGCTATAGCCCATACTGAAGGGGTGGTACCCGCATATACATGATATCAATTACTGAAATGAAGGAAAAAGACACAAGAAAGCAAGTACATATGCATCATACAATGTTATTAGGAATATACAGTACGTAACCTCTTTTGTGCTTCATAAATGTACATAGCAAGGTTAAAGAGAATGTCTTCTTTCTTGACGCCAGGAGTAAATTAGCTCTGAAAATACAAGGGTCAGAATAAAACTTTGGCTTTATGAATTTTATCCTGAGGTCATGAAAAGCAGGACAGCAAAACAGGAAATGGATTTCATCTTCCTTGGCCAGGTTACATAGACGGCATGTCAGTTCATTTTCACTCACAGCACTGTATCTGAAGCGGTGACAAGCTATATCAGAAACACCAAATCTAAACTTACATAGCGCACTCTTAATATATTTGTTCATATCCATTTTAATGTATGGCTCCATCACATTAGTTGTTTGAAAGAGTCTGTACTGCGCAAATCTGTCACTGCTATAAATATGATCATGCCAGTCCTGCCATCTGCAGTCAATAATTCTTTGTTTAAAACATTTCAAGAACCCTACGATATTTTCAACGCCCTGGTTATCCCAAACATAAGCAAAGAGAGAGAGAGAGAGAGAGAGAGAGAGAGAGAGAGAGAGAGAGAGAGAGAGAGAGAGAGAGAGAGAGAGAGAGAAGGTTAAGTTTCAGTTTCGGCGTTAGCATGGAGGTGTCATTGAGTTGAATCTTAGGGACCACACGGCGCAGGATTTACTCCTGATGGATAAATGAATAAATGACTGCCATGACAGAATGTAGGGACTAGGGTATCATGTACACGATTCCGCAGATGTCTTTCCTGCACACTGTCCAACTCTGGGTCAGACTTTGTGTACCTAGCTTACATCGTCTGTACCACTATCATTATTGCATAAGCGTGTGTTTGCAAATGGACGTGTATGTGCGTGCGCGTGGGCAGGTGGTGACGGGCCTTTGCGAGTGTGTGCCAGTGTATGCGATGTGTGTGTGTGTGTGTGTGTGTGTGTGTGTGTGTGCGCGTGCGTGCATGAGTATATGTACGCATGCGTGATCCTTGTGAGCATACTCCTGCATGCATGCATGTGTGCGTGTGTGTACGTGCATATTTGTGTGCATGTATGTATGCCTGTGTGTATGAGCGTGCGCATGCCACACACACACACACACACACACACACACACAGAACCTTTTTTCCATCACCCATGCAGTTGGCAAGAAGTAAGAATTGTACACAGGTAGAACTGTACACACACCTTTCTTTTTGCACATTAAGTGATCGGAGGTAAGAATTTTACACTTCTGGAGAAACTTCCCTTTCATTAATTATAGCTGAAATGAAATAAGAATAGTGCACCTGTAGTGAGCCTTTCCTTTCACATACACGGAATTGAGACAAGACTTCTACACGTTTAGAGAACCTTTCTGTTCATCACACAAAGAACTGACACGAGGTATGAATCATACACATGTAGAAAACCTTTCCTGTCATCACGTTTGAAAGAAGATAAGAGTTGTGCACATGTAGAGAACCTTTCTTTTCATCACACGCAGAGCTGACAAGCAATAATGATCATACACATGAAAAGAACCTTTCACACGGTGAGTCCTTTCATCACATTAAAGCGCTCAGGATAAGAACTGCAACAGGACTCGGGAGAGAATAATTCCTTCCATCACGCATAGAGTTATCAGGAGATGAAAACTGTGCGCGTGATTCGTACAGAACTTTTCCGTGCTCAGTACTGCTGAAATCTTCTGCTGATACCATTTACGACAAAACATAAGGCTATTGCCATTTATTAACATGCAGCGTTCGTATTCTAATTATTCTGGTCGTGTGGCGAATATGGAAAGATAAGTGGTTTCTCGCTCTTCGTTTTCACTGTTCTAAATGTTATTTCTTTTTCGCCTGAAGAAGACCCAAGGGGTCGAAATGCATTGTGTCTTGTCCTGTACTTTGTCTATATTCTTGGCGGGAACTAACCCCTTCTCTGTCTAAATTTTGCTTCCTTTTTCGCCCTCAGTCACTCCGTTTTGAAACTATTCCAGTCAAGGTTGTTTTGTTTTTTTTTAATGGGGTGTGGCCGACTGGCCCTCCATGGTGGAAGTGGAAGCAATCACCACATTTAGTTTCCCTCCCTGTCAATCGTCCTCCAGCACATTCCTTTCACTTTAGCTGTAAAACGCTGCGTGGTGGCGGTTCTGTGATGCATGGATGTGCAGAGGGCTGTGTTCAGTGTACCGACCACAGCTGCCTGAACCCTGCTGGACTGTGCATTGGAAAGAAACTGGGTAGCTAGGGATGGTTTTTATCTTTAAGTTATCACCATTGTTTTTGCCGTGAATGCTGATCAGACCTTGAGTACCTACCTAACAGTGGTTGTGCCATTTTTATCATTGTATGTGTGTCTAGTGAGTGGAAACGTGTGTGTATGGATGTGTGGGTACAGGCCCGTACCCCGTGTGTGTGTGTGTGTGTGTGTGTGTGTGTGTGTGTGTGTGTGTGTGTGTGTGTGTGTGTGTGTGTGTGTGTGTGTGTGTGCGTGCGCGCGCGCGCGAGTGCATGTGCATTGGGCTAATGCGTAGGTCAGACATCTGGTAAATCGTAGCCACGAGACCCTTTCCTGATATTCTCTCATCTTAGTTATTAATTCATTCATCCAACAGCTTTAAACCATAAGCAGTGTGGTCTCAAAACTTAGCGGATGTGGCGTAGCGTATATGGACTAGTCCGCACGCAGTGACGCCTCCTTGATGAAACTGAAACTGAAACCGATACCGTGAAAGCTCAAGTTACCTTTTTCAGGTTCCTCAGTTTCTCATTTCCGTTTGTCCAGTCGTATACTACACTGCTGCATCGTTCTTCTCTTTTGACCTTAACTGTCCGATATTTTGTCTTATTTACAAATATCAGGTGTCCCAGTGGCTCAGTGGTTAGTGCGCGAGTCATTAAGTGGAAAATGAGCATGTCAGAGGGACACGGGTTCGAATCCCAGCCATGGCTCGTCCCGAGTATGGAAAAAAAGGGGCAGCAAGGGACATCCGGAGTCATGAACCGGGTGTGGCCCAACCCCCCTAGAGTGTCAGGAGATAAGGGCCGAAACACTTGCTTGAAAGGGGCTTCTCTTCTGAGGACTGTCTGCTGCCACGCTCTCCACGAGTTTCTTTTTACCAGGCACAACGGGATATTTGATTTTTCGTCACTGTACTTTTCATTTCAGTCTGTAAATATTTGAGGGGAAGAACTTTAACTGTACTTCATCATTTCAGTCTGGGAATATTTGAAAAAAAAAATGTAGGCACACAACTTTTTTTGAGAAGAAATGTTCCTTTGCATGTTTATAGTCTTTTATGAACAAAATTAATCTAAAGCCACACAGTGAAGCTGTATTTCAGTAGAGACGTCCAGCTGATACCGACCTTTGACACTGAAGCTTCGGGCCCCTGGCGAGGGATCGCCATCCATCGTGGAATTGACCGGCTGTCCATACATCCGGCATTCCCCCTGGGGGTCGTTCTGACCGGGGAGGAAGGTGAACGCAATGCACCCCTCAGTGCGACCACACTGCACGCCACAGTCTAGGTCAGAGGTCACAGTCTCCTTAGCCAGAGTGTCTTGGGCCACCACCACAAGGTCGTCCAAAGAAAGCCTCTGGAACAGCTTGTGTTGTATGCTGGAGGTGGGGCAACTCTGTTGTGAAAGACGTGACGTCAACATGCTGAAGACGAAAACGGTCGTGGGTAGTAGCCTCATTGTTCAGGGAGTCACGCAGCATGTGAAGGTCAAACTATTTCGTTCTTTTTAAAGTTCTTGTTGAACATGTTAGCGTGTCACTTGATTGCATTCATTCTGGAGACGTTGTGAATTCCCTGCATACATATTTACAATGTCATCTGACCCAACGCTTTGCTAAACAATTTCTACTGTTGATAGCTCGCAATGGTTTCTCCATTCCTGTAGAAACCTTTGTACACCTAACGAAAAAAACATTGCGTGAGTACAGCACGCCAGCGATGGTGATAGCATTAAACCTGCATTTTGATTGCAAACTGGATATAGCGGAAACAACGGGGAGCTGAAGCCAGCACTGTCTCTGAATTCTGTGTTAACTGGCAGTGGACAGCCATATATATGTAAGATAACCTTCTCCCAGACACACACACACACACACACACACACACACACGCACACACACACACACACACACACACACACACACACACACAGAGAAGAGAGAGAGAGAGAGAGAGCTGGGTGGAGAGGTGTGTGGGCAGTCAGGTGACGTCACCGGTTGTCAAGGGAGATTCAGGATCAATGAACAGCCGGTAGTCCTGCTGTGCTGCTGACAATCTGCTATAGGACGATGACACAGTCACGGGGTGCTGTTGTCTGTCTGACGTGGGATAGTGGTACAGTCACGCTGTTTGTTGTCTGTCTGACGGAGGATGGTGGTAAAGTCACGTTGAGCTGTTTGTCTGTCTGACGGAGAATGGTGGTACAGTCACATTATGCTGTTGTCTGTCTGACGGAGGATGGTGGTACAGTCACATTATGCTGTTGTCTGTCTGACGGAGAATGGTGGTACAGTCACATTATGCTGTTGTCTATTTGACGCAGGATGGTGGTACAGTCACATTATGCTGTTGTCTGTTTGACGGAGGATGGTGGTACAATCACATTATGCTGTTGTCTGTCTGACGGAGGATGGTGGTACAATCACATTATGCTGTTGTCTGTTTGACGCAGGATGGTGGTACAGAGGATTATGAAGGTGAAATGACACATGACTTGCACACTATGTTCAATGAACCAGTTTTCGGACATGAAGTTCTAGCCAGCATTGGCCCATTGGAAAGCCGTGCTGGTCCCGACAAAATTGTCAGTAAGATATGCAAGTGAAACTGGATTGATTCCTTGGTGATTTATTTGGAAAAAACTATTTGATCTATGTGTTTTTTTCCAGATGAGTAGTCCAAATGCATGGTGGTTCAAAAAGGGAATCGCAAACCTACCAGATAAACTTAACTATTGTGTCATTGTCTTGACAAATGTTATAAGGTGTACACATACATTCTAAATAAACGACTTTCAAAGAAAGCAGAACAAGAAGAAAATAATGATAGAACAAGCAGGGCTCAGAGCGGGCTATAGTGCTGTAGATCTTATTTTAAAACACACACACACACACACACACACACGCATGCACGCACATACACACGCACGCATGCGTACACGCACATACACGGACAGACAGAACACACACACACACACACACACACACACACACACACACACACCTATCTATTCTTTGACACAACATGCACAACAATCACACGAGGAGAACGTTTTCGACCGCAAATCTAACTCGATAGGGTTATCACGATATTCAGAACGCTGACCTACATCTCTAGTACAAAAGCTGGCCGCCGAAGATAATTATGATCTATCTCCCGCTGTCTGAACCGCTGGCCTCGCAGCGAAATGACCACGAAGCGGCTCCTCCGTTTTTGTGTGTGGTGGGTCTGTTTCGTGCCGTCCACCGTGTTAGCAACACAGTCTGCGTACCCGAGAACTGATAAACACGAAGGCAATCTGAGAGGGAGAAGAACAGGATTCACTGTGCATGACCCTGTGACACAGCTCCGAGCTGTGGTCCAACAGCAAGCCATCGCCTTGCAGCAAATGCAGAGCGAACTGACAGCGACCAGAAATGATCTGGCATCGACCAAAAACCTACTAACGGCCACTACCAACATACTGGCAGCCATCGATAGCATTGAGAACATGGCCTCAAAGAACGACGTGGCAGCTTAAAGAACGAGTTGAAGGCAAACCAGAACCAGTCAGCTTCGCTGAGGAACGAGTTGATAGATACAACAATGGAGTTGACGGCAACAAAAGACAGATTGGCGGCGACGGAAACTGACGTCATGGCTCTAAGAAAAGAACTCAATACAACCAAGAATCAGCTGTATGCATCCAGAGTCAATTCAAAGACAATCAGTGACCAGTTAACCGTGATGGCTAACGAATAAACACTACTACGACAAACGAACTGAGGTCGACCAAGAATGGACTTGCAGAAACGAAGAATGCACTCA
>JADBJO010000931.1:510000-520000 GCA_016801955.1 Conus betulinus
ACCAATCCACACCACAGAGTGTCCTGGAGGCATCGTAGATCCCGTCACTGGCATCAGCTGGACTTCGTGATCACCCAAAGACCCTTACGTGCTCGTCACCTAAAGGTACCACAGTACTGACTGCGACACTGACCACTCCTAGTCGACAGCAAGATGCGTCTTCGGCACAAGCGAATCCACCGCTCCGAGCAGCAGGGACGTCCTCGAATCAACACAGCCATGACGTCAGTGCCCGAAATGCGCGAACGCTTTGCCAGAGCCATTGACAAGGCCTTGAACACTGCCCGACAGACAGCGCTTCATCACGGTGGAACCACATCCGCGATGTCATCTACCGATCCGCCTCGGACACATTTGATAAAAGAGTGAGGAAGATGAAGTCTGGTTTAAAGCAGTAATCGTGGAGATGGAGCCTGCCATTGCTGCTAAGCAAGCTGCACTCCTCAACCACAAGAGAGAGCCCTCTCTGCAAAGACACTGGATGCACTTCAAAAAGCTGGCAACAACACCCAGCAGACCGCCGGTCAATGCGCCAATGAGGACTGGCTGAACGAGTGCCAGGGCATCCAGACCTCCGCCAACTGCAGCAACAGAAAGCCGTTACCGTTAGGTTTCTCCTTCGTCCTCTTTCTGATCATGATATTAAACACTCAATTCGTCCTCCTTCTGATCATGATATAAAACACTCATTCGTCCTCTTTCTGATCATGATATAAAACACTCATTCGTCCTCTTTAGGATCATGATATAAAACACTCATTCGTCCTCTTTCGGATCATGATGTAACACTCATTTGTCTTTCTGATCATGATATAAAACACTCATTCGTCCTCTTTCGGATCATGATATAAAACACTCATTTTTGTTTCTGATCATGATGTAAAACACTCATTCGTCCTCTTTCTGATCATGATATAAAACACTCATTCGTCCTCTTTCGGATCATGATATAAAACACTCATTCATTCTTGTTTCTGATCATGATATATAAAACACTCATTCGTCCTCTTTCTGATCATGATATAAAACACTCATTCGTCCTCTTTCCGATCATGATATAAAACACTCATTCGTCCTCTTTAGGATCATGATATAAAACACTCATCCGTCTTCTTTCTGATCATGATATAAAACACTCATTCGTCCTCTTTCTGATCATGATATAAAACACTCATTCGTCCTCTTTCTGATCATGATATAAAACACTCATTCGTCCTCTTTCTGATCATGATATTAAACACTCATCTGTTCTCTTCTGATCATGATGTAAAACACTCATTCATCCTCTTTCTAATCAAAATATAAAACACATGGCATATACGTTACACGTTAGAGCACACACAGGTACATATAAAAATCTGCCTATCAGCCACTCAAAACAGAAAGACACGTGGGGGCACATGTTTTCAGTTACGAACAAAATAATAGAAAAGATCTGTTAATTATAGCACCCTTGGAAATATGTGCGTAGGAGATGTGTCTTGTTTGTGTGCAGAATAACAATTTATATGATCGTATACAGCTGATATACCTCTCTCTCTCTCTCTCTCTCTCTCTCTCTCTCTCTCTCTCTCTCTCTCTCTCTCTCTCTCTCTCTCCATTCAATCAAACCGTCACCCGTTTTCAGTTACGAACAAAATAATAGAAAAGATCTGTTAATTATAGCACCCTTGGAAATATGTGCGTAGGAGATGTGTCTTGTTTGTGTGCAGAATAACAATTTATATGATCGTATACAGCTGATATACCTCTCTCTCTCTCTCTCTCTCTCTCTCTCTCTCCTCTCTCTCTCTCTCTCTCTCTCTCTCTCTCTCTCTCTCTCTCTCTCTTCAATCAAACCGTCACCCGTTCCACCTGTTCCTCCCACTGGAACAGACCATGCAAGCTCCGGTCAACAGGAAGGGTTGCCATGCATGGAGGCAGCTAATCCTAAAGATCCGCCCCAGCACACAGACACCACTAGAGACACAGATACTGTACCACAGCAACCAGTTCAGAAAACCAGTGGTGACTCGGTACAGAAAGAAAATATTGTATATAATTTACGGGCACGAGCTATACCATCCACCAGTGACCAGCATGCCCAGGCAACAAACAGCGTGCATGGAAGCCAAGAGCCTTTAACTCCGTCGGCTGAGCGACCGAGGCATTCCGGAAGAGGTCGCGGCCGTGGAACACCCAGAGCTCAGCAGCGGATAGACTCCATGCTGCAGACCCAACGAGCGGTACAACAGACCCAGGCAGAGGTCGTGTGTCCAGGCTCACCCACGCCGAATCCTCCTGATGGTGAAGCGGGACGTTGCAGTGGAGGATAGTGGTGAAGAACCCTTCATTGATGCTGACACCTAGGATGAAGGCCGGCCCCAGCGACTGTCTTTCCTGCTCTTCAACATAGCAGGACTTGCAAACAAACTCAGAGACTGGGACTTGGTGAATTACATAAATGATTTTGATTTTGTTACACTAACAGAAACATTCATGGACAAAACTTTCGATATGTCTGATGTTTTTCCAAATTTTGTTAAATTCGTTTCTCCCGCTTTGAAATTATCTCATCACATCACGGCCGTTGGTCAGGTGGCGTAGTTGTAATGATAAAAAAGAACCTGACAAAATATATTAAAGTAATACCATGTGAATGTGATAATTTAGTTGCAGTCAGAATACGCGGTAAACTTTTGGGCAGTGCATCCGACATACTGTACGTGTCTGTGTATGTCCCACCATATGGTAGCCCCGTTTTATGACACTGCGGAATCCAGTTGTCATACACTGGAAGTTGAAAGGATTATAGGTAATCTTTTGGCAGCGGATGCTAATCTGTACTTGATTTGTAATGGCGACTTTAATGGACGAACAGGTAATGTACAAATGATTAACAATCCTTTAACTCAAGGTTTTTGCTCTGATGATTTTTTTGATAGGTCTACTACTTTCATAGACAACAGAATGTCATGTGACGTAGCGATAAATGATTTTGGTAAGAAGTTACTTGATATGTGCGCCTGTTACAATTTGAAAATATTAAATGGGTGTCCAGAACTCGAGGGTTCTGGTAATTTCACATATTTATCTGAACAGGGTCATAGCGTTATTGATTATTTCCTTACGAGTTTCGATCTTTGTGGCAGTTTTGAACGGATGGTCATAGGAGACAGAATTGAGTCAGACCATATGCCTGTTGAATTGTATTGTAAGATTGGTAATTCCATTGTTCAACCCACTGTCAACAACGCTGTCCAGCTAGAGAAGATTATTTGGTCAGAAGATCAAGCCCACATGTTCACTGAATACTTAAGATCAGAACTTTTTCAGACCCAACTTGAGTTGGCAATTTCTCTGATTGATATGGATCTAGATGAGTCGGTGAATATTTTTACTTCATCATTAAAAGAGGCAGCTGAACCAATGAGAAAAAAAGTGTTAGTAGGTAAACAAAGTGCTCGTAAACCCAGATGGTTTGATAATGAGTGCTTTTCAATGAAAAGGGAAGTAATAAGGCACCTTCGAAGGGCTAGAAAAACTAAAGAAGAAGCCGACTACGTGAAATACATCGGAGTGAGGAAAGAATACAGGACTATGCTCGACATGAAAGAGCGTGCCCAGAGAAACTTTGATTTGAAAAATCTTTTAAGCTCAGTGGAAAACTCCAATCAGTTTTGGAACGAGATTAACAAGAATAAAAGAAGAAGTGTTGTTATAAATGACATTACAGAAGACGAGTGGGTACAGCACTTTGAATCAGTTTTCAACGAAGGATTTGTCAACGGGGAAGATTGCCTAAATGATGAATCGGACGAAACGTTATTTGACCATATATTGGATGGAGAGATAAGTGAAAAAGAAATCAGTAAAGCGATTAAACACATGAAAAAAAAAGAAGGCAGCGGGTTTAGATGGTCTTTTGCCTGAAATGTTGAAGAATGCAGAGCAAATAATTCTACCTTACTTGAAGAAGTATTTCAACGCTATATCTCTAGGAGCTTTTTTCCCATCAAAATGGGCGGAGGCAGCAATAATTCCACTGTATAAGAAGGGGTGATGATGCCAACATTCCTGATAATTTCAGAGGCATATCTCTGTTGAGTGTTCTTAGTAAGTTTTTTGCACATATAATCAATGGCAGGTTAACTTTATGGGCAGAGCAAAACGGTATCATTTGTGAGGCACAAGCTGGCTTTAGAAAAGGCCGCTCAACGATAGATCATATATTCACTTTAAACGCAATAATTGAAAAATACTTGCAGAAGAGTACGAAACTATACGTGGCCTTCATCGATTTCAAAAAAGCATATGATACTGTGAACCGTAAGGTATTGTGGGCGGTGCTGCTACGAGCAGGCGTGCGAGGTAGAATCCTAAAAATGATTCAGGCAATGTACTCCGATGTGAAAGCGTGTGTGTTTTATGTTATAATAATACACGTTACTCAAGTTTCTTTGAATGTTTACAAGGCTTAAAGCAAGGATGTGTTATTAGTCCGTTATTATTTTCTTTGTTAATAAATGAACTTGCAAATGACGTAATTGTAAACGGTAAACATGAGCTACCCTCACATCAGACGAAAGTGAGCTTTTCCTTTTGCTGTTTGCTGATGATCTTACTCTTTTGGCTTCTACTGCGATTGGACTGCAGCATCAACTGAATATTATTCTCCAAAGAGAAACAGAAAGACTGCGGTTAACAGTAAATTTAGACAAGTCAAAAAATCATTGTTTTCAGGAAGGGTGTTTTCTCAGCTCAAGGGAGAGATGGTTTCTGAACGGCACCCCGCTAGAAGTGGTTAATTCGTACAAATACTAGGTCTTACTTTTTCTACTAGACATAGTTTTTTTACACTTGCCATGGAAGAACTAAAACTTAGAGGAAAGAAATGTACAAACGACATCCTGTGCACACTAAAAAGAATTGGGTGTAATTCACCGGATATTTTCTTCAAACTTTTTGATGCACAGGTTGTCCCGTTGCTGCTTTATGGCTCTGAGATATGGGGGTACAAAGCTTACCCCCAGTTGGAGCAAGTACATCTGTACGCATGCAAAAGATTTTTACATGTAAGAAATAAATCAGCAAGCGACGTAGTATATGGAGAACTTGGACGTTTTCCATTATGGATATCAACTGTTACCCGGTGTATTAAGTACTGGCTTAGATTGTTAAAACAACCGGATACAAGATTTTCAAAGAAAGCGTACGTACAACATGTCACTGTCTATGCATGAGAAGGGCCATGTAACATGGGCCACACATGTTAAAAATATCCTGTGTGAAAATGGATTTCAAGAAGTATGGATGTTTGGTTGTGGTAATGAAATAGGATTCATAAAAGAAGTAAAATTCAGACTATTTAGTAATTTTTGCCATCATTGGCGAAACCATTTGGATATCAGTCCACGGTTGTCCATGTATGGTAAATTGAAGCACATGTTTTTTTCTCGAGAAAAAAATATATCAGTATTCTGTATGTAGAAAATTACAGGAATGTTCTGGCACAATTTAGAATGGGTGTTTCTCAATTAAATGTACACAGATTTCGCTTTTCACCTACAGCTGAAAACACGACATGCCCTGTATGTTTAAATCTACAAGAAGATGAAATTCATTTTATGTTCAAGTGCCCATTGTACAATCAGATCAGAAAGTTGCATAAATTTGACGTGACTGCGGGTGAGAATTTGGAATGCAAACTGATTGGTGTATTTACTACTGAACTGCCCGATCAAATAGTCAACTTGGCAAAATTCCTAGTCTCTGCCTTTAAAATTAGACAAGCCTTCATCGGCAATACAAACATGTGAATCAGAAATATCCTGATCATATAAATCATGTACAGTTCATATCATATGTCTGTCCAGTCAGAGTTTATGTTTTCTCTGTGATTAGAGTTTTCCCTGTTTGTATGTTCTCTAGAAGTGAGGTATGATTTTGTGTTCCCCCCATGAAAGGGGCTGTTGGCCTATAATCATTAAATTTCAGAGTTCAGAGTTGCTCGCGAAATACACACACGTTAACACAGGCACCCAACCTTTATCCTTTTTCTTTTTTTTTTTTTTTAATTTTTTTTTTTTATTTTTTACATCTAGAAGCAGAATCCTTTGCTTCATTCTTTTACGTCAGACTTAGACAAAAGGAGATCAATCTGATTTCCTCATACAACAATTCTGAAGCGGCCTTCGTGGGCCACTGGGCTTCAAGGAACCTGGTTGTCTCCGCATTGAGAGTTCCAAGGAAAGCGGACTCGGCGACATCGGAATGCTAAGGGACATAACTGAGCTCGGTGTTGATTATGAACAATAAAGGTTGCTTCCCTTGCTCCAACGTTCGGAGAGTAGCTGTCCATTGTTTATTTGTTTGTTTTTCTGTCTCTTTCTCCATTTCTTTTTCTTCTTTCTTTTTCTTTTTTTTTCGTTTGTCGCGCGCTTAGATGTGTTGAACTTTTATTTTTTTGTTGCTGAATGTTTGTGACATTTACATGTACACGTATACAAAATGCAGGAAGCCCCTTTTTAAGACCTGGCTTGGATTTGAGTTGATGTGTAGCATAGACACGTGCTACTTCTCGTCCATTAGAACTTCCTCCCAGCGGTTTCTTTTTTGCCCCATTCACTGATTCAGTTATGATCTGACTGTAAGCCCTTTAACGTAAACTCATGTTATAACAGGTATGTAACCCCCTTATACCGAGGTGTCATAGCTTAACACATGTGATCACTGTAACTGTGGTCTCGTAGTTTAACAGATCTGTAACTCTTTGCACTGTGATTTCATAGTTTAACAGGTCTTTCATCCATTTACACTTCAGTGTCATAGCTTATCAGGCCCGTCACACTTTACACCGCGATTTCGTAGTTTAACAGACTTTGTCACCACTTTACACCGTGATTTCGTAGTCTAAAAGACCTGTAATCACTTTCAATGTGGTCTCATACTTTTACAAAAACAAAAACAAACAAAAAAACACAAACAAAACAAAACAAAAACAAAACAAATACACAAAAAAGGTACATGGACTAGATCTCCGGCATCGTCTCTCCTTGATGAGATCAAACTGACTTTGTTGGAAACAAAGATCGCTCTACTGCTTGTCGGTTTGTCTGTGTGGCTGGAACAGAATCGCCACGTGGACGTACACGGGAGAAAATGGGGGGAAGAAGACACCGGTCTGTGTGTAATACATGATTGTCGGCATTTCTAACGACACTGGACACCTCCCAGTAGCTTTATGTGTCCAGAGGGCAAGCGGACGTCTCTCTCTCTCTCTCTCTCTCTCTCTCTCTCTCTCACACACACACACACACTTACGCATGCACACACGCACGCACTCACGCGTGCACGCACGCACACACACACACACACACACACACACACACACACACACACACACACACACACACACAATCGCGCGTGTCCGTACTCTCTCTCTGTGTGTGTGTGTGTGTGTGTGTGTGTGTGTGTGTGTGTGTGTGTGTGTGTGTGTGTTTGGAGAGGGCAGCATGAAGATGATTTTTTTGTTAAAAAAAAAAAAGAAAAAAGCATTTCTCTGTATCTTAAACAACGGATGGTCAAGGAATTAGAAATACATAAACAATACCTCTCTCCCTCTCTGTCTGTCTGTCACTCTCTCAAAAAACACACACACACGCACACTCACACACACACACACACACACCACACACACACACACACACACACACACACACACACACACACACACACTTTAACGTGATGAAGTTGTTTGGAAAAACACAAATGAACACACAAAACGAAGTCACGCATGTTGGTAATACACAATACGAAGCCGACATGTGACTGTCGGGCAAAGGTCTTGTTCAGAAGTTTACAAAACAACAGACAAGAAAACTGCACTGAACAAACAAGTAGTTTTAACTCTTGAGGTGATGACATGATTAAACACTCGTACCTGGTCTCGCAAGATAGATGGGCGAAAGTGGAGCTTTCGGCTACCATCCGGCAGCCTTCATCAGCACTGTCCCCAGAGAGGGGTGAAGGAGGCCATCTACATCGCGGCCACCACACCAACCCTAAACCGAGACAGGGGAAGACACTTCCTGCCATCGGTCTACAACTCCCTAGTTCGGTCGCATGACGTGAGCTCGACTCACGGACGTGCACACCGAACACAGTTCAGCCCGTCAGTCGAACAGTGCTGACGAAGGCTGCCGGATGGTAGCCGATAGCTCCGCTTTCGCCCGTCTATCTTGCGAGACCAGGTGCGAATGTTTAATGATGCACAGAACAAGTAAGACGGCATGTATGACCTAATGGCGAAAGCTTGGCCGTGTTTGGGGTTGCGCTGTCTTCACCTGTCAGCGGAACAGCAACGAGAAAGGCTAGGGGACGCACACGGCAGTTGCTTGACGGTGGCGCTTTTTGCCGGTGGGCTCTGCAGTCATGAAGTAGGGGCTGGTACACCCATGGGAACGCTGCCGTGGAGGTTCTGTCGTGTCACATCCATTGGCCATTACACACGGGCATCTGCCAGAAAGCAATTGTGTCTCTTGGCGTCTTAATGGAATGCCCTGTGCGTACCTGCGCTCTTTGTGAACACAGTACGGGCTTCCAAGGGTGGTGCAGGATTGCTCCCAGCTGGTTTGTTTGGCAGCTGAAGACAGTACTTCTACTACCTTCGGGTGTACCATTTCCTGATCGCTGCCAGAACGAGAACGCCCATTGTGATCTGGAAACAATGAGTCTGTCCACTTTTGACATCTGTTGTTTGTCCCGTCTGATGAAGACATATTGGTCCTGAAGTCACGGTGTCTGTTTCGAGTTGTGTGTAGAATACAACTGTTACTTTGCCCCTTGGTTTGTGTGTGTCATTTTTTCTCCACACATTACCTTTGCTATTTTCAGTGACTCGTATTCTTCGACGATCAGTCTTTTGCTGATGACCTTCAAGGGAATAAACTCTTCATCCTCACCTTAATTCTAGTATTCTATTCATCATATCTACAGCTCTCAGAAGAAAAAAAAATCAGTTGTAGAATAAAGCAAAATAAAACTTAATAGCGAAAACAAAACAATTAAATGAACAAAGGGTTGTGTATCGTCTGGCGGATCTAATACCCTTTCTTTTTAAATGAACGAATAAATACCTTAATTTCCTAACAGCAGAGTCATCCTATCTTCCCTCCCCAGAACCAAAGACATAACAAGTCTGCTGACAGGTTCTGGTAATATTGCGTTTACTTGTTCTGCCATAGACTTAGGTCTTAATGCCAGCTCTCACATTATTCTTGCAGTTCACAGAAGCCTTCCAGTGTTAGCTCTTCTGCTTGTTCTGAATAACGTGGCGTTAGTTCCACTCCAGGGGTGTTGGGTCTGTGGGGTGTGCTCGACAGCTGGAGGGTGGTGTTCTTGCCGGTGGGCTTGCAGTCATGAAATACGGGCTGATACACCCATTGGGATGCTACTTTAAGGCTGTTATGAGTTGCATCCTGTAATCTGATTCTACCTCTGTTCAGGAGCAGTTATGTCCCTTGATATCTTAATGGAGTGTCCTGCGCGCGCCTGTACCCATCGTCAACACAGCGCAGGCCTCCAAGGGTGGTACATGACTGCTCTAAAGGCAGGTGAAGACAGCGCTTCTCTGGGTCCTCCCCAGCACCTTCGGGTGTTTCTTTTTCTCCAGTCCGAGCTGTTTTTATAAGTCGCCGAAACTGCCTAAACCCTCCTTTGTTGTTGTATGTAATCCAAACTTCACCACTGCAATTCTCTGTTATGTGACCGTCTAGTGTACACCATCAAGGAGTTTCAGAAAGTTGCAAACTCAGCGGTTTTAAAGTGAGGTTACTGCAGGCAGAAACTGAAACAAGAGCAAAACAAACAAACAAACAAACAAAAAAACAAACAAACAAAAACAAACAAAACAGAATTACTGGACCGACAAAAATGAATGAACATACACATTACCAAACAAACACGACACGTTTCGACCTGTGGGGTCTTCTTCAGACAGGACAAAACAACTGAAAGCAAT
>JADBJO010000932.1:0-27500 GCA_016801955.1 Conus betulinus
TTATAGGACAGTAACTATGAAAAATTAGAGAAAAATAACTAAAGTAATCTAACTTACGATTATGATTATAAAATGTTCCTTAATGGACTTTCCAAAAGGTGTCTCGTTAATTTAACAAGAGAAATAACTGGCAACGAATCTAAAAAGTCAAACACATTAACATGCCCAGTGTCAGCACTTGGTAACACATTCAAAAAGGGTTTCGTTAGTTCACAATCAAAAATCACATGTTGAACTGAAAGATCCCCACGACATACACACTTAACAGTCTGGCAATACTTGGTTCGTAGGGAATTACATAAAAGTCTAAAAGCCAGGCTTGAAACCGGTCGGCTAATCGACACAAAGTTTGACAGAGTTTGCTGACGAGGTTTTGATGAGGAACTGTATTGACTCCAGAAAATCCCTTTCGATGATATGACTAATTTCCTTGTGTGACAAAGGACAGTCAACCTTAATACTACTACCTATATTCTTTGCTCCCCTTTTTGCTGCTCTATCTGCTTGATCGTAAAAAAATGAAGGAGGTGTGCGATGGGACCCACGAAAATACAACATTAGTACCTTTCATGTAAAGACAGTGCAACATGTACTTAATCTCAAATAATAATTCCTCTCTCTGTGTATTTTCAAAACAATGCAAACTTTTTAATACTGACTGTGAATCAAACAAAACAGGATATTAAATATGAGACTGGCAAAGAAATTAAATAATTTAATGCCATCAGGACAGCAAAGTTCAGCTGTAAATATGGAATGACCCTTACCTAAATAATATGATTTTTTCAGCTTTGTAATAAATGGAATTACAAAGCCAGATCCCGCACTACCATCATCAAGAACTGAGCCGTCAGTGTATACTTTCAAATAGTTAGTAAACTTTTCTTCTTCCATGTCAATTTTGACAGATGCTGCTAACACATGCGGCGACATCGCTTTATTTAGATCAGAAGAAAAAAATGTTAACTTTTACTTCCGTTAGTTCCCAAGGGGGTACCGGCGGAACCAGTACGCGAGGCGCTACCTCGTGTGGGTTAATCTTTGATGAATAAAAACGTCTGAAACATATGAACGAAGCGTCTCTAAATTTGAATTTTTCTGTGCATTTTTCGAAAAATCAATGTCGGATCGTGTATTTAACTCTTCAAGGTCGTCCACGGCAATCCGTCTCACTACATATTTTTACAGAACTTATTTTCCTTTCTTCATCAAGTGGCAAAAAAGGCCTGCTATCTTATAAACTTCAGAGGACTTAGTGTGCACAGGTACACCAGGGACAACTTTACAGCTTTACTGTCAATTCTTTGAAGTTTCTTTAAATGCGATCGCGGAGCTGAAAAGAATACCTCCTGTCCGTAAGTCAATCTTGATCGTACAAGACTGGTTGCTAAATGCAACAAAACTTTGGGATCCTGTCCCCATGGAGAGTGACTGACAATTTTTTAGAAAATTCAAACTTTTAAACCGCTTTAGTAACTATCGAGTCTATATATTTTTTTTTTTTTTAGTTTTTTTGGTGTAAGTAGGACGCCTAAAAATTTTACTTCAAGTTTATAAAAAAATTTCCCGTCCTCCCAGAAAGAATATAGGCAAGTTACTTGGGTTATATCCATTGTTAAAGAGAACAAATGTGTCTTTTCAACAGAGAATTGAAAGCCGTTCAATGCATATATATATAATTTAATTTATCCAGCTCGTTCTGAAAGAGCTTCTGAATATAATTTATGTGACGTAAATTTGTTCTTTTCTTTAAAGATACACATAATCCATATTGCAATGTCATCAGCATATTGAGCTACCTTGGTATATGATGAAAAACATGTACATAAGTCATATAGCATTACGTTGAATAACAAAGGGGAGATAATAGAACCTTGTGGAATTCCCATATCTATAGATCTTGAGGATGATAAAGTCACACCAACTTTGGTCATTATATGTCTCCCACTTAAAAAATTTCACATAATTGTAGACGTGACCAGAAAGACCAATTTGTTTTAATTTATACAGTAGTCGGCTGTGCCACACTCTATCGTAAGCTTTAGTAAGATCAAAGAAGGAAGCAAGGACACTTTTACGTTTAGAAAACTGTTTTCTTAATATAATAGTAGTTAGTCGTGTCAGGTGATCAATTGTACTTCGTCCTTTTCTAAATCCAGCTTGATGTGAAGAAAATACATCATTTTTATCACAGTAATAGGCCATTCTGAAATTTACTATTTTTTCCATGACTTTTCCAGTATGAGACGTGACTGAAATGGGTCTATAACTAGACGTCTCAGACCGAGGCTTGCCCTGCTTTAGAATAGGAGTCACAATAGACGTCTCTTCCACTTATCGGGAATTTGTCCACATTCCCAACATTTGTTAAATAATTTATGTAAAATGACTATCCAGTTCTCTGGTAAATGGTTTAACATAGTAAGAAATCCCATCCAAACCAACCGAAACCTTTTTATTTCCCAACAGACGGATAGCATTCCTGACTTCCTGTAAAGATATTGATACATTTATAGTACTGTTGTTGTTTGGTACAGGATCTCTATAGTTATCAGTATTTTTTTTTTCTTTTAATCTAAACGACTTTTGTTCATTAGGCAAACATTCCGTACAACATGTTTTTTAACGTACATAGATGCAAATTCCTCAGCCTTTTCTTTGGGAGATAGAAATTCTTTACTTGTTGTTTTGATCGGGTAATCTTGGAGTTTAATGCCCGATTTCATTTCTTTCACCTTATCCCACACCTTTTTCAAGTCTTTACAGTCAGATACTTCATTTAGACAGAACTGTGACCAGTATTGTCTTTTTGCTTGCGCTGTGACTCTGTTTGCTTTTTTATTTTTGTACTGCACATTTCTTTATGAGCTGCATCTTTTATCTCTTGCACAGGAACTTTTCTAACTTTTAGCCAGTTAAGATAAGCTAATGTTTTTGCTTTAACAGCATCCTCGCAAGCCTGATTCCACCAGACATTCCCTGAGAATGTTTCACACCTTTTTGATTTTTCCTTTTTTAGGAATAGCTAGAGCAGCAGCCTCAAGAACTGCTTTCTGAAAGTTATCAAAAAAGATGTTAACATCCTCACAAATAACTTCACTCTCAGTCTTCTCAGTGAGGTAATTTTGAAAAGTTTCCCAATCTGCCTTTATGTAATTAAATTTAGGTATAACATCTTCACCACTAACTTCAGATCCAACGGATTCTTTAAAAGATAAAAGTATTGGCACATGGTCACTACCTAGTGGGTCATTGGCTGTATCCCACTTTGCTGTTAATGCTAAAGCAGGTGAAACAAAGGTTAGATCAAGCGCCGATGCTCTATGATGAGATATGTCTGGATGCGCGCGTAGTTCTCCCGTCGTTAAGCAAAACTAAAGATGAATCCACAACAGTTTCCAGAAAATCAGGGTGAGAAACTATTTGACAATCTTCATCCCAGAAAGGAGCATGAGAATTGAAATCGCCACCAACGATCCACTTTTCTTTAGAACAGTTTAGAGAACGTAACCAATTAGTATTTTGCCCATCAGGGCCCTTAGGGTAATAAACTGATGCAAAATGTAAAATTTGATTGTTTGAAACTTTCAATTTTATAAAGGATGCCGACACATTAACTGTATCTTTTGTAAAAGAAAGAGGACTAACGTACGTGTAATCTAAACCACATTGTACATAGATAGCTGTACTAACTTTATCAGAATCTTTGCATATATGATAAACCGGGGGATAGTAATAACCTTGTAACTTTGGCAACTTCTGCTGAGTGACATTTAAGGACTGAAGGAGAAGTACATGATGAAATTTACTAGAAAGATGCATACACAAATTATCAATATTAGTTGACAAGGAACGTGCGTTCCATTGTAGAACCGACAAATTATCACATGTGTTGTTCTTTTTCTTCCTGGTCATATGTTAACCTAATTTAATGATGGATAAGTATCATATAGGTGACGCAGTACAATAACCTGATCAAAACTGCGAAAAGCACCCGTTACCTAGAGAATGGGGGGGGGGGGGGGGGGGGGGGAGATTTTTCCCCCCCCCCCCCCCCCACAGGGCTGATCATGGATACTTAACTGACCATCATGAACTCTTCTATGTTGATTTGGGGGATGACAGGCTATCACAATGACCTCCTACTGAAAGCTGCTTCACACAATATGATGATTGGGCCCGATGTTGCACACAAAAAAAGACGCCCGAGCGGAAAATGGCAGATGGTTGCGCTGTTTAACATCCGTAGGCGTCAGCAGAGAAGATGATTGTTGAACATTTTGTTGACTAGCCCTCTGCCAGGAAGATGACTGCTGGTCGCCATGTTGACCAGCTGATGACTTGAGGGAAGATGACTGCTGCTCGCCATGTTGACCGACTGATGACTTCAGGGAAGATGAATGCTGGTCGCCATGTCGACCAGCGGATGACTTCTTGGAGGGAGATGACTGTAGGTCGCCATGTTGAACAGCAGTTGACTTCTTGAAGGAAGATGACTGCAGGTCGCCATGTTGACCAGCAGATGACTTCTTGGAGGGAGATGACTGCAGGTCGCCATGTTGACAGCAGATGACTTCTTGGAGGGAGATGACTGCTGGTCGCCATGTTGACCAGCAGAAGACTTCTTGGAGGGGAGATGACTGTCTGGTCACCTTGATGACTGCCAGCGGATGACTTCTTAGAGGGAAATTGACTGCCAGTTGGAATGTTGACCAGCAGATGACTTCATGGAGGGAGATGACTGTTGGTCGCCATGTTGATCAACTGATGAATTCATAAAGGGAAATGACTGCTGGTCGCTATGTTGATCAGCTGATGGTTCTTCAGGGGACAGTGATTTGGAATTTTTTTCATAATAGCCTTCCGTTTGAGTTGAAACGGAAAAGAACTTTACAGCAGTTTGTGTAGATTTGCAATCAACACTACAAGCATTCATTTTACAACGTCCGCATAAGATTTCTGATTAACGGACTCTGTCTGTTTCAGCTTCAGCTTTGCTTGACGAATAGCCTCTTGAAACGAAATATAGTTCTTTGATTTCAAAACATTCACTTCTTTGGCCATCTTTTTAGCAGGACATCCATGAAAAGCCGATGAATGGTCACCTTTGCAGTTCACACAGAATCTGTCCAAGGTGCAGTTCTCTCGGGGGTGTGATGACTGCCCACATCTGCTGCATATCTGTACTTTGCTTAAACAGTGTTTCTTGGTGTGATGCAAACGCTGACAATCCAACATGTCTTCACATGTTTACATAAAACTGTTTTCAAATTAACACATTGTCAGGTCTTCATAGAGTCAAAACATATTTTCTTTTAAATTTAGCATCAACAATGCCACACAAAGTATTTGGTTCTTGCAACAAAGTACCCTGATGTTCGTATACGAACAAGTAAAACAAAAGTCCTGAACAGTACAGGGAATCAAATTAATCAATTTTTCAAAAAATCATTTTTGAGGGCATCTTTATCTAAAAGATATCAAAATTTTCGTCCTGTTTTCCCCCTGTTTTCTTTTCACCATATCCCACCCGTAGGTTTGTGAGCATAGCATAGGTCAGTTGTAGCTTTTATTTTACATTTACGTTATGGCGCCTCCCATGTCCTTTTTACAAAAAAGCTATGAGGCATGTGCCTTCGTCAATTTCTCTCCAAACGAAGCCAGATTCAAGTGCCCCCCATCCTACTTGTCACCTTGTGATATTTGTTTCCCACTGAGCAGCCTGCATGCATGCTGTATGATTTGCATGACTGCATGCCTGCCGCACGATTTGCATGGATGCACGCATGCTACACGATTTGCATGACCGCATGCATGCTGCACGATTTCCTTGACCAGGTGGGCCAAGGCAGAAGCCTGCCGTTTTTCTTTGATAGCTTGCATAGGCTATACATGTTTTCCGCTAGTTTACTCTTTTTACAAATCTGTATCTCTGTCTGTGTGTCTGTCTGTCTCTTTTCTTTCCTCACGTTTCTCGTAGCCATCCCACTTACCACCCCCTCGCTATCTAAAGCCACCTTAACTGTGGTAAACTATTTGTAGAAAGTGTGAACGGGACTGCTTTGTACAGTTTCTTTTCATTAAAATCCCTTGAAGAAAACCTAACACGGTCGAACATTTGGGAAGAAATGGATGCAATTATTATATGTTTCTTCGTCAGGATTTTCCATCCACACTCGCATATCGTGAAGTGACACTCCACCATTTTTTTCTCTGCTCCGTGATAAATGTTCCCGGAGCGCGAGCTTCCTCAGCAGCTAAATATAAAAAAAAACATTTTGATGCTTGTCCCAACCAACACCAAATTACCACCAAAGTGGGAAGGAATGTACGACATATATATACTCAGCAAACGGAAGATAGCAATCCAAAAGCAATTCACACACACACACACACACACACACACACACACACACACACACACACACACACACACACGCACGCACGCACGCACGCACGCACACACACACACACGTTCCCATGCTTACAACTCCGCATTTCATTTTTAAAAATTGAGAAGTCCTTTCATCTTGGGCAAATCTATTTTTACAGCCAAACTAATAGCAATATTAATGGCCGTAGAGTACATAAATTATTTATCATTTGACTTTTGTGGTATTCTCTTCTGTGTAGATTCTAAGTCTGTTCTTCAAGCTTTAGAATCTACAAATTCAAAAAATCGTGCTGAAATCATATCAGAAATTAAAATACTTATTCACAACCTTATGTCAAGAGGTATAACAGTGAATTTTTGTTGGGTTCCTTCCCATTGCTTCCTATCCGAAATGAATGGGCTGACAGGACTGCTCGAGCAGGTGCAAACAATTCTGACAATACGGCTACTATTCATATTCCCTTGAGCTTACAAGAAGGATATTCTCTCTTACAAAGAGCCTCTTTTGAAAGATTTGAGGAATATTACAAAGAAAGTGTTTCTCCCCCGAATACACAAACCTGACTCTTCTATACTTTGTTGTACGAACTCTCGAGCAAGTAATCTTTTAAAAAGGGCTTTGTCAGTAAATCCAGTAAACCGTAATACAAACATAGGATTATATCCAAGACACAGTAAAAAAACAAACTTCTGTCCTTATCATTTCGGTTAAAAATAAATGCATTCAGAACAAAATATGTCAAGAATATTTGATGTGCTTGCGGCGGCGTCCTTGATAATTGTACAACACACGTTCTGCACTTTTGCCCCTACTTTGATTCCGATTTGTCAGAATTTAGAAAGGATGCTTCAAAAAATGCATAAATCAGGATACCATGTCTCTCTTAAATTTGGCTCAATCCTGTAACTGCTGTTTCATGGTCTTTTTTTTGTACAGTTGCTTGTTTTTACTTTCGATGGCCTTTTTACAGTTTAATTCTTACTTAGAGTTTCTCCTCATCACACACACACACACACACACACACACACACACACACACACACACACACACACACACACACACACACTTACACGCACACACGCGGACGCGCACTCACGCACGCACGCACGCACGCAGCACGCACATACTCAACACACACACACACACACACACACACACACACACACACACACACACACACACACACACACACACACACACATACACACACACACACACAGGCGCGCGTGCGCGCACGCGCGCGTTCGCGCTCACCTTGTCTAATTTCACATTCAGTGAAAAGACGTTAAATTAAAGAACAACAACAATAACAACAACAAATCCGCATGCATGTGCACACACACAGGCACACAAATCTACAGGAGTAGGAATATGCACGTTATTCCTCCTAGCGAATAATGCATAAGCACATGTCTGCGCTACCCGCGTGCGGACTCTACAGATATATTTTTTGTGCAGGTAATAATCACTTCTTGCTAAGATATGTGAATGAGTAGACTTCCTGTAACCCCAAAGGATTGAAAGAATGGCTAAACTGTTTAAAACGAACTAAACAACGGTACAATGAATAGCAATTAAATAGAAAGAGGTTTTAAGGGGGGGGGGGGGGGGGGGGGGGGGTTGGAAGGGGAAAGGCAGGCGGTCACATGTATCAATTATGGACCGCATTGAAATTGCGTTGTATAATGCAGGTAAAAGATCTTTTTTCTTTCTTTAATCCTCTTCATCCCGCAACCCGAGACATAAGGCGCCAACAAACTCCCTCCAGCCCTCTCTGTCCTGGGCAAGCCAGCTCAGTTCATTCCAGGTCTTGCCTGCCTCTCTCATCTCCCCCTCCACTGTCCTCCTCCAGGTGCCGAGTGGTCTGCCTCGCTTCCTCTTCCCCGGTGGTGCCCATCTCAGCGCAGTATGAGGGAGTCTGGTCTTGCCCATCCGAAGGATGTGTGTCCAGCCACCTCCATCGCCGCTGCTTCACCTCGGCCACAATGTTGTTTATGCTGGTGCGCCTTAAAGATCTTAAAGGGTGAATAACGTTAAACCATGTAACAACTGAAAGAAAAAGGTAAGCAAGATAAAAACATTTTATAAAGTGTAAAACAGCAATAAGTACATGAAGATAACATGTCAAAAAAAGGAGAGTGGGGGATGGGAGGAGGGGAGCTGGGGGCTAGAGGAGAGGATATGAAACCAATCTGTATTGAGTAAAAGACTCCAAGAAGACATAACACCAAACGGCACGTGGTAAAATACGTAACAGCAGTCCGAGTGGAATACAGCGATAGAAACAGACATAAAAAGAAAACAATCCATACACCGTTTAGGGAAATATTGGGTTGTGGGAGGCGGGTGGGGAGTGGGAAAGACCTAAGATCAACCCGTATATGGAGGCCAGTGCTCATTACCTCAACTGTTTAAACCAAGTGGTTATGGAGTTTGCAAATTAGTTATCCAAAAGGTCTCTTTTTTGTAGAATAGAATTAAGATGTTCAATCTGCACCCTTTGAATGAAAACACATGAAAGATTGGCACAAGAAGAGTTGAAATACCTAGCTATAAGCGTTCCTGTGGGTTTTATTTTCTTGTGTTGGACCTGTGAAGATAAAATCTGGTTTTCAAAGAGCTTTCGGTCTCGCCAACATACTGTGTGTGCTGACATTTGTTGCAAAATAAAAGATAGATCACATTTTTGCTTTCATAATCTGATCCTTCTTTGAGGTGTGAACGTCTCGCCAGCTCTCGAACTAAAAAACGCTTGGCGTCTAAAAGATAATGCGAAAAACGACACATTTCTTAGAGCAGTTGTAATAGCCTGCAATGTTCGTCTCCAGTGACTAGTGGGGCAGGGCTGATGGCAACAAAATATTCTTTAAAGACGTGCGATTTCTCTCACCAGCCATAGGCTCCTTAGGAACTGCCTCCACCATAGTTTTTCTGTTATGTAGTACTGACGGACTGTGAATTGTCATCATGGGCACCATACTTGTACTCTTTTGGGGTCTGTAGTTCAAAGTAAGATGTCTGGGGCGTCCTTTTAGCTTTAGATTTGCGGTTAAAAGAAGGGGAAGGGGGTAACCTCGACGTACAAAAATGCTGTATCATTAAAATTTGTTCACAAGTGGTAGTAAAACCTTTGTTGTTAGGACAAAGTCTACGTACTCGTAAAAACAACTGACCAAAGGATACGTTTTTAACACAGTCACGAGGGTAGCATGACCGAAAATGTAGACACGCGTTAGTGTGTTTTTTGTTTTAAATCACTGGTGCTGATGAGTCCATTGTCAAATTTCAAAAGTATATCTAAAAAAAAACAAATCAATTTTTGGTGAACTATTTACAGTGAATTTTATAGAAAGAAATTCGTAGATGAAAAAGATAAAGTGGTCAAGATCAGATTGTGCACCCATCCATAGGACCAGAATATCATCAACAAATCTCTTCCAACAAATAGGGACTATGTTCTAATAAAATGTTTTCCATCCAGTCCAGGAAAAGGTGGGCCACAGTAAGGGCCATAGGTGTGTCCCTTGCTTGCGTGCCTTTTTTTTGTTAATGAATAGCGTATGAAAAGGGAAAACACTTATTTTTGAGGACATGTCTCATAGTTTCTACGACACTTTTGAGGGGCTTCTCGATCGGCAAAAACTGTCAAAAATATATAGCGGATGGGGTTACTAGTGTAAAACATGATAACGTCTATTGTCAGTAGCACTGTCTTTTTTTTCACTAAAAGGACCCATTTAAGTGTTCCGTTCATAGGTTATCAACTACACGTGTGTGGTGTCTTTGACATAACTAGGCAATTTGGTCACGTAATCTTTCAGCAAGTAGTCAACAAGCCTAGCCAAAGTTTCAGTGGGTCCCCCGACACTGGAGACAACAGGACGGTCTGGAAGGTCGGTAAGACTTGATGAATCTTTGGTAAATGATCAAAAAGATGTATTTTCATTTTACTGCAATCTACCCTGGCTCATATGTACATGCTGTCACTAATAATAGAATCATTCCACAGCTTGTCAATTATTACGTTGGATTTGGTGGCCACCTGGGGAGTGGGGTCCTTCTCCACTCGTTCATAGTGATCAAAATCACTGAGCAGTGACTTTTCACTTGTTTATATATTTATGATTCATATATACAAATACATGCCACAGATGTGCACACTGGTGCACACACACACACACACGCGCGCGCGCCTTTACATTTATTTATGAATACATATACCACACACTCTTATTCATGCCTACACATTCCTCGCCTTGCCGTCCTCTCATTACCTATCACTTACAAAGAACAAACATTAAACTGAAGAACGAAAAATAAACATAACCACAACAAGCAGGCTCGCATACACACATACAAAAACATGCACACATTTCGGCACACACATGCACATCCACCCTCTCCTGCACACACACACACACACAAACATTAAGTAAGAGGACGAAAGGAAGCTTTGTGCGACTTGTAGTTTGTCATCGTCGCGTGCAAAAAATACACACACACACAGATATACACACACACCCGCGAGCGCACTCTTGCGTACACATGTTTAACGAGAAATGCGCAAAATCTCTCTCTCTTTCACACACACACACACCTCTCTGTCTCTCTCTCCCTCTATATATATATATTGAATTATAAACAAAGCTTGCTCTTATGTCTCAGATTATAGAAATAGGGGGCCTTCATATCTGCAGTGGTAGATGATTCTGCCTAACTAACAGTATGTGCTTGAGTGTGGGTGAATGGGGAATAAATGAATGCTTCTCAAATGAACCTTCAGCAAGCTTATAGTCTCCAAAAGCGGGAAACCATCTCCATTGGGGAGAAAGCTCACTAACATATAACTCCTGGTCAGATACCGAAAGCTCACTAACATATAACTCCTGATCAGATACCGGTATTTCGAAACCTGATTGTTTCATCCTCGGTGACCGCGGAAGGTAAGTGGACTCCTCTGCCTTTTCGGTTTTAAGAAGAATGCTATACCAGAAAAAGGCTGGTGTGCAATACCATAGTATGTTTTGTTGAGTTTTCAAAAAAAAAAAACTAACTAAAGTGCCACCTAAGAAGCAAAAGAAAATCATGAAAGATCAAAACAAGCTACATTTTCTTGTGAAAAGTAGAAAATATAAAAAAGATAACCTCTTAAGACACATGTGCTGAGGGCCAGTTCTTGGAATGAATCCGCAAGGGACTAAATTACAATGAAACAATAAATTCCAAGGATAAGTACCGAGCACCATTCCAGCAACTTACAGAGCAGCTAGGTGTTGCAATGACTGCAAGAAATATTGAATTATAAACAAAGCTTGCTCTTATGTCTCGGATTATAGAAATAGGGGGTGATAAGCCTTCATATCTGC
The DNA here is from genome assembly GCA_016801955.1 of Conus betulinus. Taxonomy (NCBI): domain Eukaryota; kingdom Metazoa; phylum Mollusca; class Gastropoda; order Neogastropoda; family Conidae; genus Conus; species Conus betulinus. The sequence goes on from JADBJO010000932.1 coordinate 11,762, forward strand.
AGTGGTAGATGATTCTGCCTAACTAACAGTATGTGCTTGAGTGGGTGAATGGGGAATAAATAAATGAATGCTTCTCAAAATGAACCTTCAGCAAGCTTATAGTCTCCAAAGCGGGAGACCATCTCCAATGGGAGAAAGCTCACTAACATATAACTCCTGGTCAGATACCGGTATTTCGAAACCTGATTGTTTCATCCTCAGTGACCGCGGAAAGTGTATATATATATATATATATATATATATATATATATATATATATATATATATATATATATATATATTACATATATACATATATACGGTGTAATGTCAGGAGCCCACACACACACACACACACACACACACACACACACATGTCATTAGTAAGAGGGCGAAATACCTTTAAATGTTGTGCGACTGGTACTTCTGCGACTGGTCATCGTCGCGTGGACACACACACACACACACACACACATGCACGCACGCACGCACGGACGCACTCATGCAGACGCAAACGCAAATGCAGACGCATGCGTACACACACTTAATGAAAATGCGGGAAAATCAGTCTCTCTTTCCTCTCTCTCTCTTTCTATCTCCCTCTAAACCAACAGATCTGTTTCGAGCCAGTTCTCTCGTCAGGATGGTTTTGGGGCGCCTACTGCCGGTGTTATATGGCCTGATGTCACTGTTTGCACGTGCGGATTGGCTGCACGTATTGTTCGTTTTTTTTGGGGGTTGTTTACAGTTCAGGGTGCGTTTGCTGACAACGATTTCCATTTGTGCCTGCAGTTGTTTTACTATTTCTACTTTAGTATTTAGGGTTGCTAAGTATGGTTTGCATAGTATTAACCATTTTTCTGTTGAACATAGGTTGCATCTTTTTGAAATATTGTTGTATGGTGATGCCCTTTTTATGATTTTCCAGGATATGTTATAGTTTGTTTTTTTTGTCTTTAAGTCTCCAAATATATTTGCTCAGTTCTGTTTGGTTTTTGTATTTTTCTTTGTTGAATGACTGTTTATGGTTTGTGTATCTGGTTTTGAAGTGATTTTCAGTGATCCCTATGTATGTTTCTTTTTTCATTTTCTGATGTCACAGTGGCTTGGTATACAATGTTGTTATAGAGGCATTTGTTGCTTAAGGGACACTGTTCTTTTTTAGCACAATTGCAGGATTTCCTTTCTTCACCCTTCTTTGCTGTGTTGCTTTTTCATTTTGTTGGATGAATCAATTATATTTTTAAGGTTGGGCATGCATGAATATGATAGTTTGATGGTGTTCTTGTTGAATATTTTGGACAATTTGTGTTCTTTTGGGAAGGATGCTGTCAAAATTTTGAAAAAGTCTTTTCCTACGTTTGTTTTTACTCGTCCATCATATGGAGGGTTGTACCATGTGATTTTCCTTTTCCCCTGTTTTTTTTTTTTTGTTCATGTTTGTTATCTGTTGTATATTGTAGTTTGTAGCTGTAACCACTTTTTTGCAATGCCTCTTGGTATTCTGCTGCTGCATTGTTGAATACTCTTTCATTATGTGACAGATTAGATAATCTCTTGTTTATGCCATTGGGTATGGTTTTTAGTATAGATTGGTTTAGTATAGTATAGGGTGGTTGCTATTGATGTTTACATAAATGGGTGTGTCATTAGGTTTCTTGTATGGTTTATATATGTGGTTGTTGAGGTCAAGTGTTATGTCTAAGTAGTTCACTACCTTTTTTTTGTTTGCTTCGATGGTGATTTTTAAGTTATGGTTTTGGAAAATTTTGCATAGTCTTTTTTTCTTGTTTTCAATGGTTCTTGGATTGTTGTTTAGCGCGGCGAGGCCGTCGTCTCTGTAAAGTCCGACTTGCTTTCCGAGTTGCTTTTGGATGTTGGATAGTATAAGCAGTCCGACTAGTTCACATGTTTCGGCACCGTCATACGATCCCATGGTCACATCAAATGTTGAGTTTTTTATTCGTTTTCTTGATCCATGTATCATTTCTGCTGTAAAGTTTTCTTGGTGTGAAAAATGATTTCCATTTCTGACCCTGTTATGTGTGTGTTTATTAGCAAATTTCAGAGCTTAATGAGTAGCTCTTCGTCTATGGATGGGTAGAAGTCTACTATGTCGAATGTGATGAATATTGTGTTCTTCTGTTTGTTAAGGTTTTTGAACCATTGGATAACTTCGTATGTGCTCTTCCAGAGGTTGTATTCAGTGTTTGATTTTATGTTTTTTATATATATGTATACATAGAAAGAGACAGATAGGAGAGAGAGACAGAGACAGAGAGAGAGAGAGAGAGAGAGAGAGAGAGAGCGGGAGAGAGAGTGAGAGAGAGAGAGAGAGAGAGTGAGAGAGAGACGCGCGCGCGCGCGCGCGCGTGTGTGTGTGTGTGTGTGAAGAAGAGGACAACGACGAACATTAGATCGACGAACATTAGATCGGTGACCTGCCTACCAATTTACATACAAATGTGCAATGTTAAGGGAATACTCCTACATTGACTCGTCTATGGATTGTCTTCACTGAGACCCGGAACAGTTACGCAGTGGTGTTTTTTTTTTTCTTTTCTTTGTAGCCCTTTTACATTCCGTTTTAATTGTCGAGTAAACCGTATATAACAGTATAGAGACACAGAGACCGAAAATGAAACTGTTGGCAAAGCAGTGGTTTTGCTTTCAATTTCTCACATTACATTGCATTTAAAACCTGATAGACAGGATCACCATAGCTGTCGCTAACTGCATCTTTATAAACAGCCCACAATAATGACCTGACTGTACAATTTCTGTGTGTTTATGAAGGTAATCAAGGAGAGAGTTTGTGCATGCACAGATGCAGTCCAGGATTGCAATGTGTATGCAAGAAACTGATCTTTCGTAGCAATACAGGAATGCAATGATCGAATCAATGGTGTCGGCAGTATCATATTTTCAACTGTGCATAACGTCGGTCTGGATGTAGCCATCATAACACTGACCAGTGCTTTGCGGTATCAAATAGCATCTGTGACAACAACAAATATATTAGGTCAGTCGCTGATTAACAGAAATCTGAAATGAGATCTTTGTGAAATGACCAATCTTTGATGAGGAAAAGCAAGGGTATTTTCGCTACAGTATTATAACAATCTTATCAAATGCGTGTGACTAAATGACCCTTGAGTCATTCATGACAGGCAATAACAAGATTAGTGCGCATAATCAGTTTGTGTGGCAATACCATTGCCTATCCGTTTGGAATTGACAGAAAGTAGTAAAATCAAATTCATTCTAAGAATACATTTCGCATGTTCTGTTAAGCGAGGGCTTCTTGATCTGATAGATGTATTTAGCTAAGAAAGTCTACATGTCCCTTTTGAAATGAAAACTGGTGTATTAAAATAATTTGACAGATCAGCGCTTTTTTTCTGTACAGCACAAAAAAGAACATTAAAAAACACATTTGGAGAAAGAAAATTGTCTTCGCAACTACGAGGCATACCAGAGTCTTGCCTTGTTTAAGTTGAAATGTCACCCTCTGGCAAGGCTTCATTTCTTCCCAATAGTTCATTCATCACGATCTCTGCTCCACCTGTAATGAACAACAGCAGTGTGATCTCTGTGTGCCTGAAGGATGTATGGCGACAGAGTTCTTCCAGTTTATTCCCTGGGACAACGAGGACAATATCGTTTCTAAGGATGTTGACAACGTCGTCTTAATCTTGTCTTCACGGGGATTTGTCTCCCACGTTTATTTATTGTTTCCTTCTGCACAAACATTATAAACATGATAGTGTTCTATAAAACTGGCTAGAGGAAAGAATCAACGCTTGCCTCTTCACATTGTCTCTGGTGGACCTGTTGAGCATTAGTGTGGCTTTCGCTTACGGCAGTGATGTGATGTACATGTTCATAACTGGCAAAGGAGGTAGCCTAGGTCCCTCTTCACAGTTCTTCACGCAGAATTACCTGGTTGGTTTTCACGGGCTCAATTTGGCATCTCAGATGGTGTACAGTGTGATAGCTTTGGAAAGATGTCTGTGCGTGACACGACCTCTCCTTGTGAAAACTTTAATGCCGACAAAGACGACTGTCGTGGTACTATTGACAATGGTGATCATCGTCACAGGGTTTAATGCGTTCATGGGTGCAATTCTGTACAGTGTGTTATGTGTGTTTGATCTAAGAGATGGCAGCATTTCTTTCATAAGCTACCCACGACAATTTTATTTCCAGAACAAACTGATCATTGACATAATAAACAGCTTAGTGAACGGCTTGGTTTTACCCGGTTTCTGTTTCCTCTGTGTCACAGTATGTACCTTCATAACTGCAGTCAAAATGAAGAAACTCACTCAATGGAGAGAACAGGTGTCGTCTGCTTCTGGTTCCGTGAGCTCCCGTGATTTAGCGATAACTCGTGTTATTATCAGTACTTCCATACTGTTCATCGTATGTATTGTGCCATCAATTGCGATGCCTGTTTCTATCATAATTGTACCTGATTTGGGAATAGGAGGACGCTACGACAATATATGGCCTGGGTCATCAGAAGGTTCTATCAGTTATGTACTGCAATTAACAATACTTTTAACTTTTTCATGTATTACGCCCATGGAAGTAAGTTTAGAGAAACAACGAATGGCTTATTTACATTTTGTTCTCAAAAGAAAACTACAGACTTCAAAATGAGAATACATATTTAGAAGGTTGATGATATCATACACTGAAGCTCTACGGTTTCACTTTTCTAAGGTAATGATGGATATTTTATGTGGACTTTTAAAACTGCATATACTAATGAAATGCTCCCAGAAAGCGTCTGAAATAAGAGTATAACAGAGTCTGAATGATCAGATTGCCGAACGCTTTTTGAATGCTATGTTCATCACCCTAAAGGCAATCAAGGAATTGTTAAATAATTTATATGTAACAGAGAGAGTGAGAATTTCATCTTTTTTACTTTCAGCAAGGCTAAAAACTCTTACATAGCAGCGTGATAATTCTTCGATGAACAAAGATCATCGGAAAGAGCTGACGCTTACTTCTGTCCCTTATGAACTGTTTAGTTTGTCAATATTGTCTTTTGCTTGTAGATCTACTGAAAATATTTCAATGTGTGCTCGAATTTCACGCTCTAGTCAGACAGCCACTCCATTTGAAAGGCGAATTTTACTCTGATGATCTTTTTCTTAATTTGTCCCACAACATTACCACATTGCTTTCAGCCGAGACTTTTGTTGTCATGTGCATTATTGCCTTACTTGGTTTTACAAGACAATTGTCGTCAGATCGTAGTTTGATAAGTAATATGCATGATGAAAGTGACCACAATTTGATTTTTGTAGACTTAGGTTCTATACTATGCTTTATGATGTCACGAGAGAAAGTTCCAATTCTTCGAATGGCTTTTGAACTTTTGAGGGCCCTTGGTATGCAAACTAAAAAGAATTGGTGGATGAAGGTGTTGAAAAAAAAAAAAAAAAAACGTCCATATCAAAATAAAAAAAGCAAAAGGAAAAAATGGCGCGATAAATAATAAAAATAGATTTTGTGTTGGATTTAAGTCTGCGACTGATAACTAGTAGAAAGATCGTCATTTTCAAAGCATTCTTTTTGATCATTAGATGGTTTTCCTTTTCCATTCCATTCTGAAAACTTGCCACAAACAGCTATCCAAATCCTGAAGAACAATAGTAGAAGTAATTCTTCAGAAAGCTCGCTTACATTGATGATAAAATCAAATAGGCAAAATGATAAATTGCCACGTGGTCTTTTGATCATACACAAACCAGATGACAAGCTGCACACTTAAACGCAGCTTTCTTTTGTTGCTAGACTAATGCTATTTTGACGTTCAAAGATTAAATTGCATTTGGCACATCGGTGGAATAGAAACTCGTGATTCAAGTTTCTATTATTCACACATTCGAGTCTGTGTAAACATATTGATTCTGTCTCTGTTTGCCTTGCTATTGATCTCATTGGCGTTATTCATCACATCACAGGTTACTGTCCTCACTGCATTCTATCCGACGAAATCGTTGGTCATCAGTGAGGTGAGATGGTTCAATACAATTCCCGGAAAAGACTACAAACGTCTGTCGAATACTTATAAAAGATTTTAAGGGGGGAAGGGGTGAGAAAACGGGAGTAGGGGGGGGGGGAAGGGGGGGCTAAAAAAAGGGAAAAGGGGGGGGGGGGGGGAAGGGGGTTGTTCATTTGCATGCAGTCTCTTGATACCCCTTTCCTCCTTTTTTGTAAACTGCATGCCTCACGTCCACAAGAATATACCTTCCCTTGTTTGCCTTCTGTTTCTCCCCCTATCACACCCCGTTTCTCCTTTCTCCTTTATTATTTTTGTGTGTTTGGGAACACCCTCTTACTATAACAAATGCATTATAACGTATCACGTTAAATCTGTGTACTGGCAAACAAAAGAAAGCATTGTGTTTTCTGCCCATGCGACTCCATTATCAGACCGTTGTGCATCACTGTATTATCACTTCAAAGAGGAGAAGAGAAAGTCCATCGATTTTATAGTACTGACCTCATCAATTCTGAACTGTTCCTGTGGAGCTATGACGGTAAATTTGCAGAGTAAAAAGCAAGGCCGGGGAGGGTTTGTGGTGGGAAGAGAGAGAGAGAGAGAGAGAGAGAGAGAGAGAGAGAGAGAGAGAGAGAAAGGGGGGAGGAGAGGAGTGAGAGAGAGTGAAGAGAGAGAGAGAGAATGAGAGAGAGAGAGAGAGAGAGAGATGGGGGATGAAGGGGAAGGGGGGAGGGTGGCATCATGGGAATTTAAAATGGCACCGTTAAAGAGACGCAGGATGGGATGCGAGGGGTGGAGAAATTTAAGAGTGGGAGGGGCCGGGGAGCAGAAGGAGAGGTTTGAGAGGAGCGGTGATGGACGATATGTTTCTGGACAAGAGGATGTACTCGCGTGTGTTTATTCTGCGTCTAAAGGTGAAAAACGTCTGTTAATTCGAAAAAGACTAAACGCCCCAGCAGAAGAGAGAGAGAGAGAGAGAGAGAGAGAGAGAGAGAGAGAGAGAGAGAGAGAGAGAGAGAGAGAGAGAGAGAGAGAGAGAGAGAGGATATTTTGTGAACCCTCATTAATTTCAGCAACACATGTCAATAATTTTGCTTGAAAGCTATTCCTTTATCAACAGTAACGTCCATGGTTATTTACTGTAGCGCAACTCTCTCTCTCTCTCTCTCTCTCTCTCTCTCTCTCTCTCTCTCTCTGTGTGTGTGTGTGTGTGTGTGTGTGTGTGTGTGTGTGTGTGTGTGTGTGTGTGTAACCTTTCATGTGAAATATTAACACTTCTGTTTAAAGCATTGGCTTATTGTTTGTGCCTGCTTCACTCACCAGTGCACTAATACCCATGCTATGACACGTTCACGTTTTAGTCTGATTCATGTAAACGACATTAGCACTGTTCCCCTTTTCTGGGAACGGGTTAAGGTCCCCTTTTGTGTAATGTCTCTAGCACTCAGAGGTAGTTTTCGTGAAGACGGGTTTGAAAGGGCAAAGGCATGCTACTGGTGTGAGGGAGAAAGTGGAAGACTCTGAGTACGCACTGGCAAGTAGAGTATGAAGTTCAATATTTGACAGTGACTTTTAAACTAATGAAATCGAATTGCAAATGACGCAGGTGTTGAAAATCAGTACCTGTTCAATAGGGACACTATTTTTGCGCCTTTCTGGGAATAGATTAAAGGAGCTTGATTTAGCTAAAGATGACAAACTAATGTTGATTTAAACTACAGCAAGTGCGAGGGGAATATGCCATATACAGCAAAAAAAGCAGACAGAATCAGTGACAGCTAGAGCACAGGGTACATACAGTGAAAACAATGTGTTGCAGTCCTTTAAAAAGCTGTACTTGACAGCATCTGATACTGGGATCGTTCCATCCAGAATAGATAAGCTACATCTAGACTTTTGACTTAGCAAAGCTAACGGTGGAAAACATATTCTCCAGCCATAGTTAGGTCAACACCCACATAATGAGGGTACTGATGAAGGGTGCATCGTTTTACATTGGTGTCTATCTGAAATATAGGAAATGATGGGGGAAATGGCATGCTGATTCACCTGGCTGTTAGTGCGTTGATGAATACAGGGCAGTAACAGGTGCCGGAAAACTTTTTGCCGAGAAGGAGGCCCCAGGTCATTCCACAGATACCCCTAGAAGCCACCAGCCACAAACCCAGTCAATACACGGAGACACACTCCTTAATGCAGACTGGCGCCTTTTGTAGCATACCTGTCTCCAATAGAACAGAGGTGTCCGTTCTTTTGCTGACAGGTGCACCTAAGAGTGCAGATTTAACATCCGTGGAAATAGAGAGATCATCTCGCCAGAGGCCATGGAGTTCAGAAAACACAGAGCATCACCAGAAAACACCACCTGTTGACTGCACGTCTGGGACAATGCTCAACAGATGAGTCCAGAAGTAGAATGCAGCCACATTTTTGACTGAGAGAACTTAACAGCAACACTAGTAGTCATCTTCTGATTTTATTCGTCAGACATCAACAGTCCTTTGTAGTCAGTTATTTGCTTGGCAGTAAGAACTTAGAGACGATGGAAATAACAATTTTTACTAAAAGGCACTGCTCATGGTTTTCAGGTATCAGATCCTGATGCTGATGTTAAACAAGTAGGAGTTCCTAACCACAGACCCTGGAACAGGAACACCAAGGACTGGGTAAAAAAAAGAACCAGTATATCAGGTTTAACAGAGGCAGCTATGTTAAGTTTGACGCAAAAAGGTATTGTCAGGTTCTTCATAGCCATACCCAACCAAAGGAAGATGAAGGTGATTCATGATGCTAGTTGGCCAACTAGCGTGGCTCTGAACAATTATACATCATCAGATTTTGTCAAGTTCCAAATTACTGAAGATGCATCTAAATGAGCAAAACCACGCTATTTCTGTGCTAATATAGATGTAAAATCAGATTGCAGGTCTCTTACATTACATTTTAAACAGTACAAAATGATGGCGAAAGTGGAAACTGTGTCATAAGAAAACCCCAGTGTATATATTTGACACACAGCTTTTCGGTTTTAGATGAGGCCATCAAGCTTACATCAAGTATCACAAGCAGTAAATATGTACCTTCAGCATAAGTGTCACAGAGATCTAGTTGTATATAGTGAGTAGTTTGTTTTAATTGCCTCAACATATGAATCGTTTAAAGAAATTCTGTATACTTTCATTTACATCCTCGACTCTTTTCAATCAGAAACTACGAGCATTATTGTAGCAGAGGAGAAGTCAACCAAAATGCGTGCAAAGCAGATTATTGGCAAACTTGGGCTGGAAGAAGATCAATCTTACGAATGATTTGTATCAAAATATCAAAACTTACATACAATAATTTGTGGCTATCCCAAAGGAATACAAAATTGTAAGGTCACCACTGAATGTCCTGAGGGTATGTCCTTACACTGCGCGGGATGTTTTAGACCCGCGTCAGGGCTTGTTGGATGCAGTGTGGAGGACAGGCTCTTTTCTGTAAGCATTGGGTCATTTCAGCGCAGCAGATCCTGAAATCGTCTTCTAAGGAGCAAAATGCGTCTCAGTCTTAGCACTTGGCTAAAGGGTATATTTTGTTTGCAGTGCTGAGGGTGTGGTGACCGGTAATGCAAATAACTGTAAGCATCTGTGGGATTGATGTACAGATCTGTTTGCAGCAGGTCATCCCTAAGCTTAATCAGACTATCCAGAACAGCTGTTTCTCGTTTGGACGAATGTATTGTAAACTTGATTGTTCTATGGACAGAATTAAGATAAGTCATGAAACTGTCCAGTTCATCATCAGTTCCTGTCCACAAAACGAAAATATCGTCTAAAAATCTTTTCCATTCATCGACAGAGATTTGTGTTGGGCTATTACCAAACATTTTCTCTTCCAGCCGCCCCATAAAAAGATTTGCCACCACTGGTGCCATAGGTGTTCCCATGGCAGTGCCCTGTATTTGCTTAAAATACTTATTTTCAAAGCGGAAGGCATTATTAGTTAGTATATGGTGTATAATTTCAGTAATTATAATCTCTCTGGAAGGATGCTATTCAAAGGGTCGACAGGGCAGGTGACACTGAATTTGCTTCTAATAACTCAGATTGGGGTATATTTGTATAGAGGCTGTTGACGTCAATAGTAACCAGTGTTATGTTCTGCATTGGGCCATATTTGACATTCCACTCCTGAATGATTTTTAGCATATGAGTGGCATCTTTAACATGGGAGCGAAGTTCTTGAACAAAATCTTGGAGCCACCTATCTACTAGTTAAGAAATTTTCTCTATTGGGCCATTCAGTCCTGAAACTATTGGTCTTCCGGGGGAAGGGGGGAGGGGGGGTCCAGACGTTTATGGATTTTTGGAAGATGGTAATATGTTGGTGTTCTGACATCGCCCTTACTGGGTAAAGCCGACTTGTATGTATTGTCATCAATACATTCGAGTCGATGTAGTTTCTCGACAAACTGGTCAGATAAACTTGGTGATGTGAGGTGTTGGGTCCTTAGACAATTGTTCATTATGTTCAGTGTTGTTCAGTTGTCGTTCCGCTTCTTTAATGTTGTCACCGATGTCCTGTATCACTCTGGCTCCACGTTTGTCTGCAGTGCTGATCCGTATAGTTCTGGAGACGACCATCTCTCGTAGAGACTTCAGGGCTTTTCTTTCAGCAAGTTTCAGGTTGTGTCGTGGTTCCATGTACTTTTCGGTAAGATTTTGGAGGATATGGCAATGTGTGTCCAGTCCTGTGTCCCTCCCCTTCCGGTGGTTGGTAGCCTGTAGGTTTATAAAATATTGGGGCCACTGTTGGCTCTTCATCTGGTTCAAAATAAAGTTCTTTGAGACGGAGGTTTCTGCAGCCTTCTTTTATATCCCTATTCGGTTGGTCCATATCTAATGAGCGGGGTGTGGGACAGAACTTGGAGCCATAGGATAACACTTGTTCATGGTCTTTCACATGTGACAGATTCACCACCGAGTTCTCATGTGTCTTGGTATAAGTGCGTGTGAATGTTTCTCTTGTTGAAACGTTTAAATCGTCTGTTCCTGGAGCTCTTCGTAGAAGACACATGATTCCCAGTTTGAACAGATGGACAAAGCTGTACACATTTTTTCCTCTTTTTGATGGACAGCAACCGTTTGTAGCTTGTGTGTTTGTTTTTCTGTAGACGGTACAGTTCCTCAAATGCTAAGAATGTTGAAGTCTGGTAAGCAGTGTACATAAGTCTTTGAACTATTTGTTTCTGTTCCTCTGCCAAAATTCGGTACGTGTCTCTGACGGTGGATAGGATCTGTAGATTGGCCGTATAGAGAGTGTCATCCACGGCTTGTGACACATAATCTGACTTGGGGAGGGCATGCTTTCCGAATCGCACCCTCAGGCCTTTGGGAAGTAATTTATGGTCGACACAAGCGGAAAGAAAATTAAAATGTGATTCATATCTTGTCATTCTTTCAGTCGCCCTCAAGATTTTCCTATGAAGATCAGCGAGGTCCACATCCATTGCAGAGGATCCAGTGAAGGATACCATGAAGATCAAAATAGTATAAAAGGCAAACACCGCAAGGATCTTCGACGGGGAGGAGGAACAAGAATACACTTGAATCAACTTGGTTGATACTTGCTGTCTTTTCATGATTTATACATAAAAACGTTCAAAGATTACAAAAGACACACAACAAAGTGCATCGATTTTGAACCAATATTTCGGATTTTTTCGGCCTTCGTCAGGGTAAATGACAAGGTCTGAGCCACATCAGTAAAACGACGAAACAACGAGTTCAACTAACGCATTACAATGCACATATAGAATGCTTGAAAGGTATGTAAGAAGCTGCAAAACGTGTTCAGGCTGGTGTGCCCCACTATCCCGCCTCACATGGCGAACACGTACGTACACGTAAGAACGCGCGCGCGCGCGCGCGCACACACACACACACACACACACACACAGACACACACACACACACACACACACAGGCGCGCGCGCGCGCGCGCGCGCGCGCGCGCGCGCGCGCGAGGACACAAATTCTTCATTCACAAGTGAGAGAGACAGAGAGGAGAAGGGAGAGAGAGAGAGAGAGAGGGAGAGAGAGAGAGAAAGAGAGGAAAGAGAGGTAGGGGGTGGGGGGGGAGGGCGAGGAGATTGGCATATATGAATGGTCTTACAAAGTGGGGTTACCATATATATAAATATATATATATATATATATATATATATATATATATATATGTGTGTGTGTGTGTGTGTGTGTGTGTGTGTGTGTGTGTGTAAACATTGACCTTTGCATTACATATATAGACGTAATCGTCCTTGCAAAATTCATGGATGGCGTCTAACACGTTCTGTGGGACTAATGGAATATATGCTCGTGAGATTGTTAAAAAAAAAAAAAAAAAAACCCATTATTTGAAAGTTTGATTGAATGTTATGTAGACAATGAATCTGGTTTTGACTAGTGATCATGTCATTCAGACTATATGTTAGTTCTGTTATTATTCTTTATATTCTGACAAGATTTAATTTGTTTACAGAGTGTGTAGATGCCTTTGCACCAAGGGAACAATTGACACACGCAAAAGAAGTTAATACTACCATCAGAATATGGTAGACAGGCCGTCTCAATGTTATCAAAGTAGAGCAAAATCAAGAAATAGACAGAATCCTTCAGTTAGTATTACATGTGGTAAAAGGCAGTTTCTGTGTTACTAAAGTGAAACAAAATCAACCAAAAAACAATGGGAATCTTATGGTTAGTGCTACTCTCACTCTTCACCTCAGATGCTCAGTAAATTGCTTGATATCATGAATGCCTTTGCAGTAGTGGTCATGCCAAACCCACATACCTGGCTTTCTCCATCTGTAAATTAGTGTTTGAGAAAAGAGTCGAAGGCTTGGCTGGCCACAAGTTCTCCACATATCAGCTCGAGTTCCATGACTGCATGCATGCTGCACGATTTCCGTGACTGCATACATGCTGCACTATATTCATGACTGCATGAATGCTGCATGATTTTCATGTCTGCATGCATGGTGTACGATTTCCATGACTGCATAAATGCTGCACTATATCCATAACTGCATGAATGGTGCATGGTTTCCATAACTGCATGAATGGTGCACGATTTCAATGACTGCATGAATGGTGCATGATTTCCATAACTGCATGCATGGTGCATGATTTCCATAACTGCATGAATGGTGCACGATTTCCATGACTGCATGAATGGTGCATGATTTCCATAACTGCATGAATGGTGCACGATTTCCATGACTGCATGAATGGTGCATGATTTCCATAACTGCATGCATGGTGCATGATTTCCATGACTGCATGAATAGTGCATGATTTCCATGACTGCATGAATGGTGCATGGTTTCCATAACTGCATGCATGGTGCATGATTTCCATGACTGCATGAGTGGTGCATGATTTCCATAACTGCATGCATGGTGCATGATTTCCATGACTGCGTGCATGGTGCATGATTTTCATAACTGCATGCATGGTGCATGATTTCCATAACTGCATGAATGGTGCACAATTCCCATGACTGCTTGTATGCTGCACTATGTCTATGACCTTCTGCACGACTTCCGTGACTGTGTAATGCAATTTCCTTGATGGCGTGCATGCAGCACGATCTCCATGTCTGTGTGCACGCTGCACGGTTTCCATGATTGCGTGCATGCTGCACATTTCCATGACTGCGCGTGTGCTGCACAATTTCCATGTCTGCATAAATGCTGCACGAATGCCATGACTACATAAATGATGCACGATTTGCATGACTGCATAAATGCTGCACGATTTCCATGATTGCATAAATGCTGCACGATTTCCATGACTGCATAAATGCTGCACGATTTCCATGACTAGGTGGGTCAAGCCAGAATCCTTGGGGTTTTTTTTTGATGGCTTGCATATAAGCTATCTATGTTTTTGGTCTGTTGCTCTTCTCACAGATCAACGCACACGAAACTGCCAGGACCTTGAGTATTCTCTCTCTCTCTCTCTCTCTCTCTCTCTCTCTCTCTCTCTCTGTCAGCTCTCATTGCGCACTCTTTCACTTTTCTTTCCTCTCTTTATGCCTCCCTCCTTCCTACTCTTCTTACATGTGTTTTTTCGTACCCATCCCTCCCTCCACTCCCACATCCTCCCGCTCATTTCTTAGGCCATGTTAACTGTGGTAAACTGTTTGCAGAAAGTGGGAACGGGCACTACTGTCACAGGCACGATTTTTAACGAGTTGTGAACGTGTGCCGTTTGTATAGCCAGAGAGCACTTTATTTGCGGTGAGTCAACTATCAGCTTTGTCAAGTGCAGCTGTGAGTTAAACACAGATCGAGGTAACTGCGCTGGAAGCAGTCACGTCTGCTCCGTACTCTCTCTGTACCCGCTTGTTGGTCGGGTATTGACAAATACAGTCATCATTGTCTCCTACAACAAGCCGCCAACCAACAACTAAAGGCGGAGATCCAGATCAAGATCCAGAAATATGATCTGCCCCCGTCCCCCCCCCCCCCTCCCCCCTGTAAGAATATGTTTGTAATATGTAGATTTGTTGTAGGACAATCGTAACTAACCGATAGTATTTTTCTAAACATTTTCGAAAAATTTATCAGACTTTGTAATCATTGTGATTGTTTTTGGAAGTTGCACAGTTCAGTATGCTCGTCCGTGTGTTTTTGTCGAGTTGTACGGCTTTGGTCGTTTCGATTCTTCTCTTACTAATCTAGTAACACTTTTGACGTAAAACATATGGTAGATTGGGTTAAGGTGCCGGTCACTTTGTTAGGTTTCCAGCTTTAAGGCGCGGGTCTGGCTGGCTGGGTACACTGGAGGGGGTGTTCGTGCTGTCCTAGGCTTCTTCTCCCTGCTGTGGCATGGCAGTCTTCTCTGAGGCCAGGATTCGCCTTTGCTCCCCCAGCGCCTTCCTTTCGACAGCCAGTTGGCCTGCCTATCTTCTGAGCAGCCGTGTCTTCCCTTGTGTCTTCCCTTCGGAAGGCTGACAGGTGCCCTTTGTTTTTGGACCTTACTCACCTGTGCCCAGTCGCAGGAGTGGGACTAGCAGTCTTTGATAATGTTCTTCACCCAGTTTCTGAAGCGTTATCTTTTGGACTGCCATTAACGCATCCGCAATTGAGGTCACCACAAGGGGTGTTTTTATGTGTGTGCAAGTCTACTCCAGTTTCGACCACAGCACACCTGATCAGTGATCGAAATTCTGACGGAAATTATTTTTATCCAGAAGGACTAATCTGTTGATTTTTCTTGAAAGTGTCAGAAATTTCTGTAGTAGGTATGTTTTGTGTCATGAGTAGTGTAATGAATTGGTTTCCATCCTAATGGGGAGCGTGAGTGTGAACACATGTGGACAGCAAGAAATTAGTTTATATGCTGATGTTGTTGATGTGCTAAATAGCCATTTCTATCTTTTCATTTTATATTAAGTGTACACTTCCTCGCTAAATTCCTGTTGGTGCTATTATGTCGTAGGGTGGTGTGAGTAGGTGATAGAAAGAATCGGTAGAATACACTAACAACTACAAACCTTAATACATTCATGGGACAGATTTGACAGATCCATTCACAAGCACCTCTCATTCCAGTCTGCGACGTTGGCGACCCCGATGTGAACAGCTTCTTTGTACAGTTATTTCTTTAAAGCCCTTGAGGAATAGAATACTTTAAACACTCGAAATCTTGGCACGTAATTGTTGTGATTAATGTTTGTTTCTTTGTCAAG
>JADBJO010000932.1:35000-65000 GCA_016801955.1 Conus betulinus
CAGCAGTGTGATCTCTGTGCCTGAAGGATTGTGTGTGACGACAGACTTCTTCCAGTTATTCCCTGGGACAACGAGGACATTATCGTTTCCAAGGATGTTGACAACGTCTTTAATCTTGTGTTTACGGGGATTTTGCTCCCATGTTTATTCATTGTTTCCTTCTGCACGAACATTATTGACATGATAGTATTCTATAAACACGGGCTAGAGGAAAGAATCAACGCTTGTCTGTTCACACTGTCTCTGGTGGACCTGTTCAGTATTAGCGTGGCTTTTGCTTACTGCTGTGATGTGATGTACATGTTCATCATTGGTGAAGGAGATAACTTAGGTCCCTCATCACAGTTTTTTCATACGGAACTATCTGATTGGTTTTCACGGATTTATGTTGGCATCTCAAATGGTGTACAGTGTGATAGCGTTGGAGAGGTGTCTGTGCGTCACTCGGCCTCTTGTAGTGAAAACTTTAATACCAACAAAGAGCATTGTTGTGGCATTATGGGCAATGGTGCTCATCATCCTGGGGGTCTCTGTCTTCATGGGCGCTGTGCAGTACAGTGTGCTGTGCATGTTTGATCCAGCAGATAGTCATATTTCTTTCATAAACTACCCTCGACAGTTTTATTTCCAGAACAAGCTTATAATTGACATTTTGTACAGCTTAGTGAGTGGTTTTGTGTTTTACCTGGTTTCTGTTTCATCTGTGTCACAGTATGTACGATTATAACTGCCATCAAAATGAAGAAACTCACTCAGTGGAGAGAAAAGGTGTCGTCTGCTTCTGGTTCCGTGAGTTCCCGTGATTTAGCGATAACTCGTGTTATTATTGTTACTTCCATTCTATTCATCGTGTGTATTGTGCCATCAATTGCGATGCCTGTTTCTTTCATAATCGTACCCGATCTGGGATTAGGAGGTCGCTATGACAATTTGGCCTGGGTAATCAGAAGGTTCTATCAGATATGTACTGCAATTAACAATACTTTTAACTTTTTCGTATATTACGTCTATGGAAGTAAAGTTTAGAGAAACAACGAATCGCCTATTTTCATTTGTTCTAAAAAAAAACTTCATAATTCGAAGAAACATATAAAAAATTGAGAAGATAGACTTATTGGAATTGTGCATTTTTCCACTATCAATGGGCAGTCAGTCGTCAGATATACTGCAGAGGATAGAAATCTCCAAGTTTGTTTCACGAGACATGATTATCGAATTATTGATGCTTCTGTTGGACTTTGCCGGAGAAATATCTATAAGATAAGAACATTTCTTTGAATAGCCATAAAGAGAATGGGTTATTTTCCTGTTTTGTATAAAACTCAAAAAGACAAAATGGTGATAGTGGACAGAGGGTTCTATATAATCGAAAGCGTTTCCAAGAGTTCTTTCATTGACAGACCAAACTGTCCATGTATATCTTGATTTCAACAGTGGTAGTTTACATAAATGGTTCACACAACTTGCGCACCAGTGCAAACTAGAAAGACAGTGAATTTGTCGATGAAAATGTTGGAAAAGCCAAAAGATCTATATCAATAGCGGAAGGAAAAGAAAGAAAAAGGAGAACCTGAGCTAGAGATTTGCTACTTATTACTTTGCAAAAACGATCGTCTGTTTCAAAGTATTCTATTGACTTTGAGCAACGGATCACTTTGCAAAAGATCGTCAGCCAAATCTAGAGGAAAATTAGCAAAAATAAAGACATACGCAAATTTAGAGTTGAATATGTCTTCAGATTGATCGCCTGTGCTAAAATTAAGATGATAACGATGACGCATTTATGGACTGAGCCATTGCAACAATTGTTGTCGCTTATACATTACAACATCATCATTAGTTCCCGCCTTTTGTGAAAATGTCAATGCACCTAAGTTAAGAAAATACGATTTCTTCGTTTCTTATTTATTTACCTATGTATTTGCTGCCGTGGTGAAGCATACGACATAAATACCCATAACGCCTACAACTTAGAAAGTATCTGCATAACGTCACGAAAATTATGAGCTGCTTGTAAGAGGAAATGAAAACGACGGACGAAATGCATGCTGATGTTGGTCACATTGTCAATTCAGTTTTGCGTACATGGGACAGAAGCCAGTCGAGGAAACCCTTCAGAAAGTAAAGTGTGACAACTGACGTGTGCCCCATAAGATAGCCATGAATAGATACGATGGAGGATGAAGTAATAGCTCATTAAGATACTCAGACCAGTATTCATTTATCTCTTTTAAAGATTAATCACTGTTGTACTTACAAGGGGGAAAATACCGGGAAGCAAACCATACAAAGCAGCAACGACATTAAGAACAACAGAATCGCTCGAAAATATGCTCAATGTAACCATCCTAATACGAAGTCTGCCTAGAAACATATGAAGAAAGCAATTGTCAAAATACACACAGGTTGATATTTTTTTACGTGTACAAACCAGCTGGGCATACAACGTGTTATAAAAATTTTTATAGGTCTCTGCTTACTTCTCTCAAATATTTGTAACATCTGGTTTGCACCTCTGACCATCTGCAGAGGCATCTGCGATTTGGTACATCAGTATCAAAGAGCTTTAGTTTGGGACTGATTGTACTTTAAAGTCTGATGTTATTAATAACAATGAATGACTCTTCCAAGTACATAATGCTAAAAACGTACTGTGTCGGCATAGGCATTTACCGTGCCATGTAAATTTCAAACACATAAACACAAGAAACGCTTGAGCTGTTAAATTCACGAACGTCTCCCTCTCATGTATGAGTACTCTTGTTAACTTTGTAAACTATGAACATGCATAATTTGTTGCAACTGAGTTCGTCTTCATGAATGCAAATAAAAAGAAACACCCCACCCTGTTCCCTTGTTATTTCGGTTATTATATAGACAGGTGTGAAACATTTGACAGAAAGGTATCAGTTATTTTAGTAACCATCATTATGGAAGTGAAACTTATCTATGTCTAATGGTAAGACGCTAAACAGTTTCCAAATGATTTAGAATGCTACAAAATAAACACGAATTGTTATCAAGACTTTCTACTGTAAAACCAAAGTACTTGAAACCCACCAGTCCTCATGAAAAAAAATCTGTTCTAAGGGATGGTTATAATTCTGTGTCATAGATTACTTCAAAACCACGTCTCGTTGTCCTAGAGCTTGAAATGGTTAAAAATGCAAACGAATCTACAGAGACAACCTCAATATTTTCTTTCACATTATCATACTGGTCTACTACACCTATTTATAATGGATTATTCTCTCAACCTGTCCACTACAACTCCTCAAGCTGGACTATTCTTTCATTATTTACATTAAAAATCTTATTCTTACTATGAAGTGACATTTTTGTTGTCTTCAGACTGTGGATATATCATATTCCAGACAGGTGTTTAATACCACAGATTTTGCCGTATGTATTTTTCTTAAACAAGAAACTGGTTTTTTACTCTGATGCTGGTCTCTGGGTCCTTGACAGTATCCACATAATCATGCATATCATTTGCAATGGAGGTAATGCTTATATAGCGTTTGCACGGTTCCTGTTGGTAACGATTTGCTTAATTACACTCTGTCACAACGTGAGATGATACCTCTTCTTAGCTTTAACGTTAAGTACTACCTGCTCGTTATGTCTGGACTAGAATATCCAGCTAGGCGTGCATCTTTTCCGCTGGAGTCCAAACTCAGTGACATATCAACCTTCCTGAAGTATAGAATATGCAATAGTGCTGATGTTGTTTTAACTTCCTCCAAAAGCGGTCCCATGCCAAGCATGTTTACTCATTCATGATCATGTCTATGAAATAGCTGCTGTCGAATTTTGCAGCAGAGATACTCCCCATATTTTGTTCACAACAACTGACTAGAAATGGGGCTCAGTCTAGTTGATGAAAAAACAGAATGGGAAATTATGCACACGCGACGCCATTTCAAGTTTTATCTCAAGTTAATAGGTGTTGCCTTAGCATGTCCAACCATCCGCTTGAATACGAGGTGAGGTGAGGATATATGTACGAAACCATGAAGAAGAAACTCAGACGTTCATTTGATGTCAAGTCCCACTCAAAGCAAATGTTACAGGGGGGTATGCCAATAACTGTTTTTGATTAGATCAGCTTCCACAGCCAAATCAACCAGTTCGGCATCGTCGAAAGAAGTTTGAGAAAGAAAATCTATTGGAACATTGTATAAAAAGTCGCCATAATCACCTATTTACGTAGTTTCCACACATGCTACGAGCATGTGGACAGTTTGCTAAGGTGTCATGGGGTCCTATGTTCATACAGAAAGCCACATGACAAGCTCCGCAGTCAAACGAAGGTCTCTTGCATTTAAATGGATTTGTGTTGACTGGACTGAGCTATGGAAATAATGGCGCTTCAACCATACGTGAGTTGAGAATGATTGCAACTAGTTGACGGGTAACTAGTCCGATGCCAGTCTTGGCGGTCAAAGTTTCATTTGTGTTTGGTACATTGGTGGCTTAGAAACTTTTGAGTCCGTATAATTTAAACACGAAAGTCTGTGGTAATAATATTGCTTCTGTCCCTGTTTGATTGTTATGGTTGTCATTGGTTGTTATGCATTGCTTCACAGATTACATTCCTCACTGCAGTCAAAACCACGAAACCTTAAGTCACAAATGAGGCAAATTTGTTCATGAACAGATTACAAAAGTAAATCGAACAGTCACACACACACACACACACACACACACACACACACACACACACACACACACACACATATATATATATATATATATATTTTTTTTTTTTGGGGGGGGGGGGAGGAGGGAGCAAGGGGGAGATGGGGGAGGGGAGAGAGAAAGAGGGCGAGGGAAAGATGGGGCAGGGAGGGAAAAGAGAGGCTCATTTGCCTGCAGTCTGTTGATGCCCCCTTTCCTCCATTTTTGTGTGCATTCAATGCCCTCACTTGTAAGGGAGAATACATTCGCTTGTTTACTTTGCCCCCCCCCCCCCCCATTCCCCCTCCTTCTTCTTCCTCATTTGCTCTGTTGTTTTCTGTGTTGGGCAAAACACACTAGCTCAACAAATGCATTATAATGTATTACGTTGATCTATGGACAGACAAACTAAACAAGCATTGTGCCCGATTTTCTACCCATGCGACTGTATACTCAGACATTGTATGATCATCCGAAGAGGAGAGGAGAAAAATACTGAGAGGCGTCATTTCCATACTTCAAAACTCAGAGAGACAAAACAAGCTTGTTGCTTTTCATTTTCTTATCTTATCAAATCTGAATTGTTCGTGTAGAGATTTGATGGCAACTTACACAAAAGCAAAGAGTTGTGAGGTCATGGAGGACTGAGAGAGAGAGAGAGAGAGAGAGAGAGAGAGAGAGAGAGAAGGTGGGGAAAAGCAGAGGGAGAATGGGGGGGGGGGGGTGTCATGGCAGTTTACAAAGGCACCTTAAAGAGATGCAGGATGGGGTGGGAGTGGAGGACACATATTAGAGGGTAGGAAGAGGCAGCAGGGAAGAGGTAGGAGAGGGTGGTGATGGACGATACGTTTTTTTGGACAAAGGGGAGTACTCCCACACTACTCTACCTTTAAAGGTGAAAAATCATTGTAAAACAAAGCTTACGATCAGCCGGGGTGGGAGAGAGAGAGAGAGAGAGAGAGAGAGAGAGAGAGAGAGAGAGAGAGAGAGATGTTAAGCTTTACATCAAAAGTACTGCCACCCCCGATAGCTTTATCACAACAAAGGAAGACGAAAGTGTAAGGATGGTTCATGATGCTAGTTGACCTACGTGCATGGCTGCCAACGATTATGCATAATTAGATCATATCAAGTTCAAAAGTACTGAAGGTGCATCTAAAATTTTCAAAACCGTGTTATTTTTGTGCAAACGTAGATTTGAAGTCGGCCTGCATATTTTGTGCTATACATCGTATACAGTAAAAAATGATGGATAAAAATGGAAATTTTTCTTGAGGAAAACTCATTGTGCTGATTTGACACACAGTTTTTCGGTTCTTGACGAGGCCCATCAATCTTACATTGCATATCACGAGCAGTAAATATGTACCTTCAGCATAAGTGTCATAGAAATCTAGTTGTGTACAGTGATTATTTGTATTGCCTCAACATATGAACCGTTAAATGAAGCTGTGAAAACTTTCAGTCGCATTCTTTACTTTTTTTTTAATCACGGACTACGAGCATAATTGCAGAAGGGGACAAAGCCCGAATCCATGCAATGTAGATTTATTGTCCAACGTAGTGTTGGAAGAATGACTTGTATGAAAATGTGAAAGCTTACCTACTATATTTTGCGTCTGTGCCAAAAGAAAAACAAAATTACAAAGTCACAATCGGATTTCCAGAGAAAATATCTGCGATGAGATGGCAGTGTTCTCAATGCACAGTGAGGGACATTCCGCTTCTACTGATAGCTTTTAAAGGTATTGTACATCACAGGGCCTAACCCAAAAATGAAACAAGGGACAGCAATGTCTCCTTCGTTATATGCAATAACCTGCTCAGCTTGGTATTGTAAGTAGTTTGTGCACTTATATTTAGCTCTCTCCCATATGGCAAATGTAGACACACATACAAATCATTCTTGAGAATCAAGATTCATGTGGGATGGACAGCTGTCAAAGTTTACTAGAAACTACTCTCAGATATGCTCACGTCTGTTATTGTGATCAAGAGCGTCCTAAGCTCAGATGTGATTTTTTTCCGATCCCAACCCTTAAAGATATGTTCTTTTGTGAAAGGTACGTATTGGACAATGCATGGCCGGTGTATTATTATCAATAAAGTACAAATTCAGCCTTATAGCGATGTTAATTGGGAAATAAATCTATACTGAGTGCAACCTAAGTCAGTGCACACACACACACACACACACACACACACACACACACACACACACACACACACACACACACTCACACAAAAATATATATATATATATATATATATATATATATATATATATATATATATATATGTGTGTGTGTGTGTGTGTGTGTGTGTGTGTGTGTGTGTAAGTTGAACAGCAATTTGCACTTCAAGACAGTCAAAAGAGTGCAGGAGTTATTGATATGAGTAAAGGAGAAACAAACTGGGACAACAGGCCTGAGGAGGGAGTGGGAGGGGAAAGCGGGAAGAGGGGCTGGATTAGAAGTGGGAGGGGGGTGCAGTGGTATCTGGGATAAGGGGGGGGCGGGAGACAAATTGAAATGCACAGTCAGTATGACGCACAGACAAGTATACACATACATGAATTGACACACACACAAACATCTGCCACCACCACGACCATCACCAGAACCACTTTTCCTATGCCATTAGTATTACAACAGTTAAACAGTCAACCATTTTGTGTCCTGATTGCAGCCAGCTCTACGCAGTACTTCATTCTCTCAATTAGCTGCCACGTAGTTTTTCTTGCTTTATTTCGTTTTCTGCTTCAGTTCTATGCTGTAGATATCTGTAGAGAAAACATCCATTTCAAAACACACACACACACACACACACACACACACACACACACACACACACACACACATACACACGCACGCACACCACACACACACACACACACACACACACACACACACACACACACACACACACACACACACACGCGCGCGCGCGCGCGCGCGCGCGCGCGCGCGCGCGCGCGCATTCACGCACGCACGCACGCCATCTACGCACACATGCACGCACCCACACACAGAGACACACACAGACACACGCACGCACGCACGCACGCACGCACGCACGCACGCACACACACACACACACACACACAAGATTAATGAAAACTTTGCAAAATCAATCTCTCCCTCTCCCTCTCTCTCTCCATGTGTTTGTGTTTCTCTCTGTCTCTATCTCTGTTACCTGCCTACCATTTACATACAAATGAGCAGTGCCAAGGGAATACTCCTACATTGATTCTTCTATGGATTGCCTTCACTGAGACTCGGAAGGCAATGCACCGTTTTTTTGTTGTTGTTGTTGTTGTTGTTGTTTTTTAGCCCCTTTACATTTCGTTTTCAACCGTTAATAAAACCGTTTATAAAAGTATAAACACGTAAAGTACAGAAAGTGAAACGCGTTGAGGAGAATGCAGTAGTTCTGCTTTCAAATTTCTGACTCTTAATTGTACTTAAAACCTGATAGACACGATCACCATAGCTGTTGCCTACCGCATCTTTATAAATAGCCCACAATAATGACATAACCGTACGATTTTTCCGTGTTTATGAAGGTAATCAAGGATCGAGGATTGCAATGCGTATGCAAGAAACTGATCTTTCGTAACAATGCAGGAATGCGATGATCGAATCAATGCTTTTGGCAGTATAATTCCCTCAACTGGTTATAGCGTCGGTCTGGATGTACCAATCATAAAACTGAATAGTAACTAGTGCATCGCGATATCAACAGCAGTTGTGACCAGCAAAATATATCAAGAAAAATCGAAGAGTTGAAATGAGATCTTTATGAATGACCAATCTTTGCTGAGGAAAAGAAAACATATTTTCGCTATAATATTATAACAACATTATCGAATGCATGACTAAATGACCCTTGAGTTATTCATGATCGTCAATAACAGGATAAATGCACATAATCATTTTGTGTGGCAATAGCATCGCATGTCGTTTGAAATTTAGAGCAAGTAGCAAAAGCAACTTTATTGTAAGAATACATTTTGCAGGTTTCATTAAGCGAAGGTTTATTAATCTGATAGATATATTAGGCTAAGAAAATCTACATTTAAAAAAAAATGAAGACTGGTGTATTAGGATAATAAGACAGATCAGCGCTTTCCTCAGTATATTATAACAACATCATAATCATGAAACTGAATAGTAACTAGTGCATCGCGATATCAACAGCAGTTGTGACCAGCAAAATATATCAAATAAAATAAACACTCGGAAAAAAAAGCACGCATTTGGAGAAAGAAATTGTTTTTGCAACTGCGAAGAATATCGGCGTCTTGCCTTGTTTGAGTTGTAATGTCATCCTCTGGTAAGTCTTCATTTCCTCCCAGTGGTTCATTCATTAAGGTCTCTGCTACACCTCAAATGAACAACGGCAGTGTGATCTCTGTGCCTGAGGGATGTGTTACGGTAGACTTCTTCCAGTTTATTCCCTAGGACAACGAGGACAATATCGTTTCTAAGGATGTTGACAACGTCTTTAATCTCCTGTTTACGGGGATTTGTCTCCCATGTTTATTTCTTGTTTCTTCTGCACAAACATTATAGCATGCTAGTGTTTTATAAACACGGGCTAGAGGAAAGAATCAACGCTTGTCTGTTCACACTGTCTCTGGTGGACCTGTTCAGTATTAGTGTTGCTTTTGCTTACTGCAGTGATGTGATGTACATGTTCATCATTGGTAAAGGAGGTAGCCTAGGTACCTCATCACAGTTATTCGTTCGGAGTTATCTGATGGGTCTTCACGGATTCATGCTGTCATCTCAGATGGTGAACAGTGTGATAGCTTTAGAAAGGTGTCTGTGTATCACTCAGCCTCTCGTCGTGAAAACTTTAATGCCGACAAAAGACCACTGTTGTGTCACTGTGGACAGTGGTGTTTATCGTCACTGAAGCTGCTGTTTTCATGGGTGCAGTCCAGTACAGTGTCTTATGCGTATTTGATCAGCAGATAGCAGCAATTCTTTCATAAGCTATCCACGAAAGTTTTATCTCCAGAACAAGCTTATTATTGATACTGCATATGGCTTCGTGAATGGCTTGATTTTACCCGTTTTTCTTTCCTCTATGTCACAGCATGTACGATTATTACTACTATCAAAATGAAGAAACTCAGTGGAGAGAAAAGGTGTCGTCTGCTTCTGGTACCGTGAGTTCCCGAGATTTAGCGATAGCTCGCGTTATCATAGGTACTTCCATTTTGTTCATCGTGTGTATTGTGCCATCTATTGTGATGCCATTTCTGTCATAATCGTACCTGATCTGATGGGATTAGGAGGACGCTATGATAATTTGGCCTGGGTCATCACAAGGTTTTATCAGTTATGTACTGCAATTAACAATACTTTTAACTTTTTCGTATATTACGTCTATGGAAGTAAGTTTAGAGAAACAACGCATCACTTATTTGTATTGTGTTCTAAAAAAAAAAACCCACATATTTCAAAATGACAATACCTTTCATACTTAAAAGACTAATGATATCATATTTCAAAGCCCAATACAAGATGCAAAATAAAACAGAGCATGTGACAGAGAAAGAAACAACAATGAAGTGTATTCCTATGTGTAACAGACATTTTTTGCTATTTCCTAACTAACGTGGGGGTGCACGAGTGGGCACATGTGTGTGTGTGTGTGTGTGTGTGTGTGTGTGTGTGTGTGCGTGCGTGCGTGCGTGCGTGCGTGCGTGCGTGTGTGTGTGTGTGTGTGTGTGTGTGTGTGTGTGCGTGCGTGCGTGCGTGCGTGCGTGCGTGCGTGTGTGTGTGTGTGTGTAGAACCGTGTTTATACCATGTTGAGATGCGGTGCAGTTCGAGTTATCTGGGAAAAAAAGTGTTTCTGCAGAGTTCTGAAAGAAAGTGAACTTTAACACAGGCATAAAGGGAGAGTGTGGCGGTGGTGGTAGAGGGAAAGGGGCTCTGAGAGGGGGGGGGGGTGCAGATGGAAGTAATATCAATGATGAGAGAGAGAGAGAGAGAGAGAGAGAGAGAGAGAGAGAGAGAGAGAGAGAGAGAGAGAGAGAGAGAGAGAGAGAGAGAGAAATGCAAAGGTAGGGAGGGGCTGAGGATCGTACCATGACAGTGTAAGAAGCTTCTACTGGCACAGCTAAAGTGCTGCAGGATAGGATGGGAGGGAAGGAGGAATTTGAATGGTGGGAATGAGAGGGAAGCGGGATGAAGGAATAAGAAATGTGTGTGTGTGTGTGTGTGTGTGTGTGTGTGTGTGTGTGTGTGTGTGTGTGTGTGTGTGTGTGATGGTGATTTTCTAAGGACGTACAGACTGGTATTGGTAGGAGGGAAGAAGTGGTAGAAATTCCGTCTGGCACTGGTGAGTGGCACCAATCCCATCAACTGAAGGAACACTTACAAGGTAGTAAAAACCGGTGTGCTGACATGCTCATGTTCAAGGCCATTTTAGAATGATACTGGTCTTGATTCCCCCCTAATGTGACGTTGATCTATTGACTCTCCATGTTGAACATACCATACATGTTGCATATCCCATGTTACCTACCTTTAAGCGTATGTTCATACGGGAGTCCATTTCGGTTCAGTCAGTCTTGTACGTAGTTGTAGACCTCTCATTCAAATGTTATTTTCTTGCTTGCGTATGATTCATAATAAGTCATCGAAATCAATTGATAGGTCTCCATTTCTTTGTGCCACAGTAATTCAATCTGTGGTGCAGAGTGGTTATAATAGCAAAGAGAGAGAGAGAGAGAGAGAGAGAGAGAGAGAGAGAGAGAGAGAGAGAGAGGTGTGGGAGTTTTTTATCGTGTTTGGGGCTGTGCAGTTGGTATTATCTCAGAATGAACAGAATGAAGTGTTTACAATTACCAGAGAGTACCATTGTTCCGCATCCTCTGATGGTTGGGTATCTCCAAACGCGAAAAGGTGGAGATGTAATAGAAAGAGTTGTCTGACAGATGCTGGTATAATCTCTGTTCTGTCAGTCGTTTTCCGACGCTGTTCCGACTCCTGGCATTGCGTGGGTATTAGCTTACTTAACACAATGAGTCTGGTTTGCTGCAGAATTTGGTAACTATTTATCAACAGGTTGTTGTTGTAAATCATTAAATGAAACACAGGAAACCCCCATTAAGTGAGTATCATCTGTGGTCTGTGATCAAAGGCTAAAGAGGCTTCTGCATGTCTCTTTTTCACATCTGTTTTGCACCATCTGAAAGCAGGTCAGAGAATATCAAGAGAAGAAGTGGCGCCCATGCAGATACAGGAAGCTTATCTTTTCGTTTTGTATTTGTCCATTAACTAGAACTTACACCGCTAACCTATATTTTATCTCCCGATCGAGATTGTGTCTGCACCCATACTTGTTGCTTTGTTTTGATTCTGTGTTGAAAATTAAGATTATGAAAAAAAAAAACTCCTACTGAACTGGCTTAACAAACGTTGGTTGCAAAATGGAATTCTGCCTGAATATAGGTATAGATCCATGGCACTGACCTAGGTCACAGAGCAGACCCTGAATCCGTTTGACCATCGCATAGGACCTAGATCAAAGAGCTTGCCCAGGATCTGTTTGTCTGCTATGGTGGTCCGCAGTCTCACCTGACCCCTTCGTGTTAATATTTGAGCTCAGTGGTAAGAACGCATCCTGCCTCTCAAATCGTAAAGTAACTGTATCAAAATGTGGCCGTACCTCGCAGTTTACCTTTCCTTCATTTGGTGTCTCTGAAAGGTTTGGCATTAGGCCCAATTCTTTTTAATCCGGTACAAACACCCATTTGGTTTTCATTCTTAAGAATGACTCTTATTCCTTAAAAATTGCACCCAAAAAAAAAAAAAAAAAAAACCATTAAAAAGATGTCTTCAGAACTACTGATTATCTCGAATGACAAAATCATAAATTTATTGCTTAAAAACTAGATGAACACAAACAATTCATGCAAACAAACAAGCATCCCTACAAACAAACAAACAAATGAACAAACAAACAGATTTGGCAAGCCTCACGCGTGTTTTCTGTCTTGAGTAAGTAAAAAAAGGATCATTCGTTCTCAGCTCAAGTTCTGTCATTTCTAAGCCTCGTGTCAAATGCCTTGGTGTTCGTGTTGATGAAGCTCTCTCCATGGATGCTCAGATATCCACTCTCTGTCACACTTCACACTTTCATCTGACGAAAGTCGCTACTATCAGTCCTTTCGTTTCAGAGGCAAGTATAGAACGGCTACTTTCATCCCTCTATTTCTAAACTAAACTACCGTTATTTATTTTTTTTTTATTTGTTTTATGTTCCATCCCAACATTTACCCGACTTAAAACAAAAATTCAGAACAGTATTGCTAGGCCTGTTCTTCGAAAAAAAAAAGACGACATCACATCTCTCCTCAAACTTTTGATTGCTACTGAAGCGCGTAGAGAATTTCAAACAAAGCTGAGAATTACATATGTCTTAAACTTGAATAAAGTCAGACAAATACAAAGACGAACAATCTAATAATGGGGGAAAACAAGCGCAGGCCAACAACTAAATTGTCTTCATAGTAATGACTTGGCAAAACTTTGAATTTAAGGAGGACAGGAAGGGGAGGGGGGGGGGGGGGGGGGGGGGCAGGAGGTTGAAGATGTAAAAACTAGGAACATGAAATTAAAAAAAAAATATGAAAACTCTTCACTGGCCGCATAAGGGAACCATCACAATCCCTTTTAAAGGCAGATATATTTGTATTGCCTGCTCCGAGGCCTCCTGGCGTCAAATAGAGACACACCACAGTCCATAATACCGTGGTGTTCTCACCACCAAGGGTGCAAAAAAGAATCCAATAGCACCCCCAAAGCAGCCAGCGAAGAGTAGTAAAAGAAACCAAACGAAAGTGTGGGGAGGAAAAAAGTTGCTGAAAAACTACAGATATTATGCAAATAGTATAAAATGTAGGGGGCAATCTTTGAGCCTACGCTTGAGGATCCACCCAAAGATGCAAGGGAGATCAAAAGACAAACACAAGAGACAGACAGAAACAAATACAAGTAACCTCGATTTAATCAAAACGAAATTGGAAATGAAATGAGGCAGGGAACAGTAAACAATAAACAGTAAACAAGTGGGGTAGTCTTTGCTCCCATAAGGAAACCTAACACAGAGTAACTTTTATTCAAGACTGGAGACGAACAATCTAATAGTGGGGGAAAACAAGCGCAGGCCAACAACTAAATTGTCTTCATAGTAATGACTTGGCAAAACTTTGAATTAAAGGAGGACAGGAAGGGGGGGGGGGGGGGGGGGGGGGGGGGGGGGGGCAGGAGGTTGAAGATGTAAAAACTAGGAACATGAAATAAAAAAAAAAATATGAAAACTCTTCACTGGCCGCATAAGGGAACCATCACAATCCCTTTTAAAGGCAGATATATTTGTATTGCCTGCTCCCGAGGCCTTTCGTCCGCTGGGTCGGAAACTCATCAGGGAGACACGGCTGGCTGTATCTACCCTCCTGGCGTCAAATAGAGACACACCACAGTCCATAATACCGTGGTGTTCTCGCCACCAAGGGTGCAAAAAAGAATCCAATAGCACCCCAAAGCAGCCAGCGAAGAGTAGTAAAAGAAACCCAAACGAAAGTGTGTGGGAGGAAAAAAGTTTGCTGAAAAACTACAGATATTATGCAAATAGTATAAAGTAGGGGGCAATCTTTGAGCCTACGCTTGAGGATCCACCCAAAGATGCAAGGGAGATCAAAAGACAAACACATAGACAGACAGAAACAAATACAAGTAACCTCGATTTAATCAAAACGAATTGGAAATGAAATGAGGCAGGGAACAGTAAACAATAAACAGTAACAAGTGGGGTAGTCTTTGCTCCCATAAGGAAACCTAACACAGAGTAACTTTTATTCAAGACTGGCACAGCCCTTTAAACTTGAATAAAGTCAGACAAATACAAAGACGAACAATCTAATAGTGGGGGGAAAACAAGCGCAGGCCAACAACTAAATTGTCTTCATAGTAATGACTTGGCAAAACTTTGAATTTAAGGAGGGGGGGGGAAGGGGGGGGGGGCAGAGAGGTTGAAGATGTAAAAAAAACTGGGAACATGAAATAAAAAAAAAAAATATGAAAACTCTTCACTGGCCGCATAAGGGAACCATCACAATCCCTTTCAAAGGCAGATATATTGTATTGCCTGCTCCGAGGCCTTTCGTCCGCTGGGTCGGAAACTCATCAGGGAGACACGGCTGGCTGTAACCCTCCTGGCGTCAAATAGAGACACACCACAGTCCATAATACCGTGGTGTTCTCGCCACCAAGGGTGCAAAAAAGAATCCAATAGCACCCCCAAAGCAGCCAGCGAAGAGTAGTAAAAGAAACCAAACGAAAGTGTGGGGAGGAAAAAAGTTTGCTGAAAAACTACAGATATTATGCAAATAGTATAAAATGTAGGGGGCAATCTTTGAGCCTACGCTTGAGGATCCACCCAAAGATGCAAGGGAGATCAAAAGACAACAAACACATAGACAGACAGAAACAAATACAAGTAACCTCGATTTAATCAAAACGAAATTGGAAATGAAATGAGGCAGGGAACAGTAAAAAATAAACAGTAAACAAGTGGGGTAGTCTTTGCTCCCATAAGGAAACCTAACACAGAGTAACTTTTATTCAAGACTGGGGGTGCTATTGGATTCTTTTTTGCACCCTTGGTGGCGAGAACACCACGGTATTATGGACTGTGGTGTGTCTCTATTTGACGCCAGGAGGGTAGATACAGCCAGCCGTGTCTCCCTGATGAGTTTCCGACCCAGCGGACGAAAGGCCTCGGAGCAGGCAATACAAATATATCTGCCTTTAAAAGGGATTGTGATGGTTCCCTTATGCGGCCAGTGAAGAGTTTTCATTTTTTTTTAAAAATTTCATGTTCCCAGTTTTTTACATCTTCAACCTCCCCCCCCCCCCCCCCCCCCCCCCCCCCCCCCCCCTCCTTAAATTCAAAGTTTGCCAAGTCATTACTATGAAGACAATTTAGTTGTTGGCCTGCGCTTGCTTTTTCCCCCCCACTATTAGATTGTTCGTCTTTGTATTTGTCTGACTTTATTCAAGTTTAAAGGCTGTGCCAGTCTTGAATAAAAGTTACTCTGTGTTAGGTTTCCTTATGGGAGCAAAGACTACCCCACTTGTTTACTGTTTATTGTTTACTGTTCCCTGCCTCATTTCATTTCCAATTTCGTTTTGATTAAATCGAGGTTACTTGTATTTGTTTCTGTCTGTCTATGTGTTTGTCTTTTGATCTCCCTTGCATCTTTGGGTGGATCCTCAAGCGTAGGCTCAAAGATTGCCCCTACATTTTATACTATTTGCATAATATCTGTAGTTTTTCAGCAACTTTTTTCCTCCCCACACTTTCGTTTGGTTTCTTTTACTACTCTTCGCTGGCTGCTTTGGGGGTGCTATTGGATTCTTTTTTGCACCCTTGGTGGCGAGAACACCACGGTATTATGGACTGTGGGTGTGTCTCTATTTGACGCCAGGAGGGTAAATACAGCCAGCCGTGTCTCCCTGATGAGTTTCCGACCCAGCGGACGAAAGGCCTCGGAGCAGGCAATACAAATATATCTGCTTTAAAAGGGATTGTGATGGTTCCCTTATGCAGCCAGTGAAGAGTTTTTCCTGCCCCCCCCCCCCCCCTCCTGTCCTCCTTAAATTCAAAGTTTTGCCAAGTCATTACTATGAAGACAATTTAGTTGTTGGCCTGCGCTTGTTTTCCCCCCACTATTAGATTGTTCGTCTTTGTATTTGTCTGACTTTATTCAAGTTTAAAGGCTGTGCCAGTCTTGAATAAAGTTACTCTGTGTTAGGTTTCCTTATGGGAGCAAAGACTACCCACTTGTTTACTGTATTCTGACTTCAGTTCGAAATCTGCTGGTCGAACAGCTTTCGGCTTGTATTTGATAACACGATG
The DNA here is from genome assembly GCA_016801955.1 of Conus betulinus. Classification (NCBI taxonomy): domain Eukaryota; kingdom Metazoa; phylum Mollusca; class Gastropoda; order Neogastropoda; family Conidae; genus Conus; species Conus betulinus. The sequence goes on from JADBJO010000932.1 coordinate 51,622, forward strand.
CACAATCTACCATTGTCTCTTCAAAGTAATTCATTATTATGCTCTTAATATAACTAAAGACCTGCATCTTTGAACATGCTTACGTTACGCTTCTGCTCGACAAGCTTTTGGGATAGGTGGGGGATGGGTTGGGAGGGGAGGGTGCTGTCAGTGGACGGGCAGGGTCGGGGTGAGAATGAGCGCGGGCTGTCGGTGGGCGGGCAGGGTCGGGGTGAGAATGAGCGGCATGAGTACAATGCCAATAAGGTTTCACAGGAAATAGAACAAAAATGCAGTTTAAAGATGGTGTTGACAGAGCTTCAATTGGAGATTACGGTGTAACTTGATTTGGGTTGATTTCTACTTTGTGTTTGGTCATTAATGTCAATGATTAATTTCATTAAATAGCATATATATGATGCAACTTTAATTGTGTGTGTGTGTGTGTGTGCGTGCGTTCGTGCGTGCGTGCGTGCGTGTGTGTGTGTATGTGTGTGTGTGTGTGTGTGTGTGTGTGTGTGTGTGCGTGCGTGCGCGCGCGCGCGCGTGTATGTGTGTGTGCGTGTGTGTGTGTGTGCGTGTGTGTGCATGCGCCTGCTAGCTCTCTCTCTCTCTCTCTCTCTTAATCTCTCTCTCTCTCTCTCTCTCTCTCTCTCTCTCTCTCTCTCTCTCTTTGTGTGTGTCCGTGTATGACTGCGTCTGCGTGTATATGTGTATGCACACACGCTCGCACATACACATGCACACATGAAGTGTGCGGCGTGACTATATTTTGAATCTGTAGATGCATATGCGTGTATTTGTATGAGTGTGCATCATAAAGAGAGAGAGAGAGAGAGAGAGAGAGAGAGAGAGAGAGAGAGAGAGAGAGAGAGAGAGATTGACGCTGGAGGAAGCAAAACATGTAATAGACGATAGTTGACAGAGTTTTTTTACTTCTGCGAATATGTTATAACCATTTTTTCAACAGCACCCTCTCGAGCTATCACCTCATTGTCCTTTATTCTCTCTCTCTCTCTCCACCTTCGTCAACTGTCAGTCCACTTCGTTATTGCAAATTTCTTTCTCATCCTCCACTCTCATGCAGCCTCAGTTAGAAATACAATCTGACCCGGTATTAAGCACTTCTGAACGAGGCAAACAAGAAAATCGCGCGTTTTACCATACACCCACCTAATATAATTTATGACACAAAGTAAGTATTTCATTCCACAATGGTGCAGGTGTGTACACTGTCATACTTCTTGCGTATGATGAGTTAGCTGTTCTGATACGTGTGCTTGTACACATACCTAAACTTCTTACGTGGGACAGCTCCCTAGGAAGCACGGGTGGGCTCACAACCACATAGTTTAGACGGGCTTAGCTTTCGTTGTTTCGTTTCAAATGTAGGACTTGTATTTGGACAGAAGATCCGCGCATGGACAATGATGAAACTTACTAAATCCCACCTGAGTCTGATAGTACAAACTCTCCACGGGAGTTCAGGAAAACGTTATATAATGTGTCTGAATTTCAAACGAAAACATTATTTTCAACTGGTAAAAAAACTCAATAACGCCACCATTTGGAGACTATGACATAGATTTGGCACGACGTTGTGTCTGTCAACTGAATCAAGCACTAAAAAAGCCATTGTTGTAGATTGATTTACACATAGACGACAAACAGGTTAACTCGAAAGTGATATAACCAATATGCAGACCATAGAAACACACACGCGCAATCACGTCTGAAACAAGGACACACACACACACTACAAACCATCCCTCCGTTACACACTCAAGACGCAGATTTAATTATCAGACTCACACTATATACAAACATATATCCATTACCTAAAAAAAAAAAAGTTATCGTGATGAAATAAAACTTCGTTAAGTTCACGTACTTGGTGGATCAACACATTTGCTCTGCAGAGTACCGGATATTTCACACGATGGACTGCAATTTTTTTGCGTTTTTGTTGTATTGACTGTTGACAGCCATACTGTAAACGTAGTTACTGCCATGCTTGTCGCTGAATGTTTTCCAAGGTCTGATACATTATACATAATTACAGAGAGAGATTAACAAGTGCAAACCAATATTCCATTTATACTCCATCGTTTAACACTATCTAATACCCATTTTAAATGAGCGCAAAAAGAAGCGGAAAACATTGAGAAACATATATGAAACAGTTAGGACATTAGGTTGTAAATCTAAAACCCTCCGCTAATTATACTAGTATAAATCGTAAATCTAAAACCCTCCTCTATTTACACTAGTCTGTTTTAAGAAGAGAATCTTGCCGATCGTCGACTGAACAGTGAATCGCAGCGGCCTAAAATAGATATATATCACAGTCTATAATTCTGTGGTATTCAAACCACCAAGGGTTCGAAACGAAAGAGTCCAACGACACCCAAAGTAACAAGTGAAAGATATGAAGTAAAACGAGAAGAAAAAGGCTGTAAGGAATTAAGTTGCTGAAAAATCATTATGTAAATAGTATTCAAAATAGGGGAAATCTTTGCGTTTAAGTTTGAGGATCCATCTCAGAAGACAAGGGAGGTAACAAGGTATCAGCAGTACGAGCGGGCAGCTCTGCGGTTTGATAAACCAAGCATCGTCAGTTACATAAGTGACCTCTCTCTCTCTCTCTCTCTCTCTCTCTCTCTCTGCATACACACACACACATAGCAGAGTCCAATTGTTTTCAGTGTTCAGAAAGTAGAGCAAATGTCAAAACATTATCGTGTTTATCGGGTTATAGACCTAACATATGAAATAAAAGGCGTAATATTTCGACGAGGGAAACGGGTAAACTAATCTTTGTTCAGTGAATGCTCTGCAGCTCAGCTGTTTTTTTTTTTTTTTTTTTTTTTTTTTTTTTTTTTTCAAAAAGGATGTCGACGGGGCCAACAGGCAACAGTTGTTTCCAACTGTATGAAAAAAAAATATCAGACTTGCCACTGCTTACTGGCTACCAGCCGGGAGAAAAAGCACTTTCATAGACCATGGTAGGGATTCCGCGAAACGAGATCATCTGCTACTCATTAGACATACGTCCCACGAGCATATGAACATTCAGCATGATTTTTGGAGGACAGCATGTATCAAAATTTCTACTGAAATCAAAAGATGGAAATATTAAGGACAAGGCCTATGGGGCACGTAATGCAGCATCAACGTCCATGAGAAACGGATCATGCTGAAAAATCTTGAACATTGAAACCCTGGACACAACTCTAAAATTAACTCTTTGATGCAGAACCTGCAGAATAGAAACTGTGGGCAGCATCGCATTGGTTTCCATAGAGAAAGTCGAATATGATTAATAATAAAAAAAAACGACCAAAAATATCCTCGTATACACGGATTGCTTTAAATGAAAGACCTATACTCAAAAAAAAAAAAAAAGAAGAAAGAAATGAAGCCTGGGATAGAATCTGCCTGCCTCCCCCACCCCCCCTCTTCCTTGAAAAAAAAAAACAACCCTGAAACCATGTAGACGTTCTTGACACTGGGTATTGTGCTTTGAGACGAAAAATCGAATCATTCACAGGAGAAAAACATTTTTTTGTAGTATATTCCTAACATTTATTTTTCTGGTCATCTTATATTTCTTACGTTTTATAAGATTTTGCACTTATATTTCCACCGTTTGGAGTTTATACTGACAACAGATTTTTGCATTCACATCACACAATGTGGGTAGCGAAGCTTTATGTGATGAAGCTTTTCTCGATAATAAAAAAGTCATACAGGGGCAAACTGTCACAGCAACATGTCCACGTTAAGTAACACACATTCGAGTTTTGTGATGTTCTGTCAAAATGACTCGCTGGGGAGATGTCAGAAACCTGTTTGCCCTGTTCAACGAAGATGGTCGTATATGCAATATTAAGAAACTTAGTCTCCGTAGAATATCGACAGTATGCAATGTTAAAACAGAAATACTATGTTCTTTGTGTACAGAAGTAAATCTGGATTTTCTTCAGTAAGATGTCCTGCAAATTGTTACGCTGATGCGAAAATAAAAACTGCCTTTCAAATTGAGAATTTGGATTGGAGATCTACACGTCATACGAGAAAATGATAAATCAAAAATACAATATGTCAAAAATGTGAGCTGATTTAAAAACAAACGTTTTGCTTATGGTGAGTTTTTTCCACATAATGTACACAGAGATCTCACAGTTTTATCATTATCAAGACTATGTACTTGTGTTATGAAATCTTTCCTTTTTTCAGAATGACCAACTGAAAAAAAAAAAATAACTCATAAAATTACAGAATGGCATACAATGGATTTTTTCAAAAGGAACTTTCATGAATGCACATAATGTGTGTCTATGCGTGCGTGGTGCATGTGTGGTTTCGCTTGTGCGAGCATGCGCGCGCGCGCGCGCGCGCGCGCGCGCGTGTGTGTGTGTGTGTGTGTGTGTGTGTGTCCGTGTGTGTGTGTGCGTGCGTGAGTGCTTGCGTGCGTGGGTGCGTGCGTGCGTGTGTGTGTGCGCGCATGTGTGTGTGTGTGTGTGTGTGTGTGTGTGTGTGTGTGTGTGTGTGTGTGTGTGTGTGTGTGTGTGTGTGTGTGTGTGTGTGTGTGTGTGTGTGTGTGTGTGTGTGTGTGTGTGTGTGTGTGTGAAAGAAAGAGAGAGAGAGAGAGAGAGAGAGAGAGAGAGAGAGAGAGAGAGAGAGAGAAGAGAATGCGTGTATTGTGTGTGTGTGTGTGTGTGTGTGTGTGTGTGTGTGTGTGTGTGTGTGTGTGTGTGTGTGTGCGCGCGTGAACAAGGACTCAATTATGAAACATTTCAATAATTATTTTTTTTTAAAGGCTATTGAATATGTCTAATTAATTTGTGCAGTTAGATTTCAGTACCTGTGTCAGATCATGCTAGTAGACTGTTTATCTCGTCATTGATCATCTCCTCTGCATGCCCATGTCTTTCCCACTCAGAAACCGAAAAAAAGTCTTTATATTGACATTTTCCCGAAACTGCATCGATCGCTTCGACTGCCACCCCGCCCTACTCTTACCGTCCGCTCTCATTAGATTTGGTAGCCCCCACAATCATTACATATTTCTTCTTACTTTCCTTGCTTGTTTCTTACGCGATTGGTAGCTTATTTGCTACTGACTGACGTAAGCACGAGTCAGTTTAATGGTTACTCTGTTTGATATTGTTATTGTGGTTGCTATTACTGTCGTTCGTGATATGATAATCATGAACGATTCTTCTTCTCTTCTTCTTCTTCTTCTTCTTCTTCTTCTTCTTCTTCTTCTTCTTCTTCTTCTTCTCATCGTCGTCGTCATCGTCATCGGCATCTTCGTCATCGTCATCGTCGTCGTCATCATCATCATCATCATCGCCATCATCATCATCAGCATCATCATAATAATAATAGTAATGATTCATCATCATCATCATCATCATCATCATTATCATCAACACCATTATCAAGACTATTATAGTTGTTGCTGTTGTTATAATACTAATGATTATTATGATTATGAACATTAACATTATCATTATCATCAACACCATTATCAAGACTATTATAGTTGTTGCTGTTGTTATAATACTAATGATGATTATTATGATTATGAACATTAACATTAGCATTATCATCATTATTATAATCATTATTACCATAACTGTTATTATTATTGTTGTTGTTGTAATTGTTATTATTGTTATTATTATTGTATCTTGATTATTATTGTTTTTTCTTTTTCTTCTTTTTCTTACTGGTAGTACTTGTAGTAGTAGCAGTAGTAGTAGTAGTAGTAGTAGTGGTAGTAGTAGTAGTAGAAGTAGCAGTCGTTATAATAGTAGTCGTAACAGCATAGCGTACTGGTAAATTTCATGCATCATAACTGATTGTGCTGCGTCATAATAAAATGATCATTTCAGAATTCTTCATGATGAATGTCTGGATGGGTCACACTGCAGATCTTGAACTTGTGATTCAATTATCTGCACACAACTAACAGAATGAAAAAGCCAATGACGGCATGATGAGTGATGTGAAAGCGATCGAAAGTGGAAGTGTTTGTGAAGGACTGTATTACTTTGGGACTGTTGCCATGATCACCGAGTACTGGTTTGTGAAATATCTACTGTAATAAAAGACTTTGAACTTGTTAGCAGAGTCGAATTCTTTTATCTCTGGATTGTGATTCAACAAGGGATCAGAACGAACATCGACCTGCAAATCAGTCCAGTCGGCGTGAAGCCTACTGAGGTGACTAGGAACAAGGTTACAGTTCTTTTTAGACGTAACAGAACAGTTTGGGAGCTCTGACCGTGGGTCTGTGCAGTCAGCCCTCTTGTGCCCCGCTTCTGATACCCGAGGCATGCAACAGGGCTGGTACAATGTCCTGTCACATGGTCAGTCAGAAAGCCGTCGTTTTGGCTTTTTGTCTCTGCTGTATATCCTGTATCCCAGTGCTTTGTTTCATTTCACGGTGGGAAGACGTCTGCTGTTGTGGGGTCTTCATTTATTGTTCTCAGCAGAGGAACACAAGGTTTGGTGATAACAATGATCCAATCCCAGTCTCCAACCGCAGGAGTTTTCTTGCTTTTGTAAAAGCTAAGTCTATTTGCAGTGTTGCTTAAAACTCACACTCATGTTTTGTGACAATAGTTCCAGTATAATGATTGTGGTACGTCAAACAGAACATTGCTAATCCACAGCTTTGTCACATGCGTTTTGTGTCCGTTTTTTTCGTTTTGCATAAAAAGATTATCACACAATAAGGAGATTTGCTTCCCTTGACCCCAACCCTCATAGATTCATTCCTTCCACGGCTGAAGTTGGTCTCTCACTTTCGTCTGGTGGAGATAGATAATCCAGACGCCACAGATTCGCTATGCACCTCTAATGGAACCATTGTCACCAGTCTTTCCTGCTGCTGCTGTAAAAGTATCAACAGTTTTAGGGTAGCCCCCTGTCTCTCGAAGTGGCAAAGTTAATGCAATCACAAATATCGACTAACAAGACCCCAGCATGACGATGTAAACACACGTGAAACACTATAGCTCGTCAGACGTCAGACTGGCACAGTATAAAGTACACGCCGGAACTCTTCAGAAAGTTTTCTTTTTTCCGCTTTGTAAATGAAGCATGTTTGTAAATTCCCCAGCAGAAGAACACAGATGTGGAAAAAAAAAGATAGCGCTGTTGATGTCGGAGCGCTACTAGATATCTTGTGATTCCAGACTTCATGTAAACTGCGTTTAGAATTAAAATTTGTCTTCAAATGGGAAACTCAAATGATTAACACCATGGACGCAACGGACAAAAATATTATCTATCATAGGCATGAAAGATGAAAAAAAAACCCACAACGAAATGAAGAAGCGTGTAAAAAAGCAATCCGACACTCTTTTCCTGACGTTTGTGTCCATGACAGACAATGGTCAATAGCGTATTCCACCCTAACAACCAGCCGTTTTTTATTTGCCCCCCCCCCTCTTATTGTTTGCTTTCACCTTTGAAAACTTTATGATACAGCTTGTTGGAATTGTACACACACGCAAATCATTTTTCGTTTTTCGTTGACTTGAAATCAGCTTTGTTGTTGATTCTACAATTAAAACAAGAAGAAATCAATCGCTGTGTTGTTTGTCGAAATTTACTCCCATACGCGTAATATATGAAAAAATTGAAAGTGTTGTTTATGGCCGAAGCTAATTGATGTACTCTTCTGAAGAGCCAGGCTAAATTGTCATAGCGTCCTCCTAGTCTGAGTTCAGGAAAGATTAGGAAAGAAGTGCGCATTACAACCGATGGTAGAATGCAGATATGAACAAGATTGAAGTGCCAATGATAACTCGCGTTATCGCCAGATCTCGTGAAGTGAGAGAATCAGAAATGGACGACACCTTCCCTCTCCACTGAGACAGTTTCTTCAGTTGAGTGGCAGTGACAATGGTACAGACAGTGACACAGACGAAAGACAGTCCCGGTAAGACCAAACCATACACAGTGCTGTACATAAAATCCAGAATCCATTTGTGGCGGAAATAAAACTGTGTTGGGTAGTTTCTGTAGGCGACACTGTTATCTTCCGGACTGAATACACACACCACACTGTATCGAACTCCCATGATGAAAGAGCCACATCCAGCGACCATCAACACCATTGTCCACAACATCACAACAGTGGTCTTTGTCGACAATAAACTTTTCGCAATGAGTGGCCGGATGATGCACAAACACCGATCCAACGCTATTAGTGTGTACACTAAATGCGATGAGGTCACCAAACTGAATAAACTGTTCAGATAATTTTCAGTGAAAAATCGAGCTGAGGGCCCCAGCGCGTCTTCTTTTCCAATAATGAACATGTACGTCACATCACTGCTATAGCCAAATGACACCATGGTACACAGCAAGTCCAACAAAGACAGAGTGAACAGACAAACGTTGATTCTTTCTTGTAGCCCGTGTTTACAGAACACTATCATGTTTATGATGTTTGTGCAGAACGAAACAATAAACAACAAAGGCAGACATATTCCTGTAAACAGGATTTTGATGATGATGTTGTCAACTTCTTTAGGTACAAGATTGTCCTTGTTTTCCCAAGGAACAACTGGGGAGAGACTGTGTGTCACACAACCTTCAGGAACACTGCTGTTGTTCATGATCGTTGTAAAAGACATTTTCCTGAGTGACCTGGGCAAAACTGAGGACATTTCTTTGGTTCTGGCAAAATAATCGAAAAAAATCTTTGCTTGAAAATGTTCGTACTTTTAGGATAACACTGTAAATATTTTTTTTTATTTCTCTGAGCATTAGCTCTGCCACTGTCTTAAATTCTGATACAATATTAACAGCAACACACGAATAAAATCCTGGAGTTGTGGTGTAAGACGTGTTAAGAATCAACAATCGAACAAAATAATATACCTAAAAATGGCTTAGCGAGAGCTTCAGCCAAAACTCCAATGATTCTTAAAATCAGTTGCAAAACTTTGCATTTTGAGGAATGGGGGAGGGTGAGGGGTGTGGGTAGGGAGGAGTGGGTAGGCGAAGGAAACAGGTGTGCGTTGATATATCCCGTTTTGCTTTGACGCCTTCCTTTGGACAGTTATGGTACCCTGATTAAGTGGGCAAGACTAAAGAACTGATCTAACACATCTTGGTCCCTGCTGTTGTATATAAACTGAGAACCTCTTCAGGGATGGTTCCAAGTGCGCCAGGGCTACATTGTTCGGGCGAGGTGTACTTCCACAGTTTAATCATAAACTTTCCTGTCGCATTACGTTTTATGTTCAAACGAAGAAAGTGACATGGAAGCATTACTCGTCCCTGTTACCAAATCAGTAAATCGGTCGTCGTTTATCTGTTCGAGTGACAGCGTTAATTCAGAAAGCAAAAGTGTGTAGTATCTTACTAGTTGTTATCTTATTCTCAATCAATAAACACCTAGTGCACTGTAGAGGTATTTGTTTGCTGACAAGGAGACAATTCTATGTTAAGCCCAAATATATCAACTGTGGCTTAGTTTATGTAAAGCCGGTATTCATAATACCTCTGTATGTATATATCAAGTTGACCTAGCACCTTATGATCGATGCGTGTGTGTGTGTGTGTGTGTGTGTGTGTGTGTGTGTGTGTGTGTGTGTGTGTGTGTGTGTGTGTGTGTGTGTGTGTTTGCGTCTGTGTGCTTAAATGCAACACACACACAGCTGCATGAATTGTTGACTGATCATTGTTACGGACGGATGGTGTGGTGCTGTGTGTATGACTATCTGATTCTCACTTTCAAAAGTTTGGATGCATGTAACGATGATTCCCTACACACACACCCACACCACACGAACATGGACAACCAGGCAACACATAAATTAAGGTTCCTTTTTTACATGCTGCCTGAACTATCACGACATTATATACACATATAACCAAAATATTGTGAATTAACACAAAAAATCAATACATGCCACCACCAGCAAGGGCATGCAACATACATGGAGCTTCAACTGTCGCTCTCAAAACTGACGCATTAATTGTTTATTTCTGGCGCAGAACTCGCTGCCACCGTCAGTAGTGTCCCAACAGACACAGTTCACACATCTGGCTGCAACAAGCCCAAGTCACAGTTTCCACACGGCAAGCAGAGTCGCTCACAAATACTAGTTGAAGTGGAGTGCCACAGGGTACACACACACACAGCACAAAATCATCACGTCGGACTACCGACCTGGCGGTCAACATCTCCACGTCGTCGTGACGGGGACAGTGGCTGGGGCATGGGCTGCACCACCACACCTGATGGTAACCAGTTCCAGCCAGGCTGGACTCAGGGCCCCACTGACACCTGGGGAACTTTATAACTACATTGCTTACCTGGCCTACTACCCACATATTTATCGTCCTTGTTTTAACACTAGCAGTCACTCTTCACATAATACATTGCACTGGGATTTGGGGAAAATACCCATAATGTACTCTACTTAGTTTCAATACAATGTGTGCATTACAACAGAAAAATCCCTCGATTGCCACCATGAGTGATTACATTGAAGAATACAGAAACATTTCCTCACTTAAACCATTTTAAACGTACCAAGAATACAATTATTACAGATAAAGGAACGATTTCTATTTGCCTCTTTTTATCAAGAAAAGAATGCTTTTACTTTTTTCACATTAGCATCACTTGACGTGTCCACAACAGGGATCAGAATACATTTTCCAATGATTTAAACACAATAGTATTCATTCCTCACTCCCAGAGTTCACCGACACTCACATCGTTATAATACTTTAGGGAAAAGATAAACAACGCTTTTTTTTCCCCCTCAATAATACATTGATTTAATTTGATCACTTTTCCTCGATCACATATAAGTACACAAATTCTCTCTTCCATCCACTCACTCCATTCTTCTTCTCATCCACCTCTCGACTCACACATTCACTAACCACAACTTCCCACAGTCACTCTATGTCTCGTCAAGTCTTGTCAATCACAAGATCAGTCAGGGAAGAACTAAAATCTTGTAGGCCTTCAATAAGAACTGGGAAATTCACGATCACCTGTAGGAAAACCCAACTCCATTAGTGCTAAACCTAACTTCCGTGTAACTAACCACACACTGACTACCACCAAAACTAAGTTGCGAGTCTCTTTTCGGCACCGTGGGGATGTTTCTAGGCCGGCAAATTTACAGAGACTGAAAGGAAATCTTCGCTCATCTGACGGACAGCAAACCGCGGGTGATTAGCTGTCGGGTAAACAGATCAAAACGTGAACAGGAAGACCTACGCCACCACAGAACTGTCCCCACCATTCAGGACCGACAAAATGGTCAGTCACATTCATTATGTCAACATCGACGTCAGTGCGTGGCATGACTATGAATACTAGATGATGAGTGCTTCATTATTGCCAGTTGTATGGAATTTTACGTGATATTTGCAAATGCCATTACACTGATACAAGCTATTTTTTTCTTACTCTTCATTAACTGATATGTTTAAACGTTTTCATCACATTAATGGCCACCAATTTCCATCTGCTCTCACAATCATTGGAGAATGAACGTAGCAGAGCATACTACCGGCCACACGCTGCAGTCATTAACACCTATGCTTAGCATATATAATGTGGAGATTTTTTGGCTCTGGCCAGATCCTGCCTTAAGCTGTTTAGAGCGCTGTATGGTCAAACGGGTAGAATGGAGCCACACAGTAGACTTTCATCCACTAACGGGCGTGTCTCTAAAAATGTAAATTTTCTTGAACAGTGCAGGTGTCTGCATTTCTTGGGATGCTTTTCGCAAGAACCTTTTATCAAACAAAGATTTTTAAAAAACATTTAATCATGCAATGGCATTGAAAAAAGCATAAACTCCATTATCATTGTTAATTGGTTTACTGTTTTTAGTCGCACTCTCAGACATGCAACTGCATTGAAATAGCATCAGTTGCATCATATGGTTGATTTTTTTTCAAATCACGGATGTTGCCCTTGGGTCCTGGCTGCTGCGCTGACCTCAGTTTTGATGTCCTTAGCACACCCATGCACATGGAAAACGTGTGCGAGATTCATGAGTACTGCAGTGAATGCAAGAGCTGGCACATCTGGAACATGGAGCGCACATGCACTGGCACCACGACAATGCAGTCATTGTCAGAAGTAATGTTAGGGGGCTGGATCTGAGCAGGCTCCAATGAGCACCACCGAAATGATTCAGGTACTTTGCAGTGGCTTCTCTGGTGGAATTCCTCATGAAGACCTAATACCGAATGATCACTGAGTGCTCATTGTGCTAAGAATGGGACAAAAAAAACTGCATGCTATAGTGCACTGGAGGGAGGGATTTCGGGTGGTGGAATGGTCAGGAGCAGCGGGTCTATGATGGGTGGTTAGAACGAGTGATGCGGAAGTAAGTAATGGCACTGAGAGGGTAAGGACAATAAGACAGAAAATGTCCACTAATACAATGCCTGGCCACTTTGGCTGATGGGTGACAAATCTGACAAATGGTTTTAGTCAACTGATGTGTCATGTATTCCTTAATTGACACCCAAGGCCTTTTTCTGTCTAAACTAGATTTGCGCTCTGAAAATTGCATCCACCCTATGAGGCAGGCACACACACACACACACACACACACACACACACACACACACACACACACACACACACACGCACGCACGCACGCACGCACGCACGCACACACACACACACACACACACACACGAAAGTCCACCTCCATTTTCTCTCTTGCTTGTGGCTGAAAGGGGCAAAAGTTCAAAAACTGGCCATCAAAAGAAATTTTTGTGTTTCTCATACCTGTTAAAATACTCAAGAATGGTTCAGGTGTAATTTACCCCAGGCTTATGCACACGAGACTCCTTGAGCTCAGTGTCAGAGACTGAATTAGAAATAGCGTACAACACGAAATGCTGTATGAACGACAAACAGACTGACGGAAGTTAATTGCAATTTTACACACATATTTTTACTTCTGTGCACAAGAACCTTATATACAAAATATTCAAGATTTTACACATTCACACATTTGGTCTAGCCACATATGGTTGGCTTCTTTTCGCTTTTTATCATTTCCAAATATGGGCCTGGCTTGCTTTTGTTGACAGGCTTTTAAGTGTCTGACTCCAGTAGAAGCTCCAAGACCTATAGGTAGGTGAGTGTTGCCCAAAAGGAGAGATTTGTTGGTGTTTCCTCTTGTTTGGTGATATCACCACTTAAATGCAGGCCGGCTGGTCCATCAGTTGCCCAGCTGGCCACGCAGAAGCATGGATTCTTGTTCCTGTGTTCGGCTGCATGTCATGAATGATAAGGTCTCAGAATTGGTCTTTTAGGGAACTCAGTATAGATTGACAAAGGATCTCAGGGGAGAAGAGAAAAACATTCCCCTTTCTTT
>JADBJO010000932.1:72500-80000 GCA_016801955.1 Conus betulinus
AAAAAATATAAAGATTTAATTCAATGTTGACACATTGTTTTTGTGTTACAGCTAAATCCTGTCTTTCTATGAACCTTTCATCAGTTCGGTTGTAAAGAATTGCAGCCGGTAGCAAAGTCGCATCTTGGATTTTGATTTTCCCACAGCCCTATTTTAGCCTCAGTGGTCTACTGGGCAAAAATAAGAACCTGGCGATTCTTGACTAGGAAGCATGTTTGTCTTACAAGCTGAAGTACGTATGAGCTTCTTCTGAATCATTGCCGATGTGTTTCTGATATGTCAGTGGGCCTTTACCAAAGGCCAGAGGAAAATGCAGTGGAATTGTACGATTTCTGCTATCAACCAGCCTCTCCAGTATTATGTCAACACTGCCTCGCTTCCTGAAATTTCTTCCTGGCGCGTGAGAAAGGGCATGTGCCTAGACACTCCTCCAACACCCCTCTCGCCATTATTCTCTTCTTGGGAAGTACCTCCAGCTCAACCTACCATTTCGCTACACAATCACTCTCCTCCTTCAATGTTTGCAAGTCGTTCCACACGATAAAGCATATCAACTGTGCCACATAACAGCTGAATTTTCAGGCGGGCGGGTGACTGTGAACCTGAACGAAAACTACCCCCAAGCTGTTTGGCATTAATTGAAATAGTTCAGAAAGACGCCATTCACCTCACTGTCTACAGGACAGGTGACTTCGGGCACGTGTCTGTATTCATGCCATGGCGAGTTTCTGGGCATTGCATGAAGTCACTCACTGATGAGTGCACATACATATGTGCGTTCATAAAAACCTTTGCTGGATAGGATAGCCATAGGATAGCCATGATGACTTACATGATGATGTACAGTTGTCTTTTTGTACTGGTAAACGCAGACACATTGGTTGTGTGCGTGAGTGGTCGGTTTTGTGTGTGTTTGTGTTTGTTTGTGTGTGTGCGTGTGTGTGTGTGTGTGTGTGTGTGTGTGTGTGTGTGTGTGTGTGTGTGTGTGTGTGTGTGTGTGTGTGTGTGTGTGTGTGTGTGTGTGTGTGTGTGTGTGTGAGAGAGAGAGAGAGAGAGAGAGAGAGAGAGAGAATACGAACACGAATTGGAATACAAATACGAATACAAATATGAATAATCTATTCAGATTAAGGCCATAGCCGATACTGAAGGAGTGACAATCGCATTACACCATATACAAAGGATTATCAGAAAAGAAAACGGACAGAAAAAAGAGTAATTACGCATGTGATTTATACACCATGCAAATTATTACAAACCTACTGTTCGTATCCACTTTTGAGCTTAATAAATGTACATAGCAAGATTGAAGAAGACACTTTCATGTCTTGTTGCTAACAGTAAGCTGACTCTAAAACTACAAGGGTCAAAATGATATTCTGACTTGATAAATTGAACACTAAAGTCACCGTGAGGAGGACAGCAAAGTAAAAACAATGTATTTCATCTTCCTTTGCCTACCTGCACAAGCGACAAATCAATCCATTTTTATTTTCACAGCGCTGGCTGTATCTAAACCGATGGCAAGCAATATCAGACACACCGTATCTAAATTTACCCAATGCACTCTTAGTATGCCAGTTCATATTCATTTTGATGCACGTTTCAATCATATGTCTTACTTTATAAAGCCTCTTTGTGCAAATCTGTCACTACTGGACTGCCAATCTTGTCATTGCAATCAGCCATTCTTTGTTTAAAACATTGAAAAAGCCTTGACATATTTTCAACGCCTGGTTGTCCTAAACATAAACAACGCCGTGAGAATTTAGGCACTGTCGAACATTTTTTTTTTCGCTGTCCCAACCTCTGCGTCACCTAAGAGGCAGTGCACCCACGCCGCTCATTCCGACACCCCGTCCACAGCCACAGCCCGGTCGGCCCCACCGCAGACCCGACACCGGCAATCCACAGGGAGCAGTCAATGTCAAGTCGTCAAGAGGCAACCCACCGGAGGGGACACTGCACTGCGGCCGAGTCACCTCGGTGGTGTTCAGTGGCGTCTGTTCTGATCTTACATACGCAGGACACCACCTACTAAGCCCCCTACTGACGACAATACACAGCGACAGCCCCCATAGCCCCGCCGATACCGGTGACCCCGACGAACCACTCCAAGGCCATAGAGATGTGGGGAGGACATCGAAATTGCGGTCACCATGAGAGCAGGGCATTAAGGTCCACAGAATTTGACTTAAAAAAATGCTGATCGATGAGAATGATGATGATTAAGATGATGCTACGAATTTCCATTTCGGTCTGAGACTACATGACAGGGCTGTACTCTATGCTTCCTCTCATAATATATCCCGGCGTCAACCAGGCCCGAGAGATACAGGCACCTGCTGTGTTGGTCAGGAAATTTGGGCAACACTCTCAGAAACGCATCCATTAAGTGGATGAAACTCGACTGTGTGGTCCCAATCTCCCCCAGCTGAGTCTGCAGCAAACTCAACTCTGGGTAGGAGCCGGTCGGGGCAGAAAAAACCCCCCACATGACTCTGATGGGATTCGAACCCACGACCTCCCAGCCGGGAGTCCGCGATACTAACCACTTCGCCACGGCGGCTGGTGACACTGTCGAACATTGGTACCCCATGTCTTCTTGCCATTACAAACTAAATTTCGCCACATCTTATCAGCTTAAAATGGAATCCTGGTATACTCCATTCTGATTATTTTCAGCCAATTCTTCATACATTCAGAAAATGATAAGAGGCTTGTATGCGTTGACCACACCGATGTATTCACCCCCGTAGATCCATTTCTTATTCCGTGGCAAATATCCACTTTTAAGAAACACAACAGTATTGTTCTTGTTACCCTTAACTTTTAATTCTAATCTGACAGCAGCAGAATGTAAGCTGTTCTATTGCGTTTGAAGACCAGCTACAGTCGTAGACAGTAAAGTAAAGTCGTCAGCAAAAAAAATAAGATAAACAGATCCATTAAAAGTATCACCATGGCGTCTATTTTGCAAAATCTCCAAAGCAAGCCCAATTTACTTATAAACAGAGAAAATCATTCTGGACTACAAACATCCCCTGGTTTGATCCCTCTCGTACACGTAGAGAGAGAGAGTGATCTCTCTCTCTCTCTCTCTCTCTCTCTCTCTCTCTCTCTCTCTCTCTCTCTCTGTGATCCTTTTCAATCATGCGTTTTCAGTTACACTCTGGGTCAATGTCCAGTAGAGGTTTTTACATCCTCCGTTCTTATATTTAGGTATGGGTGACTTGATAAATGTTATTGTTAATGTCTAACTGACAATGGTATTCTGTGAAAATCAGATAGCACTCCAGAATTTCTCAAAGTGTTTACAAAATGTGTTTACCAGGCAATGAAGTCTTCTCGACAACCAAAAACCACTTGCTTTTGTCATTTATTACTATTTGCTTTCACATATATACTTAGCATTGACTTGAAGTTACAGTCTTTGCCTAGACTGGTTCGTAGATTTCTGTGCTGTGTGTAAAGTTGTTTTTTTTCTAAGTCTGTACTGACTTTGTGATTCCAAAATGACTGGCACATATATATAGTTTCTCAGTTCATCAAAGACTTTTCTGATTTAGAAAGAGATGGGGTTAGTTACCGCCAAGAACATTGACAAACAAAGCACAGGACAAGACACGATGGATTTCGACCTCTTGGGTCTTCTTCAGGCAAGAACAAAAACAAAACAGATCACATTTAACATTTAGGACAGTGCAAAGAAAGAACGAAGAGTGACTTATCTGTCCATGTGGTAGGAAGAATAGCCGCCAGACGGAAACGACAGAGGTTCTTGCTACCACATGGACAGATAAGCCACTCTTCGTTCTTTGTTTGTACTGTCCTAAATGTTAAATGTGATCTGTTTTTTTTGTTTGTTTGTTTGTTTGTTTTGCCTGAAGAAGACCCAAGAGGTCGAAATGCATCGTGTCTTGTCCTGTGCTTTGTTTATCAATGTCCTTGGCGGTAACTAACCCCATCTCTTTCTAAATTTTGCTTCGTTCTCCGCCATCAGTCACTCCCATTTTGAAACTTTCTCTGATTGTTTTATGTGAGAGCAGACTCAATGACGTGTCACACGCGTCAATTTCAAATAGAATTGCAGCCTTTGGGACATGTCTACAGCAGTCAGCTGGGATGACATTCAAGCGATTATTACATTCAAACTGAATCCCTCCATTATCCGCTATTTTCTCTCATTTGTTTACAGCTGAACACTTGGCCATTCCTTTACAAGTCTTGAACATACTCAGTTCCTGCTTCACACCAACAGCAAAGAAGCGAGTATGTCCCTTGTGCCGGAGGTACTTATTACCCCACAGTGGTTCTTTTTTTCACATAGTCTGCCTCGTAATTTTCATTCACAGCTGTCACTTTTCTCTAAGAACTTTCTACCAAAACATAGGATCCACTTGCTTACGAACTAGGCTGAGTTTGAAGTTGCAGTCAATGCTGCCTTAATGTTGCTCAAGGTGGGCTAGACAAATTTGTGCTATTTTTAAAACCGCATGCGTTTGGATCTGTTTCCAACTTGATAGTGTAATTGGTGGAAATATTTGTTTGCTGGTTGTCTGTTATAATACTTTACCTCTGTTTATGTATAAGAGACTGAGATCGCGATTTGTTTTTATTTTCCTTTCAAACGCTCTTTTGTTGTTGTATTTTCTGTTCTGGAGAAATCTGTAAAGAATGATATAGATGCGGTTTAACACTTTTTTCATGGAGTGCTGCAGATCTGTAATACTTGTCAAAACTGTGATGATAGTGAAGATATTTTTTCAGTTACGATTTTACCACACATGATGGGTTTCTGCGTTTCCACTGCTTTTTGGTTCGTAGAGTGTTTTTTGTTTGTTGTTGCTTTTACTTTAACCGTAGAAGCTTCATGTTTGGATGAGAAATAGACATTTAGAACTTATATTTGAAGCTTCATCGTTAGTATGCCATATCGCTTTCGCTTTTCACCTTTTCTTTAGCTCCTGTCAGAAGAGAATCTGCTTTTATAACAATATTGTGGTAATCCAGAAAATTCCTGAATATCCTCAACATTATCTCCAACCTTCGATATTAACGCAGTATTGTGCGCTAATTTTTTACAATTTTTTTTACTTAGTTGTATGATGAGATCCGTTTTCGAGTCTGTCGTTCTGTCGCCTGCGTGACCTTCGAGCAGAAAAGCGAGAAAACGGAAATTACTTTGTGTTTTACATAAGGGGAAACGATACGAAGAAAGAAAGAAGAAAAAATGTCAACAGCAAACCATCGGCATCGATAAAAAAATGGAGTCCTGCAGTATTGCGGTTTTTTTTTTTTCATTACGCAGTACTCCTTCAAACCTATTCTAACTTTTTCTAACCTGTGATCAGAATGCAAGGAAACGTCTGTCCGTGTGTTGGCTGCTTTCTTACTAATGCTCGCTCACAGACCATATCACCAATGTTTAAAGTTTCGAAATGGTCGTGACCACGTCTCTCTTTTTTTGCCTTGGTGCTTTATCTAAAGAGATCCTATATGTCGGCGCCTATTACTGTTTCTTTTAAAGTAGTCGCCTCACTCTTGGGATGACGGCGACCAAAATATTTTCAATGTTCTCTAAACACACAGTGGTATTCCCTAGAGTGATTCATATTCCTAGTTTTTTTGCAATGGATCTTGAAGTCTTTTGTAGAATTCTGTTTTTATCTGCGGAGCAGTCGGGGATACAGCAGTTCGCTACAGCGTATTTGCACCAGTTAACCTTAAGATTTATAACTAAGGTCCTGTCTGTTTTGTTTACTGGTTCTAGCTCGTCTCAATGTACCTGTTTTGTCACTTACTAGAGACATTTGTCCATTAGTGGGGAAAATGCCTGTTCTAGGACATTGGGAAAAGAAGATAGGCCTTTTCAATCCCGTTTTTAGGGTGTTCACTGTGCTGTAAGTAATACTTCTGTCTTGCAAACAAACAATATGGATATTTTTATCGCCAAGTATGGAATTTCGATTTTTTATTTGATTTATCATTGATGTCATCCACGTAGCGTTCAATACGAGAGACTTCGGCTGTGACTTAATGGGTGTATATTTGTGTGTTCCGTAGTCAGTCTCTCAGCGCACGGAGAGACGCCAGGGTAAAAACCATGTCACGTAACGTCTCCCAGGCGCCGTATTTGTGGCCGGTGCCGGTTGCCTTCAGACTCGTCCCACGTCAAGGCCTTGGCTGCTTGGACTGTCTGCCTCGGTTTGTACAAGCGCGAGCTGGGGTTCAGTTCAGCCAAGATCTCATGAAGATGTCCGCTATGACTTTTGCTTTTTTCCTTTGCCTTTCTATCCTGTTACTCTGTTTGTTTCCCTGGTTGTTGACCAGTGTGGATGATCTGGGGTTCCTGGCAGCGTATGGGTGACTGGGAGCTTTCAGGTGTCTGCCCTCTGGGAAAGGTCCGGGAGGGGGGGGTTCGACTCATCATTATCAACATTTGTCCTTTCAGATCTGCATGTCTAGGGCATCACTTTGTACGTGGTAAGTTTTAATGTAAGTTTAATGTTTGCCTACTTACCAAAGGAGTATATATAAATTACTTCATGATTGGAATGTTTCCATAAGGTACCAGAGTACAGCAGAAAGTAACAGAACCTACCAGATATTGTTTATTGCATATTTTTGGTTCCCCGTTCCTCTGGAAAGTTTAATAATCTGAACATTCTTGAGTTCGCTGATCATCCTATACTGGTTAAGTCACACCACGATTCTTGTACTCCCGTCTTTAATTATCTGTGAATAATCAAGTGAATGAGAAAACAGATGACGGTATGATGACTGATGTGAAGGCGAACTGCAAGTGTAAAATAGTTTGAGAAGTACACGGTATTGTTTTTGGACCGTTGCGATAGTCAGTGAGTATGAATCTGCGAATCATGAAACGTAATTAAACTTGTTGGTAGAGTCGACCTTGCCTGTGTCTGGATCGATTCAAGAAGAGATCAGAACAAGTTCCTACCTTAAAATCATTTCAGTCGAGGAACAAGAGTTCATTTCTTCATAATTGTAACAGCTCTGGCCACGGGTCTGTGCAGACAGCCCTCTTGTGCCCTGTTTCAGCACTATGAGAAATACAAGAGGGCTGGTGCAATCTCCTGTCACATGGTCTTGCAGAAAGCAGTTGTACCTTTTTTTTTTATTCCCACTATATCTTGACGTTTCATTTCACGGTAGAAGAGTTCTGCCGTTGTGTGGTCTTTATTCACTATTCTCGGCAGAGGGGCACTAGGCACGGTAACAGAATTAAACCACGGCCCAGTCTCCCACTGCGAGAATTTTCTGTTTTGCGTACAGACTGATTCTGTCTGTGGTTTTGTGCAAACTTCACATCTACACAATTTGAGAACAAATCCTGCATCAAGCGGTGTAACGCACGGGGAACACAGCACATCGTCAGACCTAAGACTGTTGCATTATAGATTATACGTCAAAGAAGTTATCACCTGGTTTTGATTCAATTATGAATTAAAAAAAATATGAGTAAATTTTCCAGGA
>JADBJO010000932.1:97500-102500 GCA_016801955.1 Conus betulinus
TCTCTTTAAAGCGTTGCAGTACTTTCTGGTGCGTCTCTTTAAAGCGTTGCAGTACTTTCTGGTGCGTCTCTTTAAAGCGTTGCAGTACCTTCTGATGCGTCTCTTTAAAGGGTTGCAGTACCTTACGGTGCGTCTTTTTAAGTGTTGCAGTAGTTTCCTGAGTAGCGTTGCGGGTGTCTCCATCTCCATGGCTCGGAGGCAGGTTCATAGTCCTTTTCACTGATTGGCATGTTGGGAATTGTTGGTCCCGCCTGACTCCTGCCCCCAGCTATTTAGCGCGTTATAGGTTCAAATGGACAGATTGCATCCGTACAATTGGGTGTCTTACTGTTGCCGGTGCCCCTCTTTCAGTGTTGAAATAGTTTGTAGAGCGGCGTAGCAGGCATCTGCACCTCTAGAGCCTGGTTTATGCGGAAATGCACTTCCTAACATAAGAGTTATGACGAATCAAACATTCTGTCAAAACAGAAACACACAAAACAAAACTAAAAAAAGAAAAAAAAGAAACAAAACAAAACAAAACAAAACAAAAAAGCATCATTTCTAACATTGCTCTTGATCATTGTTATTCATATAATCACAGCTGTGGCACTTCATACCCGTTTGTTTTTTGTGCTGACGTCAATTTTCATTTCCTTTTCCACAACCATGCCTGGGAAATATTTGTGTCCAAGAGCTCAGTAACGGCCACTTGTGAGGCCGTCGTTGGATGGATGCACATGATGGCATGGCACCTTTTGAAAGTTTACTCGCACGGACTCCGCGACTATTGTTTTCAGTAGGAAATTTGACACGCTGGATCAGAATTGACTCCAATGAACACTATGGAAGTGACCCAGCAGCATCGCGGTGGCTTCGTTGTTCGGTTGCTTCATGAAGACTTAATATTGATTGCGCAATGAAGACTGATGGTACTGGCACTGAGGATGTAGCAAAACGAACCTGCATTGTAAGTGGCAGGGAGGGGTTTGAAGTATGAACAGAAGGCCCAAGAGCAGCGAGAACAGCCTTTGACGAGCGAAATGCGCGTTGTGGATGCAATGGAACGAAGAGGACCACTGGACAAAAACTTTCTTCCAATGCAATGATTCCTGGCTATGGTTTGAGATGGGTGACAAGTTAACAGCATTATTGGATGTACTTGTGGGTCATGTATTGTGATATTCGTCTTTTCATATCTAAATTCGAATCACTTGAGAAAGCGGAGACATCTGCGAAGGCCGAACAAATTTTGGATCCACCCTTTGAGTCAGTTTATGAGTGAAAATAAATAAATTTCGCCAGGAGAGATAATGGTCTGTAGGACCTGGAAGAGTTATTTCCCGTGAAAAGTGTGCAATGGCCAAACTAGCAGGACATTTAGATATTCTTTGACAATCCATTCATTCAAAAATGGTTGATGTTATCAGTTTGTAATCACAGTATTCGTGTAATCGCAATATTCAAGCTCAACGGAAATTTCATAATAATCATCAGTAATGTAAACTTACACTGTGTACTCCCTTAGAATAAGATCAACAAAAGTCTCACTGCTTATTCCTCAGTCCACATTACTTTTTTTTCTTTTTTTTTTTTTTTTTCTTTTTTTTTCTTTACAAAGTTTCGTTAAAAATCGATTGAGCTTTTGTGTAGTAAGCACTATACTCATTTTGCTGAGCAATTCTGCACACACCGTTTTCATCCTTCTCTGCACCATGGGTGCACATAAATACCTAAAAGGTTCCGCCTTGGACTACATGATATTGTTGGACTAAGCTTTGTAAAAGCAAAAAATGATGGTTTGATGATGGGTAAATAAACAAACAGCCCAAACTCTCGGGAGAAATCAGTATCTACTGGGCTGTGATTGACGTTATATTAAACAAATGGCTGGCAACCATTCAAATATAGTTCATTATTTGCATTTTTTAAAAACCGTTAAATAGTTACAGTTATCAAATTAGCAAAAGAAATCCAAATGACTCATTGTACAAATACAAGGATTTGCTTGGATATAAACTGCTTCATTTTGGTACCAGAATCCCCCCCCCCCCCCCCCCCCCCCCATCTCTCTGTCTCTCTCTCTCTGGGTGTGAGTGTGTGCTCGAGCAAGCATGCGTGCGTGCGTGTGTGTGCATAAGTGTATGTAAATAATGCTTAGTGTGCTGGGCTGTGCACCCTTGTGAAACAAATACAGAAACACCGGAGACTGTAAAACGTAACAATAAAAATAACAGTCTTCTCATGTCTTCAGACTTGAATGAATTTTTCGAATGTTTTTCACAGCTTCACCGGGTCAGGATACAATCATCATTTTATTGTACCCTGACCCGAGGAAGCTGCGTATATATATATATATATATATATATATATATATATATATATATATATATATATATATATATATATATATCAATATCATATATATATATCTATATATATATATATCTATATATATATATATATATATATATAGAGAGAGAGAGAGAGAGAGAGAGAGAGAGAGAGAGAGAGAGACTCAGACTGTTTCCATATCTTTTGATCTCCCTTGCATCCCTGAACGGATCCTCAGGCATAGGCTCAAAGATTGTCCTTACAATTTATACTGTTTGCATAATGCTTTTAGTTTTTCAGCAACTTTTTTCCTGTCCCCACTTTCGTTTTATTCCATTTACTATCCTTCGCTGGCTGCTTTGGGGATGCTGTTAGATTCTTTTTTGAACCTTGGTGGTGAGAACACCACAGAATTATGGACTGTGGTGTGTCTCTATTTGACATCAGAAGCGCAAACGTAATCAGCTACGTCTCCGCGATAAATCCAATTCAGCGAACGGTAAGGCCTAGAAGTAAGCAACATAAGGCCTAGAAGTAAGCAACATAAATAGATCTATTTATGAGAGGAGAAGGCCTATAAATAGATCCATCTATGAGAGGAGAAGGTCTGGAAGCAAGCAATATAAATAGATCTATCTATGACAGAATTTACAATGTTTCTCTGTGGCAGCTAGTGAATGGTTTCTCATATTTATAATACATTTTTCTTGACTTTATTTTTTTACCCCTGAAAGTTCAAATCTTTGCCAAATGATTACTATAATAACTTAAAAATTGTTGGTCTGAATTTTTTTTTAAATCTCCTCTGCCTGTTTTTCTTTTGCATTTTCTTATTTTATTTTAGGCGTTTTTTTTTTTTTTTTTTTCAACCTACACTTGAACATCCAAGCCTGCATACGCGTGTACACGATCGCACGCTCAACGCTTCCGTTCATACCCACTTCCAACGTGTATTTGATTCTAGCTATGAACAATGTTTTTTTTTTTTTGTCGGTTTTTTTTATATATATTCCTTTGATTACAGAGATGCCAAAGAAGGGAGTAAGGGTTGGGAGAGAGAGTGAGTGAGAGGGAAACAGAGAAAATGAGAATCACAGAAACACACATTTTTTTTAAAGTTATGTTACAAACATATGTTTCAGTCGAATATTAATGTTTTCATATATTTGTGTCAGAGACACATAAGCGTTTGTTTTCTTTAAAATACTAATAAACGTCTTTCCTATTAAGATTATATGATTTATATTGTTTCTCTGTGCTTTGATAACTCTTGAGTATCAACACCAAAGAATACTTTGGTAAGGTCTAATCTGATATGACCATCTAGATGCGCAGGATATACTTCTGTACGTAGTTCCAAAATGCTGGCACAATAGGGCATTCATAGAAAAAGTGTTCTATATAAAATCAACGACATCTATACAGTAAGAGCATTTATAATCTTCTCTAACCTTCCTTTTAGATAACATAATATTTGTTGGGTAAATATTGTGAATAATTTTCCAATGCAAAAGTCGCAATCTAACTTCTTTAGTGGCATTGAAAAAGCTAATAACCAAATTTTATCTGTGACATCGAAGTCGAATTTCCTTTTCCAAAAACTTGCACAACAAGGCTGAGTGTATTTCTTTTCAGACAAAAGATTTCGGAAATCTTTAATAGAGGTTAATAATTTGCCGCAAAATCGCAGAATGTCTTGAAGGGGGGGTTCGGGAGAGTTGTAATTCTTTGTTCCTGTGTTTAAGGCTACTGAGACCAGTAACAGCTACTGAGACCACATTGTATTGTAGTAATCTACCAGGTGAAGGTCCCATTTTTCTAATTTCTTCATATGTCAAAAGGACATTGTCATCTTTTAAAACATCATTAACAACGATCAAATCTGCATTGATCCATTCCTGAAAAAAACACCACCTTCCGCTGGTTGAGTAATTAACTGTTGTTCCACAACATCACACAAATAACATCAGGTGATTTACAATAATTATTATCCAGCCAGACTGACAACACCGTGCTCAAAAACTGGATTGTATTTTCTCTAAACCCTTAAAATCTTTACTCAAAACATGTGAGTAAAAACAACTATAGTTTTCACCGAAAAAAGTTCGAGCTACAGCTTGCCATTTATAATTACTTTTTCTATACAAATTTATTACCCACTGTAGCAGACAAGCTGTCTGCAAATCTCTTAAATCTATCATTTTAAGTCCACCTTTTTTTTTTTTAGATCACTACAGAGAACTACCCGCTTGATCTTTTCAAACGCTTTTTAAATTACAATCTTTCTTGCGACATAGAAAACGATAAAGTATTCTATTCATTTCATTGATGACTGTGTCTGGTACTTTTATTACCTTCATAATATAGATCCATTGGGAAATTAAAAATGTTTTTACTATACATACTTTTCCACTTTATAGATAAGATTCGTTCTCTCCCATGCTGTAATTAATCTCTTACAGTTATCTATTCTCGTTATCCAGCTCTTTTCAATAGATGATGCGCTTTTTTCATTCCCAAAGAATAGACCAAGAATTTGCAATGTATTTGTAAATTTAAAGCCAAAGAAATCTTCATTTCTCTGCTTATTACTACCCATCCACATTATTTCAGATTTTGTTTTATAACAACAAGACCCGAAACGATGGAGAATTCATCATCAATATAGCTAAAGCTACACGCATATC
>JADBJO010000932.1:110000-130000 GCA_016801955.1 Conus betulinus
TTTGTTTTTGTTCATGTTGTTATCTGGGTTGTATTGTAGTTTGTAGCTGTAACCACTTTTTTGCAATGCCTCTTGGTATTCTGCTGCTGCGTTGTTGAATACTCTTTCATTATGTGACAGATTAGATAATCTCTTGTTTATGCCATTGGGTATGGTTTTTAGTATAGATGGTGGGTGGTTGCTATTGATGTTTACATAAATGGGTGTGTCATTAGGTTTCTTGTATGGTTTATATATGTAGTTGTTGAGGTCAAGTGTTATGTCTAAGTAGTTCACTACCTTTTTGTTTGCTTCGATGGTGATTTTTAAGTTATGGTTTTGGAAAATTTTGCATAGTTCTTTTTTCTTGTTTTCGATGGTTCTTGGATTGTTGTTTAGCGCGGCGAGGCCGTCGTCTCTGTATAGTCCGACTTGCTTTCCGAGTTGTTTTTGGATGTTGGATAGCATGAACAGTCCGATCAGTTCGCATGTTTTGGCACCGTCATACGATCCCATGGTCACATCAAATGTTGAGTTTCTGTTCGTTTTTTCTTGATCCATGTTTCATTTCTGCTGTAGAGTAAAGTTTTTTCTTGGTGTGGAGAATGATTTCCATTTCTGACCCTGTTATGTCTGTGTGTTTATTAGCAAATTTCAGAGCTTTAGTGAGTAGCTCTTCATCTATGGATGGTAGAAGTCTACTATGTCGAATGTGATGAATACTGTGTTCTTCTGTTTGTTAAGATTTTTGAACCATTGGATAACTTCATATTTGTTCTTCCAGAGGTTGTATTCCGTGTTTGATTTTATGTTTTTTATGGCTTTTTCTAGGATTTTCTTACTTATTTTGCCCAGTTCAGATTTAGATGGGTTTATTAGTCAACATGTTGGGTTGTTGTGGAAATTGGGTTTATGGTCTTTAAGAGTTATGAAGGCTTCTTTTATTGATGTTGTTTCTACCCTGTCACCTAGATCCATGTGGTGTACGAGTTCTTTTTCTTTTTTTTCGGATGTGTTGTGTATGGTTTTATCAGCTTTTTGTAGTTTTTCTGAATGTTTTTATCAAGAAGTTGTGAGTACTCGTTTGGTTCCATTTTGTAGTAATTACTGGTTTTGTCAGCCTTCACGAATATTTTTTTTGTCATTTTGTATTTGTTTTATTTCATTTTTTAATGATGTTTGGAAATCGTTGTTTGATTTTTTGAATTCTATGTTGGATATATATATATATATATATATATATATATATATATATATATATATATATATACACACACACACACACACGTGAAAACAAGTGCAGGGTAACACTTCTTCCGTCATTATAGTAATGACTTGACAAAGATTTGAACTTCAAAAAAAAAAAAAAGGGGGGGGGGGGGGGTATGGAGTTGAAGATGTGAAGTAGAACATGGGAACGTAATATTAGGAAAATATATTTTGAATATGAAAAACCCCTCACTAGCTGCATGAGAGAACCATCGTAATCCCTCTTAAAGGCAGATCTAGTTATATTGCCTGCTCCTAGTCCTCTCGTCCGCTGGATCGGACTCATCAGGGAGACACGGCTGATTGTGTCTGAAAGATTCGCCAAGCCCACTTACTGACCGATGAGTAGAAAGCTACGTTGTAGTGCTGTGTAACAAGATCTTGTGGTCGTGCAAAATAGTCATCAGCGTACTGTTGCAGGAGGGAGACAGAGGAAAGACAAAAAAAAAGAAAAAGATGAACGGTATTACAGAATGGACAGGGAAAATATTTGAAGCTATCTAGGCCGTATTACACCATCGATAGAAAAGGTAGAACCTTGTGAACGTCTTCAGTCTGGAGCCCTGATGACCCCTCATGAAGCTAAGGGGGAAAAAAAAAAAAAAATCAATCAAAGAAAGTGAGCCGTCAGATTAAAGAAATTCATCCTGTCAAAGGATTACATGAATCAGTTTGATACACATTCAAACAAAGAAGTCTAACAAAAGATGAACCGACTTTAGTATAACCGCTCGTATAATAACACTAACTGATGATGCAGCAGAAACAAAGTGGATCCTAAAACCGCCTCCCTAGTCTAGACATACCAAGTCACATCTGTTTTTTCAACGGCACCTTGTGTTTTCATACTATGATGAAGAATCTCTTGTGAAGCAGATTTTAGTTCTTACAGGCAACAACATTCCGATCTACAGATCCTGGAATTTTGCTTTGCACGTGCTAAGTTTGATGTCATATGTACAGAAATAGCGTAATAATTTGGAGGTTTTTAATTTTTTTTTTGAGCATCTGAATAAGACAGAAAGCGCCAGAAGTTTATAGACAGTGTTTCGTGAATACTCTGAGCATTTTCATTATCTGTGTTACGTCATAATTCTTTAACATTCTTGAAAACCTCATGATTATTGATTGGGTTAAACCACGCGCGTTTCTTGATTTTTCAATATGATTATCTCTAAACAAACAAACAAAAAAAAAAAAAACACTGAGAGGAAGAGAGAGCGCAGGGAGAGAAATGACCTTAAAACTGAAAGTATGTGAATACACGTTTCTGTTCTGGGACCGTCGAGAGGGTAATTAACAACTGATCTGTGAATCATCTGCTGTAGTTAATTAAACATTTCAAACTTGTTGCCAGAGTCGATCGATTTAAACGAGAGAGAAGAATCAAATCTCACCAACAAATTATTTCAGTCAGCGCTAAGCTCTCCCGCGGTGGTCTAGGAGCAAGAGATTGATTCTTTTTAGTCGTAACAGCTACTTTTCGGCATATGATGAAACAAAAACCATGGCAAAACTCGAAAGGCAGTCGGGGGATCGCAGACCTCCGTCAAACTCAAAGGGATCCAAGATCTGTTCTTTGACACGGAGGCACTTTACTGATCCGCACCAAAGTTTGATGCGTTCGTCCTGGAGCCAAGCCTTATCTCTCCACAAACGTTTGCTTATATTAGGTGAACGGTGGCTTCTATGCAATTTTTGCTGGTCGAATCAACTGATGCGAGAGAAGACGTGCATTCCTTGGCAAAGGTGACATCTGCTTTACGTCAGTATTTTCGATGTAAATGAAATGCATTGTTTATCTGTTCCGTTTTATTGGAACAGTGGGGCGATCACAACTATTCTGAATGGTATGGTGAGCAATGGACGAGCTCTTTAAACTTCTGGAATGAGACAAGAAGTTATTTGTGATCATTCATGCAAGTGGATGTTATTCATGCGCGCGCGCACGTGTGTGTGTGTGTGTGTGTGTGTGTGTGTGTGTGTGTGTGTGTGTGTGTGTGTGTGTGTGTGTGGTGGCAGGCTACCTAAGAATGAAGTCCAATAAAACATGATCAGTGTGTACATTGATTATTCTTGCTGTTTGCATAGTGCCTAAATCAATCTTGTTGTTCAACTGTCACAAACATCTCCAAACATCATCAAATGCTTCTGTCTCTTTTTTTTATTTTCGTTTTTCTCTTCATTAGATATCGCACATATTCGTAATTTTTTTTCGTCGTGGCCTCATGACAAGACATATCGCTTCTTGCGTTGCCTCTTTTTTTCTCTTTGCTAGGGAGGCTTTCTGCTTCTCCTCTGTCATTTCTCAGTCTGTCACCAAGATTACGCAACTAGTTTTAACGAAACTTGGTACAACATGGAACGTGTCCTTAGGAGGAATTCATTACAATTTGGTACGGAACTGTGTTGTGAATCTAGATCAAAGGGTGGCTCCAAGATTCGTTCGATCACAGCACAGGGCAGTGCCCTCCATTGTTCTTGTTGTGGGGGAAAACGCTAGTTTCAGTTCCTCGATAAATCTGAAACTGACAGTGTCGCACAACAAGAGAAGTCATCTGCCCATTGGTCGTGAGTGAAACTGGATAGTTCTATTAGAAGCTATATCCTCTGAAGATCTAAAGAGGTCAGGAAAAGGTTCGAATATTCTTACTTTTCTTACCAATGCTCAGGAGTGCCACCCTCGAGAGAGTTGTAAGAAGTTCTTACACACACACACACAGACACACACACACACACACACACACACACACACACACACACACACACACACACACACACACACGGACACTGACTGACTGAAACCAATTTATTGTCAGATTAACTCAAAGTTGTACTGACACACGGACACGCACACACACACACACACACACACACACACACACACACACACACACACACACACACTACACTGGCAAAAATCGATCCATTTCTACTGCTGAACTTATTGCTATTCTTATGGCTCTCAATTACATAGTTGATTTTCCATTACAGTTTTTTTTCGAATCTTATTCTGTGTAGATTCTTAAACGGTTCTCTATGCTTTATGATCATCTGATTAAAATTACCTCAGAAATCAGTCAATTAATTCATATCTTAACTTTAAAAGGGACCAACGTTTCCTTCTGTTGGGTTCCTTCACATCTGGGATTTTCTTCAAAAGGGCTGACAAAGTAGCAAAAAAAGGGCGCAAGGGAAGGCACAGAATCCACTGAAATTCATGTTCCTCTACCCAAGGGAAGACACAGAATCCACTGAAATTCATGTTCCTCTACCCATCCAGAGGGTTACCACTTGCTGGGAACAAGCAGCATGGAGTAGAGTTAAAGGCTGTACCCAGAGAAAAGATAGACTCTTCAAGAATATGTATATTGATTCTTATGGTTTGGATAACAAACTATATTTGAATCACACTGGCGTAATGAAATTCAGACAGATTAGTTCACTGTCTTACAGGATAAAACTCAATGCGTTCATCACAAAATACAGCAAACTGTTAGATATTTATGTGGTGAACAAATTTCTAGCAAACACATCATTTTTGAATGTCAGAGGTTGAGACCTATCTTACCCGTGGTTTCTGAAAATTGTATTGAAGGCGTATTCAGATATGCTACTAGTTTGTTTAATATTGCGAAATGTTTACTTCATAGTCCTGTAGGACATTTGCTATAGACTAGTTGATTGTAATTTTTGTTAATGCTCATTTTTCTGACTTTTTTTCCTCAGCCAAGAGACATAAATACACACACACACAACGCGGTCCCCCTCCCCTCCTCCTCCTCCTCCCAATCCCCTCCCCTCTCCCGTCTAATATCATTATGTGGATGGACGTTAAATTGAAGACAACAACAACAACAACAACAACAACAACAACAACAATAACAACAACACACACATACAAGAAGAAGAAGAAGAAGTAGAAGAAGAAGACGACGAAGAAGAAGAGGAAGATGAAGAAGAAGATGTAAGCAAAGGAGGAGAAGTAGAAGGAAGAGGGGAGGGAGGGGAGAAGGATGAGAAAAGGTACAAGTAAGAAAAAAATCAGAAAACTCTTTCATCGTGTGTTGAAGGTAAATTAATCCGAAAGAACCAAGAATTATGAATGGGCGGGATATGCTTTTACGGAAAGAAAAGGACTAGCAGAGAAAGGGCAGGAAAACGGCAAAATGTGGGTGGGAAAAGAGAATGCATACTTTTTCCAGTTTCCTCTGTAGGACAGTGAACATCCTGCTGCTGATGTACCATGGCAAAATTTACGGAAGAACTTTGAGGGGTGAAACAAGAGGTGAGTTAAGTTAAGAGGTGTGTAGCAAGTGTCCTATTTGCATTGCTCATGTCTCCGGTCTTTTTGTAACACAGTAGTTCTTCACACACGTGTACACACACACACACACACACACACACACACACACACATTCGCACGCGCGCGCAGGCACACACACGCGCGCACGCATGCACGCAAGCACGCACGCACGCACACACACAAACACGTACGCAGGCACGCAGGCACGCGCGCGCGCACACACACACACACACACACACACACACACACACACACACACACACACACACACACACACATACCACACACACACGTGCACACGCTCGCACACATGCAGAAACACGCATACACTGTCAGGAACAGTGCCCAAGTTCTTGGTGAGCTCATGTGTGTTTATGTATGAAGAGACGACGCCGACGAAAAGCAAATCGCATTTGCAAGCTTTCGAGGAGAAGATGTGAATGTGCCCAATGAATAATAATTCTGCCGGTCAATCCATTCAAAGCATAGTGGACAAGCATTTATATGAATACTGAAAAAGTGTAGTTATCAGTTTAATAAAGGGGCACTCTCTTTTGTTTCGCTGGACTGGCTGGTTGTGGGCGCTACGTGAGAGAGAGTCTCTGTCAATGGTGATCTCTACCACAGCTTCAATACCGACTGATGACATTAGAACCATCTGGTTCACATTAGGGTTTCTTCCCAGTGAGAAAAAAAGCGAAAAAAATGACAATGTCATACTTTCCTTATTTTTCCGCTTCCATTCCTATACTTTTATCAATTTCCATTCTTTTTTTATGCACACACACACACACACACACACACACACACACACACACACACACACACACACACACATATATATATATATATACATATCTGTTAAAATCAAGTATATATATATATATATATATATATTAAAATCAAGTATCAAGTGGCTCTCTTCAGGATGATGTTTGGGTCGCCTACCGCCGACGTTTTACAGCGTGTGGGGCCCAGTTGTCATTGTTTTCACGTGCAAGTTGATTTCACGTGGGTTTTTTTATTTCAGGTTGTTCGGGGTGTGTTCACTAACAACGATTTCCATTTGTGCCTGCAGTTGTTTACTATTTCTGTTTTAGTATTTAAAGTTGGTAGGTGTGGTTTACATAGCATTAGCCATTTTTCAGTTAAACATAGGTTGCATATTTTTTAAATATTACTGTATTGTGATGCCCTTTTTATGATTTTTCCAGGATATGTTGTAGTTTTTTTTATCTTTAAGTCTCCAGATGTGTTTACTCAGTTCTGTTTGGTTTTTGTATTTTCTTTATTGAATGACTGTTTGTGGTTTGCATATCTGGTTTTGAAGTGATTTTCAGTCATCCCTATATATGTTTCTTTTTCGTTTTCTGATGTCACAGTGGCTTGGTATACAATATTGTTGTAGTAGAGGCATTGCAGGGGCACCTCTTTCTTTTGGTGCAATTGCAAGATTTCCTTTCTTCACCCTTCTTTGCTGTGTTGGTTTTCATTTTTTTTGGATGAATCAATAAATTTTTTTGAGGTTGGGCATACATGAATATGGTAGTTTGACGGTGTTTTTGTTGAACATTTTAGACAGTTTGTGTTCTTTGGGAACGATATTGTTAAGATTAAAAAAATTCTTTCCCTATGTTTTTTAAGTTTCCCGTCGTACGGGAGGTTATACCATATGATTTTCCTTTTCCTGTTTTTCTTGCTTTTGTTTGTCTGGGTTGTATTTTAATTTGTAGTTGTAACCACTTTTTTGCAATGCTTCTTGGTATTGCTGCGTTGTTGAATACTCTTTCGTTGCATGACAGATTGGATAGTCTCTTGTTTATGCCATTGGGTATAGTTTTTAATACAGATGATGGGTGGTTACTTTTGATGTTTACATGGATAGGTGTATCATTAGGTTTCTTGTATGGTTTATATATGTGGTTGTTGAGGTCAAGTGTTATGTTTAGGTAGTTCACTACCTTTTTGTTTGCTTCGATGGTGATTTTTTAAATCATGGTTTTGGAAGATTTTGCATAGTTCTTTTTTCTTCTTTTCAATGGTTCTTGGGTTGTTGGTTAGTGCAGCAAGGCCGTCGTCTCCGTATAGTCCAACTTGCTTTCCAAGTTGTTTTTTGGATGTTGGACAGCATGAACAGTCCGACCAGTTCGCAAGTTTCGGCACCATCATATGATCCAATGATCACATCAAATGTTGAGTTTCTGTTCGTGTTCTTGATCCAGGTTTCATTTTTGCTGTGGAGTGGCTGACCCTGTTATGTCTGTGTGGTTTCTGGCAAATTTCAGAGCTTTGGTGAGTAGTTCTTCATCTACGGATGGGTAGAAGTCTATTATGCCGCATGTAATGAATACTGTTTTCCTTTTGTTATTGAGTTTTTTTTAACCATTGGATAACTTCGTATGTGTGCTCTTCCAGAGGTTGTATTTGGAGGTTGATTTTACGTTTTTTTTTTAATGACTTTTTCTAGAATTTTCTTAACAGATGTTGCTCCCCCCAAGAGGTCGAGCACTTTTAAAATCATGTTAGGCTTTTTAGTAATATTTCATTTACATTATATATATATATATATATATTGCTTTTCTTTTGTTTGTGTCCATTACACTGAACTGAGTGATTGTGTGCATTGATCTGTTTTTTCTGTTATTGTTCATACCCGTCTCCGGTTACACAGGAGATATATATCTTTAGCATACTGTCTCAGGATCCTTTTACTTCCCTTCTTTTCTTCTTGTCTGTCGTGGATCTCCCATTCTTGGTTCTTATTTGTTTCTTTTCAACACTCCATCCTCTCAACAACAGTTCACCTGTACAGCCTGTCCTGTATATTTTGAGCTAGGGGTTTCTTGTTAGGTTTTGCGTTCAATATCCTCTTTTAAACATATTCCGTTTTCCTCCGGACATTTTCTCTTCTTCCTAAGCCTGTTACAAAGATTTAGAAATAATCCATGTTCAATGTTCATGTTTGTCATGTAAAGATCCCCCCCCCCCCCTTTTTTTTTTTTTGTTTCACAAGAAGACCTTTTAGAGATCAAAATGTATTACACGTCAGCCTATTTTCTCCGGTTTGCTTCGGGTCCAGCATATGTGGATTCAAGATGTTTGTCAGCTTTTCTTGTCCTTTTGTCTCAGCGTTAGTACAGTTGAAGGTGTGTGTAAGCAAACACAACGCTGGCAACAAAAACCAAAGTCAGAGGGTTGTTCTTTTATCAAAGACTGTTGATTTTGTTGTCAGTTTTAACGTGTTTTTCGGGTTTCACCACTGGTGCATTTTTCTGTGATTTTTGCTGCCCCTCTCAATAGTCTCAATACTCTTGTTATAGAAGGAAACCACGTCGCCGGGACCGACGAGTATCTGCAAACGTCTCCGCAAATCCAGCCGATCCTCGCAGTTCGCTGCATTCTTCTGCTGCTCGACTTGCAGCAGGATTTCGTCGACCATTTTGACACAAGCTCTACTGAGCTTGGAGCGATTCTTCTTTAAGAGGAGGATGTCCTTCCTTCACCATCCCACGAAGTCCCCGGACGCAAAAAAATAATATATTTTTAACAGTTGAACTCATAGCATTCAGCGAGAGTACCTCGTCATCGTTTCAGGTCTTCAGTTTTGAACATTCTTAGTTGTACGGACCTTTTAGTTGAACATCGATCATCGTGCACTTACATTTATTATGCAGCTTCAAAAGGAAAAAGAAGAACAACCGATTTCTGCGATGGTCCCCTAAGCCCCTCGGAGATTTCTTTCATTGTAAAACCTATCTTTAGACGCGCTTACACCTTCGACATTCAATCTCGCGAGAATAATGACCAGTGATTTTTTTCTCTGTATGTATGTATTAATTTTTCCATGAACTATCCACTCATTTCTTTTCTTCATATCATATTTATGGACAAAGACTTTTCATCGCATCTGGCCCTTGAACTTTTTCTGAACGAAAGGCAGGCCTTTGCGTTGGGCAGTGCGCTTTTTTTTGCCCCAGAATGAAAAAAGCTGTGTCTTTTTTTTTGTTTTTGTTTTGTTTTTACCTTTTCTCTTGGTGTGTTTGGCTATTATGTATACCTCAACGATAAAATAATATGTTTGAATATTATGCTTGAATTTTTCATGGCCTGTGGATTATCATTATCCTTGAACACGATTTTAAAGTGTCATGTATTGATGTCTAATAATCATGAATTAACGTTATGTGTTATGACTGGCATCGTTGACATTGTTTGCTTTAGATGTATCTCCTTTATCAAAAACTGCTTGGTGCAGTGTTGGGTATTTCTGCATTAACATAACTGTTGAAGATTTCCCTCTAAACCGTACTCAGAGAGTTTCAAAAAGTTCTTGGAACATTTTTCCCAGGGGTAGGAAACTGTCAGGAACTGAGTCCAAGCTCCTGGCTGGTACATGTGTGTTTATCTGTAAAAAGACTATTTTGACGAAAAACAGAGTTCGCGTGTACACGTTTACAAAAAGCAAGTATTTTAAAGTCTTGTACTATGGCCCACCTAGTCATGGAAACTGAAACTTGCGTTCCGCGCGTATACGCAACAGATAACACAGGGTAATTGGTTTGTTACCTGTAGGATGGGCAGTTGAACCACAGGATATTCTAGTCGACTGCGTCGTGTGGAGAGTGAGGTCTTGGTCAGATCACATGCCTCATACCTTTTTTGAATGATATGAGAGGTAACAAAAAGTACATGTGAAACAAAGGCCACAACTAGACTATGTTAAGATCAGCAAACCTCCACGTGGGAGGTGGTGAAAAAAATAAAAAAAGAGGATAAAATACTGAAGATTAGTATTCTTTAGATGAAAATAATTTCTAAAAACAATTCTTAATAATCAATCTTTTTCATGATTTTTTCGTCCCGGATTGAGCAGAAAAAAGAGCAATTTATTTTTTTGTTCATGTTGAGAGAGGCACAGGCGCCACCACGTCCGTCAAACGAGAGCCCCCATGGACTCGCCGATACCGGTGACCCCCGACGGAACCAAACTAAGGCCACAGACATGGAGAGGATATCGAAATTGAGGTCACCATGAGAGCAGGGCATGAAGGGCCACAGAATATGAGACATTTTGTTTTATGCTGATCGATGAGAATGAGGATGATTAAGATGATGCTACAGATTTTAATTTCGGTCTGAGACTACATGACAGGGCTGTACTCTATGCTTCCTTTCATAATATATCCCGGCGTCAACCAGGCCCGAGAGATACAGGCACCTGTAGTGTTGGTCAGGAAATTTGAGCAACACTCTCAGAAACGCATCCATTAAGTGGATGAAACTCGACTGTGTGGTCCCAGTCTTCCCAACTGAGTCCGCAGCAAACTCAACTCTGGGTAGGAGGCGGTCGGGGCAAAAAAACCCACATGACTCCGATGGGATTCGAACCCACGACCTCCCAGCCGGGAGTCCGCGACGCTAACCACTTCGCCACGGCGGCTGGTTCATTTTGAAAGTTGACGAGATGTTGCAGAGATTGAAAATATGTTGTTACCGGCTGAGGCCAAAACCGGGAAGAAAAGTGTTAAAAGTCTGCGAGGAGCAAGGAATTATTTGCAAAAAAGACCTTCTATGTGGCACTGTTGATGCCAAACTTAAAGTATTTTGGGTCCGTGAGGACTGTTTATGTGTTACATTGAAAATATGCTTGTGTGTAAAGATGTGAGGTCATCGATCAAAGAATTTTACGTAAATGACATAAAAGTTTATTTTTTAATAAAGAGTGAGAACCCTCTTTCGTTTTATCCGAATAGTGTTTGTTGACGGTGTTAGCGCACACACACACACACACACACACACACACACACACACACACACACACACACACACACACACACACACACACACACGCACACACACACATACAAGCAAAAGCACACAAATACTTTTCTTCTTTTCGTTTCTTTTGTTTCTCTATGACAATTTTTCTTGTGAGAGAAAGAAAAATAAACACTTTCATCCGCAGAAATCTGTCCTCTGTATTCTATTTTCTGTTGCCTGCTCTTCTTCTTACAGATCAGTTGTCTCTTGTCTTTCTGTCTGTTTGCCCGCCCATTTGTCTGTATCAGGCTGTCATCAAGTGCCATGAAGAGAATTAGAAAACAGATCTCCAATACAATATCCCTCTTTTTCCTCTCCCTCTTTTTCTCACCAAAGAGAGAGAGAGAGAGAGAGAGAGAGAGAGAGAGAGAGAGAGAGAGAGAGAGAGAGAGAGAGAGAGTTAACGGGCGCGAATGGAGTACTTCGGAATCGTGATTCTGGGGTCGTGTGGCTTCGATCTCCGCAGGGCTGTTTGGAAGGGGGAGAAGGGGGGGGGAGGGGGGGGGGAGTTGGAAGGGGTTCCCTTGGAGTTAACTTTAGTTCTAACTTCATTGCCGAAAAGTCCTTCGAATGAGACTTTAAGAAGTTCTGTATTTAATTGCACGCACAGCATCATACACTTCGTCAAATATCACCACTAAGCTTTTGGAAGAGAAGGCCAGTTCAGCCGTTGGTATGGATGACACTATAACATAGCAGGCGCCAAAGGAATGAAAGAATGAATGAATTAAAAACCGATTAATTGATAATCGCCAGAGGGACACTGTAAACAACGAGAATGTTACACCAGTAGGCAGTTCATCAGTCATCACTAGCAGATAGTCAGGCTACATGTAGTGTATGTAGATCAGAACGTGGACTGCAAAGCGCTTAAAACTTTGTCTCAAATCGAGGATAGGCGCTGTATAGGTAATCGTGAGAAGAAGAAGAGGAGGAGGAAAACCAACAGCAGCAGCAGCAGCAGCAGCAGCAGCAGCAGCAGCAGCAACAACAACAACAGCAATGACAACAGCAACAACAGAACAACAAACAATAGCAACAACAACAACAACAACAACGGTCATCGTCATCAACTCCATCATCATTATCATCATAGTCATCATCATCATCATCATCATCATCATCATCATCATCATCTTCATCATCATCATCAAATGTTCGATAGATTTAGCATTGTATATGCTGCACCAGTAAAATGTAATGAGAAATGTCCAGAAGGTTGGCAAAAATCAGTGTAATCAACGTGCAGTGTGATCACCCTGTGCAGCTGGGGTGCGATGATAAACAACAGTAGGATGGCAAAATAGTGCCACATATGTTCTTTGGAGACCCAGAGATTCTAGACCTTGCCTGCTGTTGCTGACCGGACACTGGGTGATGATCTTCACTAGTGTAATGAAAAACGAGGATGAGCAAGTCTGTATATACACAGTTCAATACCTGTTTCTGCTTCCCCATCTTTCTGCAGTGCTGTTCGTACGATGGGGCAGTCAGCACCGCCAGAGGCATGGAGAATGCCAAACCCACATTTCAGCAACACTCGATTGAGCGATTGAAGGAAGCACTGCTTGATAGCGGGTTTTGCATAAAACAAATTTTTCCCTAGGACTCAGTTACCACACTCTCACCAGTCGCCAACAAAAGCAATTACAAGAGTCTAGTAAACTCATTATTTCTTTCTAGTTGTGCTAATTCTTTTGCCC
Source organism: Conus betulinus (assembly GCA_016801955.1). Taxonomy (NCBI): domain Eukaryota; kingdom Metazoa; phylum Mollusca; class Gastropoda; order Neogastropoda; family Conidae; genus Conus; species Conus betulinus. Next base: position 123,078 of record JADBJO010000932.1, read on the forward strand.
ATGTTCCGCTGATTTGACTATCAAAGACATAATCGTACTGGCGCAATTCCGGTTGATACAGCGTTTGTACCTCTGCACTAGTCTAGCTGATCACATGTGTTCCGCAAGATCAGCTCAGATGAAGTCGGAGAGAACCGTCGTCAATTACAAAGGCATTACAGTTAAGGCATGCAAAATCCAACTGCTCTGTGGTTGACCAGGTTCAAGGGGCTGGTGCTGGTCTGTTAGGCTGCTTTGGTAATCTACTGAAACGAAGAGAGGCTGAAATGCTAGTCAGCTCAAAGTTGAGCCATCCATCCTTCAAAATGTCTGAGGTAAATTCACAGCTCTCTACACAAAAGCGTTAAATTTATACGGAGTAAGTGCTCACTAACTTTGGATTTTGTTTTAAGAGCAATGGTAATCTCTGAAAATGTCTTTCTCAGTGTGGTGTCTAGAGCGTTGTTTTCAATTACGTTGTTCGCAACGTTCTCGTCAACACGCTTGACCTGGTTCATGTCCACACTGGAGCAGTTTTTTCTCTCGCTTGCAATAGACGTGAAGACTACACTGTCATCACTGAAAGGGTTCCTGTCTTGAAGGCACTTCAATACCAGTTTGATGTCTTCATGATCTCACCTCTTCTTGACTTGCTGAATTTTCTCTCAGTTTATGTGCTGTGTCAGAGACAAACTGCATTGCTGTATTAATCTCAGTACAAGCAGGTATGCACGTGACCAACACATGTCGTTCATTCTCACTCATTCCAATGTCACATGTGAAACCTCCACTAATTTTCATGAAACACACGAGGGTCTGGCGATATGATCAGGTCTGAGGACAGATCATCCTGAAGCCGATCACTTCATCCGATGACATGGTGACCTTTCACAACGAAATGTAACACATCAAGATGAGTATCTTTCACCTCAGGCATCTCCTGGCGATACAGCGAATCTGACTTAATGTGAACATGTGCCGATACAGCAAGAAAAAAAAAGCGTACTGCAAATAGATGCAAATATAGAACACATGAATAAAATGTTCTCTCTGCTTTGTCAGACTTCCGTAAAATCCCTAGCATGTCCACACAGCATGTGCTGATTTGCTAAGTTAGTGTTGAGGCCGCTTGGTATCTATGATTTCAAAGGGACAGTCGTTGGACGAACGTGGTGGCGTTCTCTGTATGCGAGTCTCATACGGCATGGCGCTTAGTAGGTGGTGTCCTGCGTATTCGTCGGTCGGTTGCGCATTGAACACCACACCAAAGGGACGGGGAATCAGTGCAGCGTCTCTGGTAGTTTGCCAATGACAACTTGACTTTGGTTTTCCTTGGGGATTGCCAGTGCCGTGGCTGCAACGGAACAGCCCGGAGGTTGGTTGTGGACACGAGGAGCCCAAATGAGCGGCGTGGGGCAACAGGAGATGTGAGAGCAATAGAGAAATGCTGCCTTGTGGCGCAAAAGACATATTAACTACAAATCTAATTGCAAATGGCGGTGAAGACTTCTCGGTGTACAGTGTCTTTGGCTGACACACTGCCACTCCTCAGACTTTACAGAATGTTCAGTGAGTCATCCGAACTGTCGTCTCCAAGGTCTCCGTTAAGTATGGATGCAGGTGCATCTGATTCAGAAGATAATGCCAAAGGTTTAGCACACAAGACAGGCATCCAGATGAATCCACACGCAGATGAATGAAAGAACCATTAATTTACTGTACATTGAACCCTCCTTCACATTTCACATATATCCCTTATTCTCATTCTCCCCATCATGCTCCTTCAATCAGCGCTTAGTAACCTATAACTGGTGGTGATCAAATTCGTATGGTAGATTTGTCATCATACCCCGAATATTGAAGAGTTGCTTATCTTTATCTGGAGTTGGTTATCTTTATCTAATTATAGCGGCAGATCTTTAGGAAAAAAAGACAATGGAACAAAAGCCAACTGTCCTTTTACTACCCACCCCCCCAACACACACACACATACCCGCACACCCCCCCCCCCCCAAACACACACGCACACGCGCACGCATGGAAGCATGCACGCACATGCACGTATTCACGCACCCACGCATGCTTGCATGCTCATTTGCACGCGCACATATACACAAGCACGCCCACTCACACACATCACAGGTTGGTAGGTTGACCAAGACTTCCAGAGCAGGGACACTTTCAAGGCTTTTGTTTGTTTGTTTGTTTTACATTGACGACATTTACCATGCAATTTTACCAAAGCATGCGCGCGTGACATATGGAACCAATATTGTGCATGGACCCAGTATTGTACATGAAACCAATATTGTGCGGCGTTGTCTGAAATATAACGAGACTGGCCGCCGTTAGTTGTCAACATGCACTCCATTAAAAAAAAAAAAATCTCTGCCTGTGTTGCGCGACCGTATTACAATTATTCTGAATGCTTTGTTGAGAGAAACTATTTCTGACGGATTTGCCAGCTAGTCTGAAGCTAGATCATTGTCATCAGCTTCATCAGTGCTGGCAATCACTGTGGACACAATGGCGTAACAACTAGGCCCCGAGGGAGAAATCTCACACGAAGGTGCGCAAGTGAAGTCAAGATAATGTGATGATTGCTGACGGAAAACTTTTTTTTTCAGCACACACACACACACACACGCACACACACACACACACACACACACACACACACACACACACACACACACACACACACACACACACACACACACACACACACACACTTACTTCGCAGTCCTATCGGTACATTAGTATGAGATTTCAGTATTTTTTAAGCATAGATTGTTTATGCTGTTCATGTTCACTGATTTAAGCTTTATTTTCAATTATGTTTTCATTTGTATAATAATATCAATGTCATCTTGATGTATCTCATTTACAAATATCACAATCGTCTAAAAAACGCCATGTGAAAAGACGTAAAACTAAACACACACACACACACACACACACACACACACACACACACACACACACACACACACACACACACACACACACACACACTCTCTCTCTCTCTCTCTCTCTCTCTCTCTCTCTCTCTTTAAAATCTCTGAAGTATCAATGCATTACTTTCTACAACAAAACGTGTTGAAACATTTTGTTTACACCGGAGGCTAAATAAACTCATTTCTTTAAGCTATGAAATCATAATATGCAGAGACTCTACACATTTATATAATGTCAATTATTTTTCATTTTGCAGCTGAAGTTCCCAACGGGACATTTCAAGACTAGTAGGGTTTTTGTTCAAGACTAGTGGTGGTTTTGTTAAGAAAATGCTACGATTGTGAACTCCAGCAATGCGATTACGTGTTTACTGTTGTTTAGAGGCTTGTGTGTGTGTGTGTGTGTGTGTGTGTGTGTGTGTGTGTGTGTGTGTGTGTGTGTGTGTGTGTGTGTGTGTGTGTTGACTAGTTTATGCGAAAAAACCTTAGAACCGAATTTTTGACGAAACCTGATGGAAACGACGAGCCTATTTAATTATAGCGTATAGCTTGTATGTCGCAGAGTCTGAAGTCGTGCCGTACCAGCAAGTAGCAGCTTTATATAAATATAGATTTATGCCACATAACACTGTTGATCTTCCCCTTTTGAGAGTTGAGGTCATGTTCTTTCCTGTTCAGCAGAATTTCAAATGTTTTGCTCTTTGCCGAACGTTTCCATTTTACTTTTCTGTTAGAAAACAAAGAAGAGCAATGTGGAAATCATCTGTTAACAAAAAAGAGTTGTTGTGAAAGAGAAGCAGTGAGTGGGCTCAGTGAAGCTTCCTTCAAGGGCCCCTTTGTTTTAGTAATAGATTTTTTTCTCACTGTTGCGTTCCCTTTCCATCACACATCAGACCGACCCTATTCAGAAAAATGTACCAAACAGACGCACAAACTGGTATATTTCGACTATTTTCGCAATAGTTTTTTGACTGAGAGAAGCCCTTTTTTTTAAAGGGAAGTTATCTAGTGGGGATCTGAAAGGGTTGTCTCAAACGGATTTAACCAAAGTCTTAACCCACGTTGTGTCAGCTGAGATCTGTGAGTAATAAATTATTAGTAATGATTGTGTATTTGCATTTTGTCAAAATCCCTTTAGGTGCAAAAGGGGGGCGTGTGGAGGGGGAGGGGGTGGGGGGGGGGGGGGGGGGGGGGGGGGCGTGTGGGGAAAGTACAATCAAAAAGAGAGGGAAAAGAAAATTCGACTTCGAGGGAAGGCAAATAAGATACAACGTGTATCAGAAAGAAAAACTGAACGTGCATGCAATCAGCACGAAATGATCGCAAATCGGCAGGAATGAGGAACAGAGAAGAAGCTATGCTTTTCATCCCCTAGTGCCTCCCACCTGACTGCCAAACTTATTATGAAAGAGTTTTCGCACGAAAATATCTCTTTTCTTCCGTGTACAATGACCGTCACGACTTATGGACTTAATGATCTCACTTAGCAATAATTCAGTTAATCACATCACCAAAAAAAAAGAAAAAAAAAATAAGGCATAGAATATGGAAAGCAAACTGGTAAAAAGAATAACCGAAGGCTCCGTCCTAACCACCGAAACCCAAAAACAAAGGAGAGAGAGAGAAAGCAATCGTCAGGCTGATGTTGAAAGTCATGTTTACTTATGACAAGATCCAGTGATTGACGCACTCAGCATTGCTCAGTTTTATATGAACTATGATGCCAGTCGTCCACCTTGCATAACTTGCATTAGTTTACCTGACTATACGTACGGATGTGGACTGGATATCCTACACCGTATGGCGAAAGTAACATGATGCCACGTGAGCATGGGTATCCAGCACTTCATGCATTAAGTAACATGTTGCAAGGAGTGCACGGATATCCTTCACCTTATGGTGAATATATATCATGGAATGCAGCCTAGACACTTTACGGAGAAAGGAACATGTGCAAGGTGTCCACGGATAGCCTTCACGTTACGGAGTAGATATCCTGGTGCCGAATGTGAGTGGATATCGTCCTTCGAAAAGAACTCGGTGCCAGACACGAACAGATGTCCTGCACCCGAAAATAACATGGTGCCAGATATGAAAGGATACCCTACACCTAAAATAACATGGTGTCAGATACAAACGGATATCCTACACCAAAAATAACATGGTGTCAGATATGAACGGATATTCTCAACCGAAAATAACATAGTGTCAGATTTTAAACGGATATCCTACAGAGAAAATAACATGGTGTCTGGTTGACCTAGTAGTGACAAACAGCGTTCGCAGTTTGAAGTTCCGACCGACATAAAAATTGTCATTTCCATTGCCCATTTTAATGCGCTGTTCTCCATTCCCGTACACCCCCCCCCCCCCTTCCCAGCTCACACACACCCAATCTGAAATGGGTATCTTTATCTGTCACATAAGCCATGGTGCATGTGGACATTACGTTTGAATATATCTATCCAAACAACGGTAAGAAGTAGATAGCCCTAAGACAGCAAATGTATATATCTCAAGTATCAAAAGAAAGGAGACAGGCTCGAATTGGCCAGTGCAACTGTGTCCAAACAGGTTTACACGGTGGACAGCTCTGACATCACCAGCTGCAAGGAGAATAAATGACAACGTCATGCGGAAGTCAATAACAGATACCAAAATCAAGAGATAAAAAAAGACGGATAAGAGCACCACGAAAAAAAGTAAAATAGATGACGCCATAGGGTGAAACGAAAGATAGATAAGAAAAGAAAACTAAAAACAAGGAAAAATGGGTTGTGAAACCATAACAAAAGCAAAATGGGTGTGGTCATCATGAGTATGGGAAAATAGATAATTACATCATGAGAAAGAAAAGAAGAGAAAAATACATCCGAATGCGCCTCTTAGAGGGAGGGAAAGTAACATACGACGGTTCGGTGTGGACATACTAACAAGCAAAGATGGAAGTGGGCATCATGAGAAAGGACAGATGGAAGTAAACGGCATGAGAAAAGACTGATAAGTGTGGACATCAAGAGAGAGCGAATATGAGTGTGGGCACCACGAGAAATGTAAGATAGGTGAGGACAGTATACAATGTAAAGATGGATGAGGACGTACTGACAAAGGGGAACTGGACCTGGACATAACGAGAAAGAAAAGATAGATTAGGATATCATGAAAACACAAAAGATGTGTGGAGACATTGTTGGAAACGATGGGTGTGGACTTCGTGAGAAAGACGAGATGGGTGTGAACATCATGAGAAATAAAAGTAGGTAAAGGCATCGTGAGACAGTAAAGACTGGTGTGGATATCATAGGAAGGGAATGACAAATATGAACATCGTGAGAAAGGAATGATGAGTGTGGAAGTTATGAGAGAGGAATAAAGGGTATGAGACAGGAATTATAGGTGCGGACATGATGAGAAAAGAATGACGAGTGTAGACATAAGGAGAAAGGAATGATGAGTGTGGAAGTTATGAGAGAGGAATTAAGGGTATGAGACAGGAATTATAGGTGCGGACATGATGAGAAAAGAATGATGAGTGTAGACATAAGGAGAAAGGAATGATGAGTGTAGACATCATGAGAAGGGAATGATGAGTGTTGACATCATGAAAAAGGAATGATGAGTGTGGGCATCATGAGAAGGGAAAGATTAATGAGGATATCATGAGAAAGAGCACTTGAGCGTTGACATCGTGTGAAAACGGTCGCATGGGATGTGGACATCTTTAGAAAGTACAGGTTACGTTCGACATCATGATAAGGAAAGGCTGATATGGACGTTAGGGGAATGAAAAAACATCGACATGTGTATCTTGAGAAAGGAAAGTTGGACGCAGGCATCAAGAGAAACAAAAGATGGATGACGACATCATGAGAAAGGAAAGATGTATGAGGACATTGTGAGATGGTGACGAGGACGCCACAGATTAAAGGGTAAGGAATTTTTTTTTCTTGGCATGAGATAGAACATGACGGACGAAGACATGGTGAG
>JADBJO010000932.1:140000-155000 GCA_016801955.1 Conus betulinus
TCACTGTAAAAAGAAAATTCGACATGTAAACATTTCATTCAGGCCGTGAAGTTATGCCTGTTTTTTCACGATTTAAGTAAAGGTCATAGAAATTAGATGCGAACAAAAATACAATCGCTTGATCCAATGCTTTGTGAATTTGTCTATTCACCTATATATTCATTTGTGTATTTATTCATTTTTTTAAAAAAAAAAATTGATACAGTGGGGTTGTGAAACATTCCAATAACTTTCTATTTGTTTGTTTTGTATTACGTAATTGTTGATTGCTGCTGCAATTTTCAACATGGTTTCTGTTATTGACACATTAAGGTTATGGTTGTGCTGTGTAATGGAAACGCTACTTTTATTTTGCTCTTGATCGTGATCCTCAACTCTTCCTCACCTTCATCATCAATCAACTTTATATCCTTTATTTCTTCAGGTACAATTATTTCGATTCTCTCTTTTGTTGGACATCTTTGATGTCTTTGTTTGTATTAAAAAAAAAACGTTACTATTGGATAATGACTTTATTATTTAGTTACTTTTAGGATTTAGTGGTTTCCAAAATAACTTTAGGTGTCCTGTGTTTTGATAAACTGGCGACATGTTTTCCAACCAGTTGCACAATTTGAACGAAGAATGAAAAAATAAACATGAGCACGATGAGGACATCATGCTGTATTTCAAGTTACACGTCAAATGCGAGGGGATGACGGATGCTCAAGTTTTACCTGACAACAACTTCCAACGCAACGAGACACATGTTATCAAGCATGACGTAAGAAATTATGTTATACCCTTTTGATGAAGTACAAGCTAACAGTATTCTTTCTGTAAATAAGTATGGTTGAAATATACACAACCCTTGGTATAATAACAGTCTAAAGGAGATATAGAAAATATGTAATACATGGAGAAATCAATGTATTCATTAACAATAACAGAGATAATCATAATATTAAAAACGTAAACAGCCTTAGGCACAAAAAAAAAAGAGAGAGAAAAGATCAACAGACTGGTTGGGTGTAACCATGCAAATGGTTTTGTCACGATGTAGATCCAGACTTTCTTTCGTTTCATCCATCCACTTGCACAGGCAGCATCCAGCTCATGACTCGTAGATACCCTTCTGCTGCCAGTTTGTTTGTTTTTTCGTGGTGCTGACATGATTTAAACCGAAACCTTTCTTATGGGTGGGCATCTCAAGGGTTTCATTTGCAGACGAATGACTGAAACACATCCCGTTTGACCACCTCTTCTAAGTTTGGAAATTTACACCTGATGCAGTTCACGTTTGATTCTCCCAACCAGTTCCAGCTCGAATTCTTTACAGCTGCTCCTGCCATAGCCGTCAGGGTTCTGGTCAACTTCTTGCAGAAATGGCGAGTTTGTGATGAGGTCCCAGGCTGGTGAGCTTAACCTCCCCCATCCCCTTTGCTTTGTTCGTATGGCGAGGACTTTGGCTTGGAAGTCAATTTCCAACACGTTTCTGGCCAGAGTGGCATACTTCTCAGATCTGAGCCTGCATCATTCTGCTTTCATTTGGCAGAATAGTAAAGAAAGAGCGATTTGTAAAAAGGCAGTGGGAGAAATAAAAATGAAGTAAGGAAGCGCTCCTTACACTGCATGTCTTCTGCCACGCCTTCTCCGCTTACTTCGTAAAGAATTATTTGAGTGCCCCACTGAAAAAGTGGTCACCAGTTCCTCCAGCTCTGTCGAATGTATGCTAAAGCCTGGGTCTTAACAAATGTTTCCCTGTCCATTCTGCAATGTTATCAGTCCATTTCTTTCATTTTTTCCTTCTGTCAACCTCCGTCAACGGTTTCCCGGAGGATCGTTTTAGCAAGAGCATCTGATCTTATTACATAAAGTTTTCTTTCCTAAACTGATATCAGCAGATCTCTGTAAGGTCCAATGTGCTCTTTGATGGTTTGACGTACTTGCTCATATATAAAACGGTATCTTATGACTCGCCTGTTGACAGGAAGACGGAACATAATGCACGAATGAGACTGATCTTCACGGAGATGTATCGCCCTTCCGTATAGGTTCCAGTCTAGATAGTGCTTACGTTGCCTCTGCTGCCCTTGCGGGCATTTCTGGTTTGGATCTCTCATTGCTCATTACGGGTCTCAGGTATGTGTAGTGCTGATCAGTTCCTAACTGTTGTCCAAGGACAATTTGATCAATGTTAATGGTGGTATCGTGGACAGTCACTTGCTCGGTCTTTTTGTTGAGGATTTCCATGTAATTTTTTTGTGTGATCTTTGATCCAATCTTTGGATAGGTGCAGCTAGTTCTGTTCACTGTATGGTAGGTCATCAATATCACCGGGAAAGGGGAAGGTCCGTGGTGTTTATTGTTGTAATGCTCACTGTGTTGACATGGTCTTTGCAAGCATTAGTCATAATACTTTCAAACTGGAGTTTGGGATCTTTTGACTTCCTAACGGCATCATGCAACAGAATTGTACTGGTTGTTCCGGAGTACAGTTTGTGGATGATGTTGATTAGCTTTTGCCCTGTTTCAAATGTCTATGTGATCACTTGACATACTATGCCGAACGCTTTCCTGAAGTCAAGAAGACATGGGAAAACTCCGCCTTGTGTTGGTGTGTTTTTGCCATGGGTACGCAAGTAAAAATGATCAGTTCGATGGTGCTCCTGTCTTTGCAGAATTCAGCCTGTTCTTAAGCAATAACAGTATCTGCTTGTTGATTGTGAGCATTAATGGTATGGATAAAAGTGATAGTGCGGCAGTTCTCACAGAATTTAAAAATTTCCTACACAAATCTTAAATAAATGTTAGCGAACCGCCCCCAAAAAAGTGGACAAACGAATCACATGACAAAACACGACGCGTTTCGACCTCTTAGGTCTGACAGCCTCGTTTGCATTCAACGCCTATCTTGCGCTGAAGTGATTGAAGGTAAGTGATTGCTCGTTTCTTTTCGTTGTCTTAAGTGTTCTATATCTTGCCTGAAGAAGACCTAAGAGGTCCAAACGCGTCGTGTTTTGTCTTGCGATTCGTTTGTCGACTTTTTTTGTTTTGGTTCGCTAACACTTATTTAAGATTTGTTTAGATTTCCGCCTGCAGTCGTCTCAATTTGCAAATAGATCTAAACAGTTCTGTTTTGGGGAGGGGTGGTTATTTGAGATGCAGCGCATGGAGTGGGCCACACGCCAGACTGTCATATTTTGTCGCAGTTAGGACGTCGTTTACATGATTGATATTGTTGATATCCCACTGTATGTAACTGAGACCACACAAGCAAAGGAATGAAGGAAAATATAAACGCAGGTAGAGTTATACCCCAGATTTGTATTTACCTTATATCTTATGGTATATGACTTACGTTGCAACGTGGTAAGACGTTTCTGTCACTTCTGGTTACTTAATGGTGGCCTTTGATTCGGAAACATGTGATACACTGCACAGTCCCATTTAGACCCTCTGTCAAACGAACCTTTTTTCCGCAACAGTGCTTCCCAGCACCTTGTGATAAGTTAGATTTACCTTTTTAATCTTAAAACTTTGACAGCCGGCCATTCGAGAAGGGTGGCAAGTACATTAATCTGCAAGTGGATTTGACCTTATCCTGAAATGAATCGCATATTTTAAAAAAAAAACATATACATGACGTTTACTTGCACCTTATATCGTGGGGTTATTTTTCTACTCTTCGTAGGTGAAATGGGTTTATTATCATGGGCCCACACATGTTTTTAATCCAGGCTAATTGTCCGAGACATAACGCTCAAATATACAATTTGAAAAATTTTTGGGAGATCGCGGCTGTGAAACCCTAAGAAGAATGATTATGTCTCAGGTCCTGCTCAGATATACTGATTACATAGATGGGGTTTAAATGGAAGACTGGAAGCACAGCGCGGAATTTCATATTTATCGAAGTGATACTATCATCTAATGCGTATCACCGTCTTTATAGTTGTATTGATGTGTAGTACAAAGTCTGGTGTTTATTGTCAGAGTTTGTGTGTTTTATTAATTAGACCTGTGCAGTTAGACATTGCACTCTTGATTTTTTTAATATACAAAACGTGACCTGTAGTGTCTTTTTTCTCTCCTCAGTGAGCTATCAAAAACACAAAGTATGGTCGCCAAAACCATGATAATGATGGTGATGATGATGATTACAACGCTGTTAGTGTTAGTGGTGTAAGTCGAAGTGGTGTCGATGGTAATGTTCACATTAATGGTGATGATTCTTAATTCATAGTAGATGCATCTAAGCTGCTAGAAATTCCGAATACACCCCCCCTCCCCCCTCCCCCACCCGTCCCATTCTGCGGAATGAAAGCAGTCGTTATGCACTTCAGCTGTCCTAAAATACAGAATACGACAGATTTTGCCTTATCACATTCTGTGGAAGTACAGCAGCTATATAGCTGCCCTAAAATACAGAACAATACAGACTTTGCCTCATCACAGTCTGTGGAAGTAAAGCAGCTGTACTGCATGTCAGGCGCTCGAAAAATATAGAACAGGACAGAGTTTTACCGAGTCACATTTGGGGAAAGCAATAACTATACCGCACCTCAGCTTTCCCAAAATAAATAAATAAATATGAAAGAAGATAGATTTTCCCGTGTTTCATGATGTGGGAATAAGGGCGGGAAAATAATTAAGACCTGCCTCACGCGCCTGAGGGTACAGACTGAGACCGGAAGTATCTTCTATTATCCTGGGGAAGAAAACTTATGTGTCAAAGCAAGTGAAGAGTCTGGATGTGACAACCTTGCTCCGTTCTTTGCTCGAAACGGAAATGTGCTGTAACTGGAAGATGAGAAAACAATTCTGCCTAATCCTATTTGATCATCATGAAATGAAAATGCCAAACTCCCCCACAGCTTTATTTTTCCGTCCCGTACGAGACACTTAGTGAAAGGGCTGAACAAACAAGGCCTACACATTTCTGATCCAACATTTTTGTTGTTGTAGTCCAAGCAGAGGCATGTATCAAACTTGTATACTAGTTAACTAGGGAAAATTAAATTCCCAGACAGTGATGACGTCATTTTTGCACAATTGCGTGTATGTTGTCATTGTTTGAATATCACCTGACCACTTGTGTACAAGCTTTCATGCCTTATCTACATTATCTATAGGAAAATAAATCTAGTCGAGTTTGGTATTAAAAGAACTGTCAGGAATTCGCCTATTCAGTCATCTCAAGAGCACAGATATATTACATTTTCATGACAACCACTAATTATTAAACTATCAGCCCCACTTGTAATGGCCGCTCAGCAATGCCAATCACATTTTTGCCAGACCGGCTTTACAAGATGACATTCAGTTCGCCAAGTACAGCACGGTTAGCTGGCTGGTGGGGAGCAGCCTGCAGAAAAACACCCCTTCCCTGACCTGCATTCACAGCTTGGCCTCTGCAGCTGCGGGCGAGCTGTAAAGTCCCCTGCCTCTCAAAACCAAGTAGCTATCTCTGAACAGCTGTGCCCCCTGTAGCCCTTCATGTCTGCTCTTCGCGTTCATGGTGGCGCCTTCCCATCGGACGAGCACGACAGAAGGGGTGGGAGGTCACTGAAACGGGCTCGAGACTGGACAGGAATTGTCAACAGCGGAGGGATTTAGTGTGCGGTGTTCTGTATATGTTTGAAAAGAACCTCTCAACACCACCGAAGTGACCCAGTAGCAGTGCAATATCTGTGTTAGTGGGTCGCCACATGACGACTTGATAGTGACTGCTGTCGGGTGAGTGCGGTGCACGTGCTGGGAAATACTGGGTGTGGCTGTGTGATGAGGAACCAGAATGAGCAACGAGGGGGATGTTTGTTTTCTGCAGGCTGCTCCCCACCAGCCAGCTAACCGTGCTGTACTCGGCGAACTGATGTCATCTGTGTAAAGCCGGTCTGGCAACAATGTGTTCGGCATTGCTGAGCGGCCATTACAAGTGGGGCTGTTAGTTTGATAATTAGTGGTTGTCATGAAAAATGTAATATATCTGTGCTCTTGAGATGACTGAATAGCGAATTCCCGACAATTCTTTTAATACCAAACTCGACTAGGTTATTTTCCTGTAGATAATGTAGATACGGCATGAAAGCTTGTACACAAGTGGTCAGGCGATATTCAAACAATGACAACACACACACAATTGTGCAAAAATGACGTCATCACTTTCTGGGAATTTAATTTTCCCTAGTTAACTAGTACACAAGTTTGATACATGCCTCTGCTTGGACTACAACAACAAAAATGTTGGATCAGAAACAGACACATATACCTACTATTTCTCTCACTGTCTCTCTCTGCCTCTCTATGTCTCTGTCTGTCTGTCTGTCTGTCTGTCTGTCTCTCTCTCTCTCTCTCTCTTCTCTCTCTCTCTCTCTCTCTCCCTCTCTCTCGCATGGTAGCTTCCTTTGTCTGGTAAATAGCAAGAAACGCTTTGAACAATGTGGTCGAAAATAAGATTGTTCTGTGAGAAAAAATTGACTAGGATGCCTTTTGAGAGCTCCGCATTCCTCCGGGAAGATGTAGAATTGTGTTGTCTGAGACAAGACTTTGCCTTTGTCAAAATCCAAAGGTCGAGGAAATCTCAAACAGACGCCGTTCTGATATTGGCAACAACACAACAACCCAAGTTTCTTCCATGCAGGTTTGAAAAGAACAGTTCTCTGTTACTTACAAAATTTTCGTAACAGGTGACTAGGAACAGAGAACAACCTGTTTAAAACCGTCAACAGAAAAACAAAGGCAAAGAAGGGTTTACTCTCATAATCGTGATTGTATTTGTCCACGCATCCACTTTATTTTAGCACAGATAAGTTATAGACGACAATCACAACGTTGTTGACACTGTTACGTCGCACTAGTTCACCCAATAAATAACACCACCGCTGATAAAGACGGACGGGCATCTTTCGAAAGCTCTAAATAAGTGCTTATTTCTCAGCCGAGAGACCGGTCTAAATCCGGTAGTCGTCAGGATAAATACCCTTATCTTTCTTTCGTTGCATGCACATTCAACAGGGAACCACAGAACAAATTACCACACAGTTATATGTAGAAACAGTAGCACGTCACAGAGAGAAAGCTTTATTAACACATTTCGACTCGCTGCAGCAAACTGTTGGTGATTTACATGTAACAGTAAATGAAGCGGATAAACCGAACAGAACGTCACACATTTCTGCACCATTTCCGGCCATCACGCAATCATGATACACTCCTCACACAAAACTGAGCAACATGATCTTTAAATATCAAAAGGTTTGAAAGAAAAAGCGTCGACATATTTTGCTTTTCGTATTTCTCATTTTCAATTTTTATCCTTTGAAATAAACTGCCACGAGCACTTTTTTCGTTGATAGTTAAAGGCCAATGAATAGGAGGTAGAAATATCATCATAAAAAGGATCATTACCTTCATATTAATATGAAGGTTATCACAATTTTCACCATTCAGTGTTTTGTACGACCTCCACAGGCATGAACACAGGCCTGGATTCACATGCATGGCATGGTAAGCAGTCAGCGTCTTGAGATGATGTCGTTGAATCACTTCCAACTCATCCCTGAGTACGTTCTTAAGGGCACCTGAAGTCTTGGGATGCTAAGCCATGCAAGGAGAACTCATCTGAGCATTTCCTTTGCCTTGAGATCTGGGAAGTGGGCTGACAAATCCAGCTGGATAACACTGTTGTCCCGCATAGCGTTCCTGACCTCAGCAACCCTGCACACTCAAGTACTGAGGTTGTGTGTGTGTGTGTGTGTGTGTGTGTGTGTGTGTGTGTGTGTGTGTGTGTGTGTGTGTGTGTGTGTGTGTGTGTGTGTGTGTGCACCCCCCATCCCACAGACACGCGCGCACGCGTGTGCATACACACACACACACACACACACACACACACACACACACACACACACACACACACACACACACACACACACACACACACACACACACAGGCACACGCACACACACACGCGCACACACAATTATTACACACCGTGCATCCCATTTCTGATTCAGATTCAGGAAACTTTTACCCGATTCTACCTTCTTCTCGCGCTTTTTTATCTTCCTCCTCAGCCTCATCCGCCTCCACGTTCTCCTCCTAGTCCCATTCCTCCTCCTCCACCTCCTGCTTGTTATTGCTTTTTGTTGTTGTTGATATTGGTCCTCTTCTCTTCTTCTTCTTCTTCTTCTCCACTCGCTCTGCCTAGTCCTCAAAAGTAAGGAACTTAGACACTGTTGAGAGGACTCAAAATTTCTGCCTCCTTGCTTGTCCTCCTCTAAGCCATGAGGATAACCACTTTAAATACAACCAAACGTTTTTTTTTTTTGACCGATCCAAATGATCCCACTCATTGCGAACGACTTCTTCCTGTGTGGGAGTACAGTTTCAGATTAACGGAGGACGTGGTACTGAAGCTAATGCTTTCCCACAGTTTCAAAGACACAGGCACCCGCTGTTTGTTCTGAATCTGCACGATGGATCGGCACTCAATTTGATGGCTTTGTCCTTCGGTCAAATCATTTTTCTTTCATCACCGTCTCCCGTTGATATCGAAAAAATAGATAGTGTTACAGCTGGAACACTTAACAGTGTTCAAAAACCAGCTTGTGCACTGGGAAGAATTCTACTTCCAGACCAATTGTAAAACGGAAAGCCTGTCAACCCTAACACACACACACACACACACACACACACACACACACACACACACACACACACACACACACACACACATTCATTTGTTGCGATCATGAAAAAAAGAAAATTAAATAAAGTCTGGAAAATGTTTGTGAAATATACATTCCTATTGTTTTTGATAAATAATGATGAACACACACACACACACACACACACACACACACACACACACACACACACACACACACATATATATATATATATATATATATATATATATATATATATATATATATATATATTAATGACGGTAATGATTATGTTTGATGTTTATGTTACTGCTGATAATTGTGTTGCTTTTAGTGTTAGTGGTGGAAATCGTAGTGGTGATGAAATAATTGTCGTGATGATTATGGTTCAAATGATATTAACAGTGGTGATGGTTCTTGATCTGGCGTAGCTGCACCTGTGCTACCAGAAATACAGAATAAGATTCCCGCCCTCCCCCCGTCCCATCCCACTTGTGCTGCACTTCAGCTGCCGTAAAATACAAAAATACAATTTATATGTAGTACCCTAAAATACGGAAGACGATAAATGTTTGCCTCGTCCCATGTGACGAAAATGCAAGCAAAAAACAAAGAAACAAAACAGATATTTCTCAACTGCCCGAAAACAGACTAAAACCAAATTTATGTCCTCACATTCTCAAGAACGTTTCAAATGTGCCTGTGCCATTGAAAAGACGGAATTCAACGCATCTTGCTCTGTTCCTACCTTGACATCAGGACATGTTATAACGGGAAGAGTAGGATACAATTCTGTCACTTAGTCTGTGAGTAGAATGGAATTCTTTATCATCATCACCCCAGTCCTTTTTGATCAGAATTAAATGAAAGTGCCAAACTCTATAGCCCTTTATCTCTGTTGCTCACGTCCATAGTGGTACCGTCCCGACGTGGGTGGAAGATGTATGTGTTGGAGGGGGAGGGGGAGGAAGGGTTGGAGTGGGGGGGGGGGGGGGGTCACTCACACTGGCTCTGCGACCAGACAGTAATCGTCACCCGCAGAGGATTTAGTGTGTGGTGTCCTCCGTCTGCGGAAAAAAAGGGCAGACATCTCTCAACACCACCGAAGTGACTCACCGGCATTGCAGTGCCTGTGTTATTGAGTCGCCTCATGGCGACTTGATATTGACTGCTGACTGGGAACTGCAGAGTTGGCGATGCGGCAGGACGATGCAGGTGTGGCTGTATATGATGGAACCAGAATGAGCAACGTGGGGATTGTGGCATGGATGGGGCATGAAAAAGGTGGCAGAAAAACACGGCCACTTCTCCATTTCTAGCCAATAAAGAAGCACACAAAAGAGGGTACTGTTTTAACACAGCCACTCGCAGTTACAGGGCTGGTAGGTAGATATGTAGACCTGTAGCACTGGTATGCAGATCGGCATGGCGTTGGAAGATCGATCAGCGTGATGTTGGAGGCTAGATCAGTAAAAGCAGAACGAAGTGTGATGGGCGTGACCAAAATGTATCCAATAATAATCACGCGCCTTCCTGCACACAGCACGTACTCTCTCTCTCTCTCTCTCTCTCTCTCTCTCTCTCTCTCTCTCTCTCTCTCTCTCTCTCTCTCTCTCTCTGAGTAGCTTCCTTTAATTAACAAGGAGTGCTTACAACAGTGTTGCTAACAATAAGTATGCTATATGAATAAAATCGACTAATGTGCCTGTTGAGCAATCCCGGCTCCTCCAGGAACGGGTTAAATTATGTCTTCAAGATACGGCTTTGTCTTCGTTAAAAATCAAACGTTGAGAAAATCAAACAGACACTGTTATAACATTTGCAACTACAGTCACCCAATTTCATTCTATGCTAGCTTAAAGTCACAGTGTTCTGTTCTGTTACAAAAATATCCGTCACCGGTTACTAGGAACGACATAGACTTGTTCAATATCGCCACCAGAAAAAAAAGGCAAGTTAAGATTTATTCTTGATTTGTCTTTGACCACGCATGCAGCGTGCATTCAGATAGAGAAATTAAGGACACTTGGCACAAAAACTTTGTTGAACTGTTATGCTGCACCAGAATAGATACCTCTGACTATTCATTGCATGCACTGTATGCACAGACTGACCTTTGTACAGATAGTCATTAAATGTTCCAGAACAGAATGCTTCGCTAATGCGTTCGTGTTTCAAGAGCAGATTATTACTGTTTGAGTACAATGGTATGCAGCAGATACACACACTAAACGCTATAGATTTATACACTATTTCCAGTTATCTTGACACACTCTTCACGCAAAGTCAAACAACACCACTGGAAACTTAAACAAACGGTTTAATGAAACTGTATTTTGCTTCTTGCAATTTTGTTTTCAGTCTATCATTCTAGTTAAACAAACCGCTTCGTGGAGTTCTTTTTACTTAGTGGTTAAGGCAATAATTAAGAGATTATATGTCATCACAAAAAGGTCATTATTTGAACCTGGTCGCAATTTCATGACATTTTCACCTTTCAGTGTCTTGTGTGACCTCTGCTGTATGAAAGCAGACCTGGAATTAGCCAAGCATGGAAGCTGTCAGCCTGTTGAGCTAATGTTGTTGGATCACCTCCCACTGAGGCTTGAGTACATTGTCAACGGCATCCAGAGTCTTAAGGAGCAGTGCCATGCAAGGGCAGATGGTCTAATTACATTGCTTTCAGTTTCTATGGGATTTTGTCAAGGGAGCGACATCTCTCATAAAGGACCTTAAGCGCTTTAGAGGGAAAGAATTTCGAGCGTAGAGGAGAAAAAGATAATCGGCCGATTAGCTATAGCACCCTCACCTAGCACGGATGTTCGAATTGTGTGAAGGAGGTCGAAGTTGTCAGGTAAGTAAAGGTCAGGTGATAGTTGGCATCCATGGCTGTGAGGACCCTCCCGAGTTCAAACCTTCCTGATAGCGAAAGGGAGACAAATGTATCCACTAGGACCTCGGAGCATACAGTGAGTACTGAAGGCTCAATGAGCTGAAGTTGTTTAGCAAACAGACTGAACCCACTACATTGAAGAACAGGAGTCTTTGCTTGTAAAGTCGGTATTGCTGAAACGCAATGTGTTGACGCTGTTGTCAGGCTGGTTTGAATGCGTATGGACACATTGTAATAGCTTTCTATAGGATAGTACAGAGTGAAAGTGACCCCCGAGGTCGTCGGGAAATTTCAATGTTCATTAGGTTAGAAGTGCTTGTTTGCTAAGCTCTTATGTAGGAATGTGTGTAAATGTTGATGTGGAAGAATCCAGTCAGAGAGGATTTCATTGTGGGTCTGAAAAAGGTGGTAGAGACGCGCAACAAAGACAAATATATGGCCTAGGGGAGATTTGTAGTTTCCTTCTCTATGTAAACTAAACGGAGAACGATACGAGGGAACAATGGAACACAAGCGAGAAAGAGTGAAGAGAGAACAGGACAGATTAGGGTCGACAGAAACGCGTCAAGACAAGCTGAGACAGAAAACGACTGAGTTCGAAACCATGAGGTGGGTGAAGAAGGAAGGAAGAAGACTTCCACGTCGAAGATTAAGTCCCAACCCAGAGGTGGGTGAGGAAGAAAGGGAAGAAGACTAATACGTCAAAGGGGAATCCCCAGAGACGACCACGGGGATCCAGCCCTGGACCCTGGTGCCAGACAATCCAAGGCGTCACCATCACCCAGTGCTGAAGCAAGCAAATTTGCAGTGAATTGTTTGAGAACCGTGCTATGGTGTTCAAGTGTGTGTGTGTGTGTGTGTGTGTGTGTGTGTGTGTGTGTGTGTGTGTGTGTGTGTGTGTGTGTGAAACCACGGCCTGGTAAGAAGCCTTTGTAGTATATAACACGGGTTTAGGAAGTATTGATCTCTTATGTTTGGGTTATATTCCCTTTGTCAATTTGGATTTCTATGTGTAATTATAAGTAGAGTAGCAACTATAATGCTTGTTCCCAGTCGTGTTAGAAGAGAAGCGAATTCAATCACCCCATTCCCAGAGGGAGTGGAATACTTGGTGGATGCATGAGTGTGCATATGCGTGTGTATGAGTGCAGAGATAACCTTAATATGTTCAGACGGATTAATACATCAACTTTGTTAACTTAAGCAATATCATCACGATTTCTCCCTTCCTGGACAGACTGAGATCTGAGGACTTGGGCTGGCTGTTGTTCGTCTGGATAGCGTTCTTGATGGCAGCTGTTCTGTAAACTGGTTCTGTGTCATCGATAAACGTGAATTTCTCTCCTTGCAGCCGTGTTTTGGGGAGTATGTGAGGTGTGATGACTTTGTTCAGGTGAACGTTTGCAGTGCCTCTCTGGAAAAAACCACAAGATCAATAAGAGCATGGTCTTGTAACCCAGTTAGCTCACACCACTGACCGTTACCACCTAAACCTGCATGTTTAGAAACAATACAGTCTGCAAACCTCTCTCTAGATCGTCTCCACAGTTCCTGACACTCACGGCTGAAATCCAGTGCAAACCTTGACTTATCTGTCCAGAAACCATCACACCACTGGTGCAAGCGCCAGCAATGATATTGTCTGGACCAATTCAGAATATCTTCTTGCTAGGATTTTGTGAGGAGTGTATGTGCAGTTTGGACAAATGCTGGGGAAATCATTCTTTTTTTTAGTCGAGCAAACTGTAAGGTGCACAATCAGTTTTAGAGAGATTATAGCAGGCGTGGAAGAATTGGGAGAAAAAAAACACGACGAGTAAAAAGGACTGCAAACATTTCTGCAGTAAGGCACCTTGTTTTGAGTACGTCTTATATAATGTCCCGTTTCACTCTGATTTGGAATATTTGTATATTGTACCCCGTATTTTTTAACCTCCTTCTGCCCTGTGAATAGGCATATTAACTGATTCATTCATTCATTCATTCAATCACTCATTCATTCATTTATTCATTCTTTCTGACTCTCTCTTTATAGCTATCTATCTATCTATCTATCTATCTATCTATCTATCTATCACTATCAACACACACACACACACACACACACACACACACACACACACACACACACACACACATTACCACCACTACCATTACCTAGACCAAAACCACCACAAAGACCATCACCACGACCACCACTATGACCACAACCATCACCAATACTACTATTACTACTACTACTTCTGCTGCTGCTGCTGCTGCTCCTACAACTACCACCACCGCCACCACCACTACTACTATTACTACAACTAATACTATTACCACCACCACCACCACCTACCACCACCACCACCACACCACCACCACCACCACACCACCACCACCACCACACCACCACCACCACAACAACAACAACAACAACTACTACTACTACTACTACTACTACTACAATAGCTGCCACTACTACAACTATTGGCTGATGATGTTGCGCTTATCTCTGACATTGGAATTGCAAACCTATTTACATAGCACCGCATAATACTCTCAGCAAATAGATTTTCAAGTAAACTTGGAACATCTGATAACGTTGTATTCAGAAATGGTGCTTGGATTTCTCTTAACGACAAGTTGTGTTTCCGTGCTGGCCGGCTGGAAATGACTGAAACGTGTGAATATTTAGAATGAAATTTCACAACGAAATTATCTTTTCAACTAACCTTGCAAGATCTTGCTGACAAAAAAAAAAAGCAAAAAAAAAAAAAAAAAAAAAAAAAAAAAAAAAAATGTCCGTGGGACAAACACTTACGTAGTCTATTTGAGAACACTTTGAAGTGTCAGACCTACAGATATAGCCAATTCTGACATATGGTTCTGAAATTTGGGGTTGGACATAAGATCATGGGATATAGGAATAGTTTGTTTAACTGCATTAAGATATTTACGGGTATCAATCCGAGGTTACTGGGCACATAACATACATGGACACCGGCAGATTTTCACTTTTTGCAGTTTCTTATGCGAGGTTTTGAAATTCTAGCAACACATAATGTACATGAACGATAACAGGTACCCAAACAGAGTATTTTCACTGAAAAGTCATAACTACACCACAGGAGCGTTCAACATTATTAACTAGTTACATAAATCAGATTTCATTGTGGTCTGGGAGTCCTACGGCGTTGGTAAATATGACATAATCATAACAGAGTTTAAACAGAATTTAACTGACCGTTAATGCAAAACGTGGCACGACTCTTGAATTTATCGAATGCTTTAGTGTTTATTTCCAGTTCAAGCGCACGTTGACGCTCAGCTGGAGAATTTTGCTTCGAGGCCAATTGTTGAACTGAAATATTCCCACACATCAAAATGCAATTAACCCTTACATAATACATACACTCACACGCACGCACATACACACGTCAGAGATCTAATAAAGCAGACGAAAGGCTTCACAC
>JADBJO010000932.1:160000-180000 GCA_016801955.1 Conus betulinus
TTCCGACATAAAGTCATCATTGACATGTCACAGGGCGTAGTGAGTGCTGTGTGTTTCTCGGGAACATCTTTCATCGGCGTTTCTATCTGCACAGTTGTCACGGCCCATAGAACTAAAGAAACTCACTCGATGGCGAAAAACTGCGTCGTCTGCGTCGAGTACTATCAGTCTGCGAGACTTGGCGATAACTCGCGTAATTATAGGTACTTCCATCTTGTTTATTGTGTGCATAGTGCCAACGATCGCCATGTGCACGTCTTTCTTTTTTGTACCGGAGATGGGACCGGGAGATCGATATGACAACTTGGCCTGGGTGATTAAGAGGTTTTATCAGTTATCAGCAGCGATGAATAGCACGTTTAACTTCTTTATATATTATGTGTATGGAAGTAAATTTAGGGAAACAACGCATCGCGCTTGTTTTCTTCCTGTTATCACAATGAAAGAACATCCAATAAAACGAACGCAACATTGAAAAATGATATTTCTTAAGCTATGATTTACGTCCTGTGATTGCTCTGTTTCAAAGTGTACAAGAACGCTGACATTGGGGGCAAGCAGCGCGGAATGTGTTGAATTTTACCATGACCAATTAGAATTTGGAAGACACTGAAATTTCGTTATCAATAGAAGCTGCGTCTCTCTCTCTCTCTCTCTCTCTCTCTCTCTCTCTCTCTCTCTCTCTCTCTCTCTCTCTCTCTCTCTTTTCTTTTACAAGGCTTCGAGCCTCATCATTAACATCTACGTAATCCATAGCTATTCATGTTTCTTTGCATTATACATTTTTTTTTTTGGGGGGGGGGGGGGGGGGGGGGGGCGCTGCAAACACTAATGTACACCCCCTTGACATAAAGGCTACATAGGCCATTGTCAACAAAAAACGTACCTGAAGCGTCTGAAGTGTCCCTTGTGATTGCTTTGAGGTGATGACCATAACTTCTGGTGAGTTTAAGGATAGTGATGTGGTATTGAGGGTGATGAACCAAGAGACGAGTAGGTAACCATGGAGTAAGCTGGCGCTGCAGCACGAGTATCTCTGATTCAAAAGGGAAGACGTCTTGAAGAGAAATCCTGACAGAATGTTTAAAGCATGATCTTTTGGCTACACCCTATATAGATGGTTGTAGGAAGAAAATTTTTAAAAGGGATTGACAGAAGACAACCTTCGGAGAACGAATCCTCTCAAAAACATTTTTCGGCTCTGAGTTCTTTATATATCTAAGCGGACCAGGCCGGATCCATGTCATGACTCGTACATGCACTTTTGCTGCAACATTTTTGTGAGGTGCTGCCGGGATTCGAGCCAACACCATTTCAATGCTCTCATGGTGAGGTTTTACATGAATATCATACCCGCATCACTAACAGACACTTGCTCGTAGCTAGAAATGTAACACTTAATTAGTTCACCTTTGTTCCTCTTCTACAGGATTCAGCCGGAACTTTTCTCAGCTGCCTCTGCCATTGCCGTCAGGGATATGCTCATTTTCTTACTCGAAATCGTGAACTGTTTGTTAAATTAATAGTCGTGTGATTCGTTTGTCCACTTTTTTGCCGGTGCGCTAATATTCATATTCAAAATTTTTTACTAGTCTGAAGAGCTACACCCCCCCCCCCCCCGCCCCCCTCCCACCCCACTCCAGTTTGTTCGGTGAGGCCTTTGGCTTGGAAAACTTTCTATCAAGCCTCTGGCTAAACTGGCATACTTCTCAGTATTGAGATGTCTGGTATTCTAATTTCATTTGGCATCCTGTTTGCATCCTGTATTTACCCTATTGTGAGATTTCCCTTTGCTATGTCCACACCCTCCTGAATTTTGCTTTGTTAGCTTAGACTGAAGTAATCTCAAATCTTTAACTTCCGAATCCTAAAATATCATTAGGAGCCATGCTTTGTCCAGTTTGTACTCCATGAAGGTGGACTTCAGAGGTAGCTTCGCTTGACAACAGTGGAGTGCAATATTGGTGATACAAGGTGTGACATCAAGCCCTTGTTTATTTGTTGATTTTGCCTTCCTTTGATTTTACTGAGCATGTGCTGACATCGTATAACAGCAGGCTCAGAGGAGCTTTGGGATCAGCATGAATATGACCAAACATATATATCACCAAACCTTGTATTTGCCAGAGAGGCCCAACTGGTATGCTGTGTACATGTTTTCTTCTGCATCCATTGATGGAATACAGTAGATATCAAAACAAACATACTGTATGTATCTATGCTTCTGCAAGAAATAAAGAAAAAGCCATACTGAAAGGGACATGAAAGACAAAAACAATAACAGACGAAAGCAAAAAAAAAAAAGAATGAAAGCAAAAAAGAAAGGAAGAAGGAAGGTGGCGCTCTTTCACTGCGTGCCTTCTTCTTCCTTTTCTTCAATTACTGTATGAAGAATTACTGGGCGCCCTTCTGATAAAGATGTAGACCAGTGTCTCCAAATCTGTCGAATGTGTGCTAAGGCCTGGGTATATGCAAACGTTTCCATGTCCATTCTGCAATGTTATCAGTCTATTTCGTTCAGTGTTTCCTTCCATCAAACTCTGTCAACAGTTCCCTGGAGGATCTGTTTTAGCAAGGCCATTTGGTCTTGTTGCATATACCTTTCTTTTCTTAACTGATATAAACAGATCTTGATATAGTCCAGTCTGCTTTGGCATACTTGTTCATTACTGTCATGTCCAGTACATCTTACATTCAGTGTGTATCACATATATTCAGGAAGATTGAACATACCTGTGCACGCAGGAGCCTGAACTTGAGTACTATGATATTATTGCTCAGTCTGATGTTATGTTCGCTGCCGTTGCAAGTATTTCTGGTTTGGACTCCCCGTTGCTCGTGAGGGGTCTCAGCTAAGTGAAGAATTTTGCAGTTTCTACCTTTTGTCGAAGGAAGACAGATCAATATCAATAGGGCTTTGTCGTGGCTGGCCATTTCATCAGTCCTTACGGCGCATATTTTCATGCCACATCTATTTGATGTTTATTTTGTCTTTTACTCCTAATGGTTTTTCCAGCCATGCTTAGCGCGCTGATGAGATTCAAAGGCATCAGTTATGGTGTGTTTCAGAAATATGCTTAAAAAAAACTTTGAGATAAAAATCACCACTTACAAACTGTATATGAAATATAAAACCACTGAACTAACTAACCGCATCTTGCATCAGAACTGGACTGCGTTGGAGCACAATTGCTGGATGTGTTGTTAGCTTTTGGCCAGCAAAACATTTTCTTATATGGCCCTTAACACCTCTTGCCAGAGTCCATTGAACACCTTCTATGAGCTGGGCAGAATTCCTTCTGATATTGGAGATGCTGTTTACAATGGATACGCAAGTTTTTAACAAAATTGTTCGACTTTACTCTTGCCTTTGCAGATCTTTAAATCCAGCTAAACGTTCTGAGAAAGTATGTGTTGATGTAACATTGAAAAGCAAAACTATAAACTACACGTGTTTGGGGAGATCGTAGACCTGAAATCCATCAAAAAATATGTTTCGGGTCCTACTCTGAGATATTGATTATGTGGATTTGAATGGGATGACTGGAACCACAAAGTAAAGTTTCATCTTTAATGACGTGATATAATTACCAAATGCATATCAACGTGTTTACGCTTCTGTTGTTGTGTGGAACAAAGTTTGGTATTTGTTGTCAATTCATGTGTTTAGTCATTACAGCCAATAGGAGTTTGATGTGTACCCTTGATTTCTTCTGATATTGTGCCCTGTAGTGGGTATTTTCTGTCACCATTGAGGTACCAAACATTAATGATGGTCGTAAAGCTGATGGGAATGACGACGTTGACAATAGAACGACGAAGACGGTGTTTATGGTAATATCGATAATGATGATAATTATGATGACGATAATATTGATGATGATCATAATGCTCTTGAGGTGGCGGTGTGGGTCGAAGAAATGATATGGTATGGTCATGATAACCATGATTCTTATTATACGAATGGCTGTGGTGGTTCTTGTTCTATTGTAGCTTCACCTAAGCTGTCAGAAATACAGGATCAGATTTCCCCCTTCCCATTCACTGGAAGTCAGCGTTGTGCTGCACTTCAGCTGCCTTACGATACAGAATAAGACTAACAATGTATGCTCACATTTTGATAAATTGAATCAGCAGTTGCATCTGAGCTGTCCAAAAATGTAAACAGAAGAGAGTTTTACTCGGACACATTAGATGGAAAGATGACAGCTGTGCCGTACTTCAGAAGATAGATTTTGCTTCGTCTCACGTGGAGGGAAATAAGGAAATAGAGTGTTCTTCGGCCGCCACAAAATGCAGAATAAGACGGAAATTATCTCTTACTCTGGGGAGCGAAACAAATGTGTCTAAGGCATTGAAAAGACAAAATTTGACAAATCTGGCTCCATTCCATGTTTGACTCCGAGATATAACATGAAGGGTAAAGAGCGATTCTGCAACGCGACTGGAAACCTTCAACAAAAGATTTTGGTGAAGAGTCATCATCATGTTTCGCTTCTTAAAAGCTCACTTTCGTCTTTTATCCTAGAAATTATATAACTGCGCCTCGTTGATTTCATTTACTTATGGGATAGACGCTAACAAATAAAAGTTAATGTCATAACAAAGGGCTGTTACCAGACATACTAAAGTGAAGGTGATCGCAGCTTCAACACATTTTCAACATTCATTGTCTTATGTGACCTGTAATGGCATGAGGATGATCCTTGCCTGTTCCGTCGATTTAAGATCTGAGGAGTGGGTTGGCAAGTCCAGGTGGATAACGCTGTCAGCCTGGATAGCATACCTGAGTCTGGGTCCCTACAGCTTCGGTCGGGGGATGATGTGAGGTAACGTGACCTCTTTCAGGTACCGCTGAGCATTCACAGCGCCCTTCTGGAAACCTACAAGTTTGCTACGACCACCACGTTAGATGCCAACCTGCGCCAATCAATTGTCACTACCTTAACGGGCATGTTCAGCGACAATAGATGCTGCCAACCTCTCTTTATGTTGTCTCTGCATTTGCTGACATTCATGATTGACATCCAGAGCAAAGCTGGAAGTTTCGATCAAGAACATCACCGTAGCGATGCTGTCTGACCCATTCAGGTTTTCTTGTGGCCCGATTTATTGTGAGGTGGGATGCATGTGCAGCTTATACTATTGTTGGAAACCCATTCTTTCCAGTCAGGCAAATTGCCGGACGCACAATGAAAAATTAGTACCAGAGACATTATGGTTGGCATGTGACAACTGATACGTAAAGGGAACACATGAAAAAAAAAACAAAACTTACATGTCTTAAAACGATTAAGATCTTGGAACACTATCGTGGTCAAGGCACTGGTAAAATTGTGTGTAATGATGTCCTTGTACAACAATTTCTATGATCTTGACCCGTTGTTGAATGACACCGTACGCAATGTGTTGAATCACTCGGATTTTGAATGTTTGAATATTTTTTTGATCCATATTTCCACCACCTACCGGCCTTTGGAACTGACTGTTGAAACCTGGACAACATTCATTCATCCATCTATTCATCTGTCCATCCATCCACCCGCCCATCTATTCATTCATTCTTTCATTTCTATGATCTTGACCCGTTGTTGAATGACACCGTACGCAATGTATTGAATCACTCGGATTTTGAATGTTTGAATATTTTGATCCATATTTCCACCACCTGCCGGCCTTTGGAACTGACTGTTGAAAACCTGGACAACATTCATTCACCCATCTATTCATCTGTCCATCCATCCACCCGCCCATCTATTCATTCATTCTTTCATTCATTTACTCTCTTTTGCTGTCTCTGTCTGTCTGTCTGTCTCCCTCCCCCTCTCTCTCTCTCTCTCTCTCTCTCTCTCTCTCTCTCTCTCTCTCTCTCTCTCTCTTTCTTTCTTTCTTTGTCCCCCTCCTCCTCCTCCTCCTCGTCGTCGTCCTCGTCCTCCTCTTCCTTTACCCTCCTCCTCCTCGTACTATTGCAACTATTAGTACTACTATCACTACTACCACTAATTGCTGATGATAATAAATCGGTCTCTGACAGCGTTATTGTCTTGGGAACCAAGTTAGATATATTGCACAATACATTCAAGCAACCAGATTCGGTTATCCAGGCGGAAAAAGTATACTTTTATTGTATGCAGAAATGGTGGCTACATTTTGCTGCCTGAGAAGTGGTATTTTTGCGATTGACGGTTGAAACTTTGTAAACATGTATACAAATTCAGGTTCATATTCAACAACCAAGCTATCTTTTCAACTGACTTTGCACGATCTGGCTAAAAGAGCTCCCCCCCCCTCCCCAAGTGTGCTTGTTATATTAAAACGTTTATAGTATATTAGGGAAAGCTTTTTCAAATAATCTCCTTCAAGTGCCTGGCGCACAGGTACAACCCCAGTTGACCCTTGGTTCTGAATTTTAGAGTTGGACAAAAGACCAGACCATGAGGGCGTAGAAAGAGTTCATTACACTGCATAAAAGATGACTTTACATGGCGTCATCCTACGTCTCATAGGCACATAGAAAAAATAGGGAAACTGGTATTTTTTGTTCTTTGTAAATTCATGTGGAAAATGTATCACCTTTTGGTCATGGAAAGTATACATAAGCACCAGCAAGTATCCCAACAAAAGCATGTATCACTGGAACGTGAGACCTGTGTCACTTGGGCATTAAACTTTAATAAAAGAAATTGTATAAATTTGATTTCTGTGTGACCTGGGAGCCTAGAATGTTTGGTAAAATGAATATGTTTAAACGAGAGTTTAAAATAAAGATTAGTTGACCGTTAGTGCCGCGATTGGAGCTCCAATAATGTTCTTAGTGCAAACACTCGTTGATACTCATTTTCAATCTCTGTCTCATCAAAAACGTAAACATTAGTGCCAAGGTTAGAGCTACAATACCTGTTCTTAGTTCAAGCACTCGTTGATACGTATCAACAATCTCTGTGTTGTCTTTGCACTTACTGACATTCATGATTGAAATCCAGTGCAAAGCTGGGATTTCCTATCAAGAACGTCGCAGTAGCGATGCTGTCTGGCCCAATGCAGCCTTTCTTGTTGCCCGACACATTGAGGCGGGATGCATGTGCACCTCGGACTTGTTAGAAACTCATTCTTTCTAGTCAGGCAAACTGCCGGATGCACACACACACACACGCACACACACACAAAATTAGTACCAGAGACATTATGGTTGGCATGTAACGACTGGCACGTAAAGGGAACAAATGAAAAAAAAAATACATGTCTTAAAACGATTAAAACCTTGGAACACTATCATGGTCAATGCACTGGTAAAATTGTGTGTAGTGATGCCCTTGTACAACAATTTTTATGGTCTTGACCCGTTGCTGAATGACACCGTGCACAAATAATTTGAATCACTCGGGATTTTGAATGTTTGAATATTTTACTCCATATTTTCCACCATCTACCGGCCTTTGGAACAGACTGTTGAAAACCTGGACAGCATTCATTCATTCATTTATCCATCCATCCATCCGCCCATCTATTCATTCATTCATTCATTCATTCATTCATTCACTCATTCATTCATTCTTTCATTCACTCTCTTTCGCTGTCTGTCGAAGCACTCACCTTGTGAAAAATTCAACTTAGTTTTTTTGTGTGTTTTGTTTTATTTTTTCGCCTGTCGCATTAGCGAGTGAAAATGCCTGTAGACACTGTACAGTGGAAGGTGAAGACGGGCATCTTCGTGTAGACGTTTCTCACTTTCATGGCGGTCAGAGCAAGAAAGGCGATGGCGAATTTTGTACGGACAATCAAGATTCCTGTGTCTGGTAGGCCCTCAGATATCATTCTGATATTTTTGACTGTCACTTTATTGACCAGATGTGGCGATGTAGAGCCAAATCCCGGCCCCCATCCCCAACCGTGTCGACAATCAGACGATGTAAATCTCCATAATCTGTCTCAGCAGATGCAGTCAGTGTTGTCAATGGTGTCGGGAGTCAGCCAGCAAAATATTGACATGCAAAGACAGATGACAGCAAATCATTATGCCATGTGTCAGGACATGTCAGACATCAAGCAGCGCTTGACGTGGGTAACACAGACAGTGCAGGAGAACGTTCAGAACATAAATCTACTCTTCACCAGGATTCGCGAGTCTGAAACGTATGCTGACACATTACACAGACAACTGGAACGTTTACAGTCCGACCTACGACGTCAGAACCTGAAGCTGATGGGACTGGAAGAAGAAGAAAGTGAGACGTTGACTTCCCTCCGAGAGAAGGTAGTCAGTACGCTAAACACGTATTTCAGTCCAGACGGCGTTACCCTCCAACACGAAGACATTCAAGATGCTGTGCGAGTTGGAAATCGTAGGGAGAGAGCTGCTAGACCCGTCATCATCACTTTTAGGAGCCGTGATATATCCAGAGCAGTCATGTCGAAGAAAGAATGTCGGCAATCCATGGCCCGCGCTGCAGGAGTCAGAGTAGGACCCGACCTGACTCCCACACAACATAAAGAAATGCAGCGACTGAGAGCAGAGGGCAGAAGAGGTTACCTGAAAAATGGGCGTGTGGTGGTAGCTGAAAACTTCAGACATTCTACACAACACGCCACGGATGATCGCCGGAACAGGGACAACCATATGTGGAAATACGGTGAAGACCGGGAGGTGACCAACAGGAGAGAGATGGGCGGAAATCGAAACGGGGACAAAGACAGACAGAACCACTTTGGTCCACACCACAACCGATTACTGTCGTCACCAGCCTCAGCCCCGACCCCAGCCGTTGACCACAGTCGCTTGAGACAGATGGGTGACTGGGTTAACATGGCTGCTGGATTTCCATGTGACCCCGATTGTGAAGAGACAGCGTTAGCAGAACAGTTTGCGTCAAGCACCTCTGACCATGACCACTTCCCTTCGTCCCAGCCCAAGAAGATACAGACGGCGAGGTGTTGTCAGCCACAGCTGACAGTGCAACAGAGGAAACGACCCCAGTAAACGCTACACAGAAAAATACAGCCAGGGCCGTCAGTCCGCAGCCAGTGGCAGCAGGGGGTTCACAGAGGAAGTGTCCGGAGTGCGCCAGGTAGCAGAGGATCTTCCTGTCAAGCGGCGCGTGAGTGAGGGAGCTCCCTCACCCCGGGGATTTTGAAGAGGGTCGCCCGTGAAGACACCAGCCCCACAACTGCCTCAGGGTGGTGGTTCCAGTGGTGGCAATGGCAGGTCAGGCAAGGGGGCGTGGTCGTGTTCGCCAACAGAGGAGCGATCGACCAGGGAGCCAGAAGTCGTCACCAGAACTGTGATGTTTCAGGCAGGAGGGCAGGTGTGCTGTCCAAAAACTGGAGCGCGATCTTCAACCAGGAAGTGTCTCATTCCAGTGACACTGCCGGACATGTCAGAAGTGGCCACAGATGATGGTCAGGCCAAGGCCCTTGGTGTCCACAGACAGATATTCAGTCCAGCAGTGGAACAATTGGCAGTGATCCTGATCTCGCACATAAAGACGCTGATGCCGCTCCCTTTTACCCCGGTAAATAATATAATTTTTTTTTAGTATCGCTAAACATTGAGGGTTTGGGGAATTTTTTTCAAGAATTTGACGTTAAAAGCTTTGTAAACAAATACGATATAATTCTTTTAGTTGAAACATTTGCCGAAACCTTATCAGAATCTGTATTTCCTTCGCATAAACTTTTTGTCTCCCCAGGTGTGAAAATATCTGATAGCATTCATGGTCGTTTATCCGGCGGAATAGCCTTTCTCATAAGGAACGAGCTTACAGTATATGTTAACCAGGTTCACGTTGAGACTGATAATATGCTAGTTTTAAAACTTGCTAGCGAGTTAACTGGTATACCGTCTGATTGCTTGTTAGTGGGGACTTACATCCCGCCGGAAAACTCCAGATATTATGAAGATACTGACATATACAATGGTGTATCCATATTAGAAGACTGTTTATTAGAAACAGTTAAGGAATGTGGTGATCTCCCATTGATTGTGTGTGGTGATTTAAATGCCCGAACAGGTACTCTCAATTGTTGTGACTCTGACCCTATTGATAATATTTGCAATATTTTTGATGAAGATGAACCTGCTCTCAGATCTGACAGCACTGATGCCTTTAAAAGGAGATCTAAAGACAATAGTATTAATGGCTTTGGCGTTACCTCTTAAATGTCTGTGATGAGTTTGGCCTTGTTATTCTAAATGGCTTACAGCGATTGAGTTATCAAGGTGATTTCACTTACATATCTGAACATGGATCCAGTGTAATTGATTATTTTGTCATTTCAAAAACCCTTTTGTCATATTGTTGTGATTTTTGTATCAAACATTTCGTTCAAACGAAGCATGCTGCTGTGGAATTTTCTTTATTGTGCAAGATGGCAAATGCAAATATGGATAAGAAGAAAACCTATAAAGTCCTTCTGTTGTTAAATACAAATGGGATGAGGATAAAAAGGATATCTTTTATGAAAGAATGAGTTCTGAAAATGTAAAGGATATTGTTACTAATGCTATTACCCTTGTGGACACTGATGTCGACCAGTCTGTAATCATGTTTAATGAATGCTTGTATTTTGCTGGAGAATGTATGAAGAAAACAGTGGTTCTTGACGGCGAGAAACAGAAAATTTGGTTTGATCTGGAATGTAAACATAGCCGAAAAGTATTATGGGGATTATTGCATAAATATAACAGATCTGATGAGGAATCTGATAGAATGGAATATTGTCAAAAGAGAAGAGAATACAAGGAATTACTGAGGCTGAAACAGAAAACGCATAAGGCAATGTTCTTCAGTCATTACATCGACATTTAAATGACAGTAAACAGTTCTGGGATACTGTTCGTTCCGTGAGGCCAAGACAATTTGTTTATAATACTATTTCTCCTCAGGAATGGTTTGAACATTTCCGTAATGTGTTTAACGAAGTGCCGCAAATTTGTTTGAACTCCTCGACGCCGTGTTTGATGAGTATTATGATAATGTGAATACCCAGACCCAGAATGATTATACAGGGAGTTAGATCAACCAATATCTGCGCATGAAATTGTATGTGCTATTGATGCCTTGAAGAACAAGAAAGCCGCAGGTCCTGATGGATTAATAGGCGAGTTTAATAGACACAGCACACAGCCGCCAACATTTTGCCTTTTCTGTTAAAATTGTTCAATCACATCTTTGACAATGGCATATTTCCTGCTGATTGGACAGTGGCTGTTTTTACTACCTTTGTACAAGAAGGGCGACCCAAATCAGCCTGACAACTACCGTGGAATATCTTTATTGAATATATGCAGCAAATTGTACAGTTTTGTATTGAATAAAAGACTTACAAAGTGGATTGAGACCAATGAGGTGGTAGGAGAGGAACAAGCTGGTTTTAGGGATAACCATTGTACTACTGATCATGTATTTACTCTTATGGCGTGTGTACAAAAAAACAGTTGCTAAGGCACAGAAAACTGTATGTCGCCTTTATAGATTTTCGAAAAGCCTTCGATACAGTAAGCAGGGATAAGCTATGGAAAATTCTTCATGCATGCAAACGGAATTAAAGGTAAACTTTTGAATGCATTGAAAAGTATGTACTCTATCGTTCAAGCCCGTGTGCGAGTTGGTGCTGATTTAACTGATGTTTTCTTGTGCCCTAGAGGTCTGAAACAGGGTGAAGTATGTTCTCCAGTTTTGTTTTCCCTGCTAATTAATGAGCTTACAAAAGAAATTAACGAAAACGGTAGACATGGTATTCAGTTATCACCTGATCTGATTGAAATACTGATCTTGTTGTTCGCAGATGACGTTGCTCTTTTGTCTGACAGTGTTATTGGACTCCAAACGCAATTGAACATTTTGTACAGTACAGCGAATCGACTAGATTTAATTGTAAATTTTGGTAAATCAGGTGTTATTGTCTTCAGAAATGGGGGTTACTTAGCTGAAAATGAAAAAATGGACATACGGAAATGACGCATTAACTGTTGTAAATATGTATAAATACCTTAGCATTATCCTCACGACACGGCTTTCATTCCAGTCTACATTGCGAGACTTGTCCGATCGTGCTGGAAAAAGGGTTGTAGCAATAATAAGAATACTATGGTCAATTGGAGAACATTCACCAGACATATTTTTAAAGTTATTTGACAGTCAAATACAGCCAATTCTATTGTATGGTGCGGAAATATGGGGCGTTATGTGTGATCATGTTATTATTGAGAGAGTTCACTTGTCAGCATTGAAGCGTTTTATGTGTGTTACTCGGAGAACACCAAAGCATTTGGTCTATGGAGAATTAAGTAGATACCCTCTAAAAGTCAATATTTTCGCAAAATGTGTAAAATTTTGGTTGCGTTTTGTTACTATGGATGATTATAGACTCCCTAAAAAAAGCTTATTCAATGCTTCTGACTCTACAGGAACAAAATTACTCCACTTGGGCATGTAAAGTTAGAAACATGCTTTATATGTTTTGGTTTTGGGTTTGTGTGTGGGAAGCACAGTCTGTAGGGGATGTTAAGCTGTTTATTGTCCAGCTAAAACAGCGTTTAATTGATTGTTGTAGACAGGAATGGCATTCTTCTCTCGAATCACACACATTTTACAACGTTTATGTTACGTATGGTCAGTCACTGTCTTTGTGCCCCTATTTCCGTGTGGTTAAATGTATTAACATGCGTAAGATGTTAACCAGATTTAGAATTGGTATGTTACCGTTGCGTTCGCGTTCTGTCAACTTTCGCAATGTTAATATGGGTATCAACGTTTTTTTTTGTCCATTCTGTACAGATACTCTTGAAACAGAGCTGCACTTTCTATTAGTATGCCCGAAATATACTGAACTGCGTGGACAATTAATATCTTGTAAATATTACAGATGTCCTTCAATGTTTAAAATGTCCTTGCTGCTCTCAAATGGAAATGATAATGTAATTTTCAGGCTCTGTAAATATATATATACAAAGCATATATGATAAGAAAAGATGCTCTTGAAAAAAAATAGCTATTGTTACGTAACACCATTGCACATGTGAACTCCATTTGTATGGGCCTGTGGCTAAACAAATAAATCATGTCAGACTCAGACTCAGACTCTCTCTCTCTCTCTCTCTCTCTCTCTCTCTCTCTCTCTCTCTCTCTCTCTCTCTCTCTCTCTCTCTCTCTCTCCTCGTCGTCGTCGTCGTCCTCGTCCTCCTCTTCCTTACCCTTCTCCTCCTCGTACTACTGCAGCTATTAGTACTACTATCATTACTACTACTAATTGCTGACGATATTATATCGGTCTCTGACAGTGTCATTGGCTTGGAAACCAGGTTAGGTATACTGCGCAATACACCCAAGCAGCTAGATTCAGTCATCCAGGCGGAAAGAGTATACTTATATTGTATGCAGAAATGGTGGCTACATTTTGCTGCCTGAGAAGTGGTATTTTAGCAATTAACTTTGTAAACATGTATACAAATTCAGAGTCATATTCAACAACCAAGCTATCTTTTCAACCGACTTTAAAAGATCTGGCTAAAAAGAGCCTCCCCCCCCCCCCCCCCCAATAAAAAAAGGAAAAGAAAAAGAAAAGCGTTTGTTATATATTAACACTATTATGGTATATTGGGAATGCCCTTCAAACATTCTCCTTCAAGTGCCTGGTGCACGGGTACAGCCCAGTTTGACGCATGGTTCAGAATTTTAGAGTTGGACAAAAGACCAGGAGGGCATAGAAAGTGTTCATTACACTGCATAAAAGATGATTTTACATGGCGTCCATCCTACGTTTCATAGGCAAATAATAAATAGGGAAACTGGTAGTTTTCATTCTTTGTAAATTCATATGGAAAATGGTCACGGAAAGGATACATAAACAACAGCAAGTACCCAAACAAAAGCATGTATCACTGGCATTAAACATTAATAAGTTGTATAAATTTGATTTCTATGTGACCTGGGAGCCTAGAATGCTTGGTAAAATGAACATGTTTAAACGAGAGTTTAAATAAATATTAGATGACCGTTAGTGCAAAGGTTGGTGCTACAACACCTGTTCTTAGTTCCATCAATCGTTGATACTCATCTGCAATCTCTGTCTCATCAAAAACGTAAACATGTGAAACGTTATTGCCATTTTAAGATCAGAATACTTCTACTGAACTCTCACGAAATAAAAATTTTTTAATATGAATCGATTATGATCAAAATATATTAGGCTTTTTCGCCAAACATCATGGAAACAGCACTTTCTCTTGATAAGGCCGAAGCTCGTTGAAATTAGAAGCAAATTTACTCATCGAAATCCTCCGATGATAAGATTTTGATCGCTTATTTTAAACATTAACTAGTTTGATGTAGTTCGATTACTTCTGAATGAATTAAGCATGATGATAGTGTATGTCCGTGCAAATGTTTGTATCAGGAATACAGTGTTGTTAGTAGCTCACTCATGTTCTGGGCATGAGGCCTAATATTAAAATGCTTTAACATTCAGTCTGTGCGTGTCCGCCTTTCTCTCTCTCATGCGCATTTTCACATATACTCGGACGAATTGATGCGCTTATACAAAAATGCTCGCGCGCGCACACACACCAGACAAAAAGACTGCTTAATTCTAGATATTCATATATATATAATTCTGAACACATAAGTAGTGGGGAAAACAAGTGCTGGTTAACAAATTTTTAGTCATTACAGTATTGACGACCAAAATTTGATCTTTTAGAAAAAAAAATGAAGATGTTGAAAATGGAGGGGAGGTGGGGGTAGATATAAAAAATATGAGAAACTCTTCACTAACTGCATGAGGGAACCATCGTAATCTTTCTCGACAGCAGATCTTTTTGTATTGCCTGCTGCTAGACCTTTCGTCGGTTGAATCGGACTCGTTTGAGAGACACAATTAATGTGTGTGTGTGCTCTTGGTGTCAAATAGAGACACACCACAGTCCATAATTCTGTGGTGTTTCTCAACACTAAGGGTGCAAAAAAAATCCAACAGCACCTCCGAAGCAGCCAGCGAAGGGTATATAAATGAAATAAAACGAAAATGTGGAGAGGAAAAAAGTTGCTGAAAAACTAAAAGCATTATGCAAACAGTATAAAATGTAGGGGACAATCTTTGAGCCTATGCTTGAGGACCCATTCAAGAATTTCCGGCAAGACAAAAGTCTTAACGCATGTCAGGCATGCGCAAAAAACACTCCCCTTTTCGACGTATGTCAGGCAAGCGAAAAAGCACTTCCTTTTTCGAGTAACACGCTAGCAGTGAAGACGCACTCTCTGCTCCACGAAAAAAATTCCTGTCGCCCAAACAAGATAAGTCTTGTGCTCTTTCTCGCCTGTACTTTGCCTTTGTGTACAGTTTGCTTGTGTTCGCATTCTTGACTCATTCACTTGTGGCTTGCGCTAAACCTTTGTTACACTTGCCGTGTGAGGCTATCGGTGGGCTAGTATTTCTAGCACTTGTCGGGCTTTCTTCTCCCGTCGGCTCAGCTTAATAAGTCCACTGTGCTACACGTGGTTTGGCTACTACATTCTCGTTTTTTCCATTTTTTTTTGCTCATCATTTATCGCATCATTTATCGTTCTTCAACGTGTGCATAGCGATCACGATCTACCTTCGCGATCGCATTTGTACTTCGTTCACGCAGCGTTACTCAGCACTTTTCGGTGACGGTGCTGTGGACCGGTGATCGAGTTTTCCCACCATTTCTTGATCCCCAGGCACATCACACACGCGAGTCTTCGCTCACCTACCCCTTGCGCGCGTTTATTATATCACTGTGCTGTGTTTATTATATCACGGTACTAGTATATATTTTTATTATTTAGCTTGTATATTTATACCTCTACGCGCGGCCGATCGCCTCCCCTTTGCGATCGTGTGCTCCGGTAAAAAAAAAAAAAAAAAAAAAAAAAAAAAACACAAAAAAAAAAAAAAAAAAAAAAAAAACTTCACATCGACGTGGGGGCTCGTCCGGGATTGTAAAATTCACTTTGGATTGTTAAATACAATTCACTCAAAATTTTATTTCCTTTGGCTAGTCCACAAATTTGGACAAAGAGCAGAATTAAGTGCAAATAGGCTGATTGAGTGGAGTCCAGGAGGGAAATCTTTCTTGTTTGTTGTGTGAACGATTATCTTACACAGCGATTTGCTTGACGTCAGTGATCAAGTGATTAGAACTCACGCCTGGGCTGAGAGACTTCGGTGGCACAGGTATTTGTCAACTTCAAGATGACGACGGTAACTGCCAGGATTCGGAACACTCTGTCAAACAACCACGGTACAGGTCTACAACCAGACCAGCTCCAAGGACAGACCCAGCACCGGAAGCTTTTATATCCAGGCATGTACCAATGACTTTTAGCTATAAAAAATAGAAGGAAAATAAGGGACAATCTTACAAAAGGTCACATAAGAGCGCTGTTACAACTGAGAGCCTTTCCGTTAACTCACAGAGCAGCATGTCGCTATGCAGGTAAGTCGGGTGTAACAGTTATTACTTCTCTAGAAGAAGATGATAAAAAAAAATTGTTAATGAACTTAACAATGGTGATGTTTATGACATGCTACCCGTGAACCCCATCCCTCAAATTAAAGATAAAATAAGAGCATGGTCCAATAAATGGTCATGCACAGGGGATATTAATGAAGATGTTAAACACAGGGAAATGTAAACCTTTAATTAAAACGCATAAAAAGAAACCTTACCCTACACGTTTTGTACATTCAGGGTGTGGGACTCTTGTTGAAATCCTCTCTAAGTTTATTCAAGCGACAATTAGTCATTTAAATGACAAATTGATGTACCAAATAAAAGATACAAAAGCGTTCCTAAAACAAATGCAATGGATCAGTGATAAAAGAGCCCCACTCCCTCTTCAGTCTACACTTGTTGTATGTGATGTGGTTGCCTTATTCTTTAATGTTAATAATGACATGGGACTACCAGCAATTGATAAAATGTTAAAACCGTACCCTTCTCCTATTGGTAATACCTCAAACAGATGCCTGTTGGAAGCCTTGGATATCTGTCTGACAGAAAATGTGTGTGTGAGTCTACTGATGGCAACAATGACCAAGTATTTGCACGCCCTAACCATGGTACTGCCATGGGACCTGCGCACTCATGTACTTATGTTGATGTTTATATGGAGACCTTGATATACAATTAGTAGAAACATCACCAGTACCAATGATTTCTTCCCTGTTACCCCAAGAAGTAAATGAACAATTCAGATATCTAGACTGGAGCAGGTTTCGAGATGATGGTTTTGTTGTCCTTCTTGATGAAAATCATGATGGTTTTGTTGTCCTTCTTGATGAAAATCATGTAAACAGGTTCAAAGAACATCTCCAATCTCTGAACCGACCTAACACAAAATGGACAATCACCAGTGGCAAAGAAGTAACTTATTTAGACGTGAAACTTCAAATTTCACGAGGCAAAACCATTACAGATGTGTTTTCAAAACATAAACCATGCGTACCTCCCTCCATACAGCTGCCATTTCCCTGCCGTGTTCAAGGGACTCATTTCTAGTGTGGGAAGTAGACTACGCATACTGTGTAGTGAGGATAATACATTAAAAACTAGAATAGAAGAATATAGTAAATATTCTACAATGTCTGGTTAGGACTATCAGAAAGCAGAAAGAGAACTTTATAAAGGGGCTAGGAAAAATAGGAAAACAATACTCACAGAAGAAAAACAAACAAACAAAAAAGACAAAAAAGATAGCCTGGGTGACAAATTATTATCCAAGGTATCCATCCAAATCAGAAATAATAAGGCAACATTTATCAATACTGTACTCTAACCCAGAAAATAAGAGAGTGTTTCATAAAAATCAAATAATATCAGCTGACAGACGCCGTAGGAATTTAGGAGAAATTTACAAACCTACCATTCCCAAGAGAAATCTAGAATGCGGACCAAAATTAGAACCAGGTTATTTCACTTGCCAGGCAAAGAAGTGTGACACGTGTAAACATGGGGAGAATACTAAGAGTAAAAAATCAGCTTGGGATGGAAGACTTTGGAATATAAGGAAACACTTGACTTGCACTACAAAAAATGTAATATACGTTATAAGATCTGTTGTATGTTTGGTCCACAAAAATCTTAAACTCAGTTGGGCTAATCACAAACCGGACACAAAGTTAAAAAAAAAGAAAACTAAGTGTAACGTATCAAAACACGTATGCACGGTCCCCCATCCTGATTTAGAAGAACTAGATTTTTTGCAGATAATAGCAATCGATAATGTCAGAGAAGAAAAAAAAAACTGTTACAGAAGGAACCATTCTGGATATGTAATATAGGTACGATTGTCAAAGGAGTCAATACAAGACAGGATGTATGCACAGTAAAAATCCAGAAAGATAATTAATACATATTTAGGAAAATTACAAGCAAAAAAAGTACAGAAGACCAATTTTATTCTCTTTAAGACACCCCCTTCCCTTTGTTTCCAACCCCTCCCCTCCCCCCCCCCCCCCCGCTCCCTCCCGATTTCTCCTTCCCCCTCCCCCCTCCCCCCGCTTACCCTGCGCCCTTACCCCCCCCCCCCCCCCCCCCCCCTTCCCCCCTTCTGCTTTTTCCCAATATTCCCCACGTAGGCATTCTGTTCCTCCTGACAAAACAGTCCCCATCCCCCTGCCGTCTCCCTCTTCTCCCCCCCCCCCCCCCCCCCCCCCCCCGCCCACCTCCCCTTCTTTTCCGAAGAAAGGAAACATTCTTGATATGTAAATATAGGCACGATTTTCAAAAGGCTCAATACAAGACAGAAAGTTTGCACAGTAAGATCCAGAAAAGATAATTAATAGATATAAGGAAAATTACAAACAAAAAAGGTACTGTAGACCAATTTTGTTCACTGTGAGATCCCCCCCCTACCTTCCCTCTGTTCCACCCTCCCCCTCTCCCATGGCCCCCCAGACTTCTCCTTCGCCTCGCTTACCCTGCGCCCTTAACCACCCCCCCCCCCCCCCCCCAGCCCCTTCTGCTTTTTTTTTTTTCCCAATATCCCCCACGTAGGCATTCTGTCCATACATATTAGGTTTATTTATTATTGTTTACCTGTGTTTTGGAAGCTATATTTCGATTCTGTTGTGCTGTGCCTCAAAGGACATTGGAGATTACATTGGTGGGTTGCGAGAGTGGAGGGAGATTCCAGTGCACACATTTTTAAAGTTAACATGAGTGTGTTTGTTGGATATATGGGGAGAGAGAAAGTGAGGGTGGTGAGCAGGTTGATGCGTTGGTGGGATGATAGGGTTGGAGGGAGGGAGAGAGAGTGGGGATGACGGTGAGTGGGAGTGAGAGAAGGCATACGCCAGTGTTTACGTGAGGTGGAAGATGAAGATGAACGGAAATCCTGATACATGTGGGCAAGAGAGTGAGTGTGAACGTGGATACACGAATGCACGAGAAAAAGGTTTGTCTGATGTGTACAGAAAAAGGTTTCTTGAACTGTTTCTTGTTTAATGTACCTTATATATACAGTGTGCTTCTATAAACAGTTGCCATTACTGAAGAAGCTTTTAAGCGAAAACTTTTATCGGAGATCATACAATTTAAAATGAAACTGTTTACTTCTGTTTTTTTTTTTTATTTTACTCAAAGTATATATATATATATATATATATATGATAACAAATTTACAACACACTAAATCATCATGTCATAGCTGATATACTTAAACTGAGAAAAGGATGAAAAGCCAAGCGGAATATGACGGCTCATCAATTTCTTTCTCAGTGTTCAGTACAAC
This sequence comes from Conus betulinus, assembly GCA_016801955.1. Taxonomy (NCBI): domain Eukaryota; kingdom Metazoa; phylum Mollusca; class Gastropoda; order Neogastropoda; family Conidae; genus Conus; species Conus betulinus. The sequence continues at coordinate 179,755 of JADBJO010000932.1, forward strand.
GGGCTTAAATTCATAATGCATGTGTAAAAAATATATATACGTCACTATGCTATGAACTATTCAGAAGCCAGGATGAAAAAAGCAATTGACCCTTTTGAAAACCTGTTGCAAGATACGCACGTAACGGTAATGACACTCCTCTCCTAATAAATGTTGTTATCTCGCCTACGCGCATTTCTTGTCACACACACACCCTCCCCCTACCCACCCCCCTCCCTCGAGAAAAAAAAAAAAAGAACTAGAGCT
>JADBJO010000932.1:185000-207500 GCA_016801955.1 Conus betulinus
ATGTTCAGAAAGACTGAAACTTTATACACATAATCGTTAGAGGTAGACTCTGTCTGTCTGTCTGTCGGTCTGTCTGTCTGTCTGTCTGTCTGTTTGTTTGTCTGTCTGTCTGTCTGTTTGTCTGTCTATCTGTCTGTCTGTCTGTCTCTCTCTCTCTCTCTCTCTCTCTCTCTCTCTCTCTCTCTCTCTCTCTCTCTCTCTCTCTCTCTCTCTCTCAAAAGGCTTTGACCCCATCCGTTTTTTTTTTCATCAGCTGATAAGATGTCAGTGATATCTTATTGACCCGTTGATGGTTGCTATGATCGTTCTTATCATTCGTGTAGCAGTCAATGGAAATTGTTGAATTAAAAAAAAATAACACGCGTACGTATAACTGTGCCATTTTTTTCCCGAACTTTAGAAATTGCCGATAAATGATGGCAGGGGTGTAAGTCCTGATGAATTTGGCAGAGTTTATATCTTACTTTTATGCCGGATTTGTATGACATATATGTCGTCACATTGCACATTTTTATCATTATCATTTATTATCCCCTCTTTAAATCATCATCATCATGATCATGATCATCATCATCATCATCATCATCATCACCGCCACCACCACCACCATCACCACAACTACCATCATCATCATCATGATCATATCATCATCATATGAAGAAATAAAGGTACTTGAGTAACCACATAGAAACAAAACAATGAGTAAAAATCTGCAAAGTTTTTCTTTCCATTTTGACAGCTGGTGACTTGTTTAGAAACAGACCAAAACAGACAAACGTTTCACATGACTCAAGAAAAACAAATCAATTGCGATGACGACACCAAGACCTAAAATATGTTTCCCTTACCAATTAATGTGGTAAAAGAGCGGAACTGCAACAAAGGTTCCGAACGTTCTGCTTTGATGATTCTGATTATCATAAATTCAGTCTTCATTGAATGTTCATTCTGCGACAATTACAGAATGCTGTTTTGAAAAAATGGTTTCAGTTTATTAGTATGTCAAGCTCTTAGTCTCTCTGCCGAATTTCTTCCAACTGACACATAGCTAGATCACTGACTTCCGGAAACGGGTTGGAGGATGTCCGGTCAAGACCGGATGACACTGGATTTAAGACCTGATTTGCGGGTTCCATGGACTGGGTCCCCACCGTGCCCTTATCCATCTTGCCACTGGTACAAAATGCGAAACAAGCTCCCGGAATTCAGATTATGAATAACGAACAAATGGAGTTCCAGTTTTTGTCGAGGGAGGAGTGCGGGATTCTCCACTGAGCGTGGCATGATTATCCACAGAATGAAAAAAGAAAAGCCTGTATAAAGACTTAGTTCAATGAACAGCAACGCACTGCGCCAGCACATAAGACGATGAAAAACCAAGGCAAGAATGAAACCACAGTGACAAGGGAATCTTTGTTAATTATTCAGACACTATATACGGAACCTGTTGGGACGCCTATGGACACGCTTGCCCAAAAGTTCAGACGGCAGGGAGAGATAGCTATCATCCCAAGGAGAGAGGGGAATCCCATGAAACATTGGAAGCTGCCTCACAAAATATTAATAGAGAGAAAGAGGTAGAGAAGGTTTGGAACATATAAAGCACAAAAACGTGCTCTCAACAAAGCAGAATCAGCCCAAAAGAAAAGGGGAAAAAATCCAAATCCAAGGTTGCTTTTTTCAAAGATTTCTCTCCGTTCGCCAGCAAAATATTCGAGCAGCAAAATCAGGGACACTCATGGTGGGCACAAACACTATCGAGCGGCATCTTAGAAAAAATATAATCCGACCGTCAAGGCGAAGTTCTACGTGAAATCCAGGGCTTAATCTGGCCTGCAGTACTAGAGTAAAAGTATAATGACAAGCCACCAACTGTGGATGTGATAAAGAACTTGATTTTAAAAAGTTAGAGTCAGGTGTTCGCCTAGACCTAGAGGAACACCCTACCTTCTGCGTAAGAAACGTCCAAAATGTCCTTGAGTGGATTTACTCAATATTAAGATCGGCACGGAGGAACTTGAAGGTCAGCGACCCAAGCGACCCTATAGATGATAGCAAAGGTAGCTAATGTAGAGTACCTTTTCAAAAGCAAAAATCGAGTGACAGATCAGTTCAAACCAATATCACTTCTGAACATTGAGAGAAATTTTTCTGTCATGGCGCAGGCTGACTACCTTTAATATGTCAGTTCAGAAAGGAGGCATCCTAGTGTGTCAGGTGTGTATAGCTTACCATTATGATTTGAGACACACCTCAACGAGCAGAGGCGAAGGAAAAGGATATCGACGTAGTGTGGCTCTACTTTGCACATGCATATGAATCAGGTCCACACAAGATGATTCAACTGGCCCCCATGATGCACTATATACTAAAGAGTATCCCAGAAATGCTAAGGAAGAATGTCCACGGCTTGTTAATGAGGTTATCCATAAACGGATTCACAATAGAGTGGATCAGTCTGGAAGATGGCATATCAATGATCTGTGCAACTTTGACATTGTTTGAGTGGCAAAAGAGGCCATCTGGACAGCTATCATGAGTGGCGCGGATTCAGCAGATTTTGGGAATGAATATCAAAACGTCTTTGATGATACAGTAGCGTATTTCACCAAGGGAAAAATACAGACATCACAAAGCCTTTCCCAGGAAAAGAAAAGTGGCTGAAACAGGAACATTCACTGTAGCCTATAAAAGCTTTCCAACAGTGGCAAAAGAAACGGTCTAGAACCTTGGGACGGGGCATCACTACTCCTAGAAAGATACATTGGAAGAGAACCAAGCTATAATGGCAGAAAGAAGCCTGTAGATGATAGACCACTGTGCCTGCCCTGGTAAATAGAAGGCCTGGTGTCTGCAGTTCATGCCAGTCCCGAAGCTCCTTTAGCCTCTAACAACAATAGCACAGGCACAGTGGAATCAGTGGAGTCCAAAACAGACATGTACATAAGGAAATAGCTTGGTATATACCACCTGGTCTCACTGACGGTGCGCTCCGCTCCCTCCAAGCAAAATTGAAGCAGCAAGTGAGAGTCATTCTGACAGTGTATGGAGTGGGCAAAGCCAGGTTGTTGCTGACCATGATTGCGAATTCCGAAGACAAGGTTGTGAGATCAATTGAAATCATGCTAAAGACTGACAGAAATGGAAAGTTTATAAGGCAGATGCCATTGTAAAGGAAATTTTGTGATCAAGAGAATAACATAACACACGCAGACCAACAGAAAGGGGCTGTCGTCAACGGAATGAAATAATGGTCAAAGGCCTTATCAGGACAAACAATGAAATACGTCCTGAGTTCATATGAAACGGAATTAGCTCATGGAAGGTATACATGGAGGCACACCCAAGTGCTTAAAGAGATCGCACATGCAATTCGCGTTGCAAGAGGAAACACTACGCCATTAGAAGCCCTAGCACTATACGGCCATAACTAATTATCAAGAACAACTGTAACGTCAACAACATAGGGGTTACTGGTGGAGTGGATGATTGGGAGCATATAGAAGACCTTCCCGAAAAAAAAAACATTGAGAGATCATCAGGAAGAAATAGTCTGAGACCGAATATTACATCCCACTCGGGTTCATCAAAACAGGTGATTCTCATAAAATTTACTACGTTATAGTAAAGCAAAATAAAGCAAGCTCACATCGACATGACTGAAAGGTATGCTAGTGTAGCCAGCAACTCGTGGGAATCTTGCTTCAAAGTCTTCGCCATACAGCAAAAAGAAGAGTTGTTGGATTATTAGATTATTATCCTATGAAACAGCCCGGGATTTCTGTTAACAAGAACCAGAACTGTCAAGGCAAGAGCAGAGGCAGCTTAAAAGACTTCCAGCTAGATCTGGTAGAGGACGACCAAACGTGGCATTCATAAGGCTTAAATGTCTTACTTCAGTGCAGGTGTCCCATAGCGACGTGGATAAGATACATTCTAAATGGACATCCATCCATTCAGAAGTAACTGGTTCAAATCCTGGCAGCGTCAAGGAAAATAATGATCGGACGATAGAGGTGCATTCAGAAGTCATGCCTTGGATGTGTCTCGGCCCCTTTAGAGCATGTGGAGTTGGGGGCCGAAACACTTGCCTGAGGGGGACTTCTTCTCTCAAGACCTTTTGCGGTCAAGCTCTCTCTAGAGGTTTTTCCCTTATTGCAGAGTTGTGATATGCCAGTTATTTCACAGAACAGACTGAAAATCAGCGTTAACCCCTACCGTAAAACAAAACATTACGTTCCTAGAATGGAAACTTGGACTATACAGAACATGATAGGCAGAAAACATACATACATACAAACAAACAAACAAACAATTAAACATAAAAGAAGACATAGACCCCTCTTTGGCACTAGCTGTTTCATGCTGACCAAAAGTAACGACATGAGTTCAAATACATTTATTGATGTGCCCCGAACATTGCGTTTTCTAATGAGGAGTGTTTAGTGGAAATCAAATGAAAGCTTAGGCGAAATGTACCATGACGGATTCCGTTATTTTTAGTACTGTTAATTTTTGTCAGACATTTGCTGACTGGAGTTGCCAGAAAAATGTGGCAAGGATAATTTGTTTAAAACTAAGTTACCACACATGAATTTAGGTAAATCATTCGAATTAGTCAGAATACTATTTGTTGTGGCTTTTTAGAGGTTTTGGTTAAGTACATACCATTCGATTTCCTTTCTGTGTCTGTATGGACGTGAACGTTGAATTAATTTGAAAAGTGGAGTGACTGATTTCTATGTACACACTCTCTACAAGTTAGTATTTCTGAAATAATTTGAAACGAGAGGGTTTTTTTTTGCATATATATATCACCTCATCCGCGTGTGTTTTTTGTTTTGACAAGCACGGACATTGAACACCTCATATGCTGACACAGGGGCTATTTTGAGGTCAAATTAGATTTGTTTGGATTTTCGCTACGTTGGTTTAGGGTATTCATGTTGTTTTACTGTTTGATTTACAAGAGACAAATACTACTTAAAGCGTGTTTGGCGCTCTCTTTAGATAGTTATCAGAGTGACTTGTTTACAAACATGTTCCTCATTCCTCTATTCTTGAGCGAATAGCTTAAATATTATGCATCGTGAATGTTTTGAATTAGCCAGGAACTCTAGGACAATTTCTTGTACGTGTAGTTTTAAATGATGCGTTTTAATGTAAAAGCTTCTTATCGTTATCCTTCTCACTTAACACCGTGGTAGCTTGTTGGGGCACTACAATGAAAAACAGCTCACCAAGTTTTCTTCTTTTTTTTTTTTTTTTTTTTGCTGTCCCAATCTCTGCGCGACTTCAGAGGCAGTGCGCACACGCCGCTCATTCCGACACCCCGTCCACAGCCACAGCCTGGTCGGCCCCACCGCAGCCCCGGCACCGGCAATCCACAGGGAGCAGTCAATGTCAAGTCGTCAAGAGGCAACAACCGGAGGAGACACTGCACTGCTGCCGAGTCACTTCGGTGGTGTTCAGTGGCGCCTGTTCTGATCTAACATACGCAGGACACCATCTACTAAGCCCCCTACTGACGACAATAATTGCTTAGTCGTCGCGGAGCCGGCGTGAGTGAGCTCTCCCTCCGGAGGGCACCACCACGTCAGTCCAACGACAGCCCCCATGGACTCGCCGATACCGGTGACCCCGACGGAACCAAACCAAGACCACCACAGACGTGGAGAGGACATCGAAATTGAGGTCATCATAAGAGCAGGGCATGAAGGGCCACAGAACTTGAGACTTTTTTTTAAAATGCTGATCGACGAGAATGAGGATGATTAAGATGATGCTACGGATTTCCATTTCGGTCTGAGACTACCTGATAGGGCTGTACTCTACGCTTCCTTTCTCACCAAGTTCCTCCAGTTCTGTCATCTCTGTCCACTGGCCATCGGAACTTGTTGCATGACCATAGCAAGTGTTTGTTTTCTGGGGGCAGATGTGAGTAGATGTTTATATGGTCCTCCGTGCCGTTCGAAGTTTTGATGCACTTGAGGATTGGTGACTTAATCAGTCTCTGCGATGTTAGTATCTTGGAATTGTATCGCATTTTCATTGCTTGGGTATTTCATTGCAGATCCACTTTGAGTGTTCTTTTCTCTCATGCGCACAGGAAGATAGAGTGCATCGGCGAATGCGGAAACCCGATCTTGAGATTATGGAGATATTCTTATTTTTCTTCCTAACGGCTTTTAATCTTGACAGTGCTGTGGTTATATTTTCTACCTTTGTGATTATTTCTGGTTTGGATCCTTCACTGCAAATGATGGATTCCAGGTATGTGAACTGTTGAACAGATTCTTACGTCTAACCATGGACTTTTATGTCAGTACTTATGGTGGAATATGGCTGACCATCAACCCATTTCTGTGCCATATCTTGTTGGTGTTTCATGCGGTCGTTCAACGAGCTTGGCGCGTTCTTGTTCACTGCCTGCCAGGTTTTGTTATGGTTCTTCTTCCAGTGCTGATTGTGCTGACACGGTCTTCAAGTGCATAAGTCAAAATGCGTCCCAGGATTATGTTGAGAAGTGAGGGAGATAAAGGGTAGCCTTGACAAACTCCACTCGAACTATTCTCAAGAAACACCATGTCTAAACACTGCATTAGTCGCTTTGAAGTAAAATTGCTAATCGAACCTCAGTTTCTTCACCGCGGCTCACGGTGCCTTCTGCCAGACTCTGCTGGATGCTTTATTGAATTCCATGAAGACATGGCAGAACTCCCTCACGTGCCGGAGATGTTTTTCGCAAAGGGTATGGAAGTTAAAGATCTGTCCAGTGGCATTTGCAGATTTCAGACGGTCATTCAGCACTAATGATACATGTTTGCGTTTTCAGTCTATTCCGAATAATTTTGAGCATTACTTTGCTGCTATGACTCATCGAACTTTTGGTGTGGTCGTTATGGTAGTGTTAGAGAATACCTTTCTCGGGAAAGGTGACGGATAGCAATTGAGTCCATGGAGTGCACCACTCCCCAGTGTGTCTGATATTTTAGTGCAGATGGCAGCTACACTCATTTCTGCATCTCCGACATGTCTCTGTTTTTTTACAGGGATGTTGTCGATGCCTGCAACCTTTCCCGAATTTTACCGATTTCATTGCAGCTACAATTTCTTCGAGGAGTATTGGAAAGCCATACTTCCCTAAAGAATCTGGGCTGTAAGCACATTTGGATCTCCTGTGTTCTATTTGTTATAAAGTTTGGAGCAATATTCAGTCTATCAGCAAATGGTATGTTCTTCCTGTTTGAGACAAATACCGTCTTTGTCTTGAGTTCTGATGACTTTGATTGTGTTTGATCGAGTACTTTAAACTTTTAAACCTTTTTTTGTGCTGTTGCCGTCTCGGTAATCTTCCACTAAATATCCTTACGCTGTCCTTGATCCAGCTTATCTTTGCGTTCTTCGTTTAGTCACTGATTCCCACGTTCATGACACAACATATTTCTCTTCCCAAGTCTTCTTGAGCTGTCTTGAGAGCACTCTGGCGACCCATGTCTCCAAGATATAGCTTAAAATCCACAGTTTAATTTCCATTTGGTTATTTTTTAAGACTTTGTGGCTGTTTTTAGTCATCATTTGATTCGTGAGGGCTTCAGTGCCTTCATACAGGAAACATAGTGGGACACTTTTCCTCCTATGGCCGTTTGGAAATATTAAGCGATGTCCAGATCTTTCAGTTTGTCTGTTTGCATTGAAGATGGCTTTTTTTTTTACTTTCCATCTATACTTCAAATATACTTTGAAGCTCAGGATGTTTCAGCCCTATTGATGCCAGATCTGTACATGTTCTCCACATGGATATAGTAAAATGTAGGTTACCATGATAGCATACTTCTTAAGCTTCATGTGGGATAGTACGTTGGTATACAGAAAAGAGACCTAAATCACTTAAACCAAAACAAAAATTTCCGTACGTCATAATAATGATGATGAAGATGATAATAATGATAACAGCAACAACAACACTAACAATGATAAGGATAATGATGATGATAATAATAATAATAATAATAATAACAATGACAATAATAATAAAATCACCACAATATTCAGGGATTAGCGCTGACAAGACTGAGATCTGTGTGGGTCAGTCGGATTTCCATAATCACAAGATTAGATTCCTGCGTGCACCTTTAAATTCAGCCTTCCTGCATGCGTGCAAGGCATGGCCCTGACAGCGTATGTGTCGTTTCTTCTCTCTGGACTTCCTCTCCTTTGTGAATACGCATTAGAATGAAGGTGTTCAATCCGTGAAGCCCTTTTTATATTAGAACACAATCTATTTTTGTAACGTCACTCTGAAGGTGTTCAATCTGTGAAGCCCTTTTTTTGTGTTTGAACACAATCTATTTTGTAACGTCACTCGTAGTAGTCATTAAAGTTGGACCAAATACTTTCATGAGTATAGATCATTGACAGTACAAAGTATCTCAGAGAAAGAGAGAGTGAGAGAGAGAGAGGCAGGCAGGCAGGCAGAGAGAGAGAGAGAGAGAGAGAGAGAGAGAGAGAGAGAGAGAGAGAGAGAGAGAGGAGGGGGAGGGAAGGAAGGTGGTGCTTTGACAGATACGGACATGAACTAGTAAATAAATACAATGATATGTTTATCTGAAATACCAGTCTACTACTACTACTACTACTACTACTACTACTGCTACTGCTGCTGCTGCTGCTGCTGCTGCTGTTGCTGACACTACTCCTACTGCTATTACTAACGCCACTACCACCACCAGCACCACCACCATCACTACTACTACTACTACTACTACTGCTACCACTGCTGCTGCTGCTGCTGCTACTACTACTACTACTACTACTACTACTTCTCTGCCACCACCATCACCACCAACATCACTTCTACTATTTATACTACTACCACCACCATCATCAATACTACTACTACTACTACTACTACTACTGCTGCTGCTGCTACTACTACTACTACTACTACCACTACTGCTACATTCACCACTGCTGCTGCTTGCACTGTTGTTGTTGCTGTTGCTGTTGCCAGTGTTCCCTGGCACTGATGCTACTACTATTGCCACAATCACAGGCATTGTTGACGATAGTTATAATGATTGAAGTGGTGGTGTGATGAATTCATTGGATATAATTTTAATTCTTAGTCATAACACGTCGATCTTTTTCCTTGTGTCAATGGCTTACGAAAAAATGAGGAAACAGATTAAGGACGAAAACAACAATAATAACAACAACAGCAACAACAACAACAACACGACCACCATCATAGCCACAATAACAAAACACCAATAACTATAACAACAAAAAACAACAGCAGCAGCAGAAGCAGCAACAGCAGCAGCAGCAGCAGCAGCAGCAGCAGCAACAGCAGCAACAGCAGCAACAGCAGCAGCAGCAGCAGCAGTATTCTTTTCTTTCTTTCTTTCTTTCTGCGTTCGCAGGCTGATGCTCCTGTGGACACTCCCTGTATAGATAGACAAGGATTAATCCCATCTTTCAAACAAAAGGAGTGGAGTTTTGTGTGTGTGATAGTTTTTTTTATCCCGCCATTAAGGCAGCCATGCTCCAACTTCGGGGAAAGTGCATGCTATGTGTAACGTGTCATCCTTACCAACGGCCAACCTGGCCTTCTCTTCCGAAAGATGGTGATGGGATTTTACGTGTGTACAAGATGTTATGCGTGCGTTCACACACGGAACCTCGGTTTATAGTCTCTTCAGGAGTGTATGGGAAAAGAAGTCAGAACCGATGTTAACTCCGAGGGACCCCCCCCCCCCCCCCCCCCGTTCCGAAACGGCCCGGCGGAGATTCGAACCCGAAACCCCAGGATCACCCAAGATTACAAGTCAAGCTCTCTGCCACTGAGGTACTCTGTTTTCATGGTCCTCTATAACTCTCAGGTTGTAAGTAATGACTTCAAATTACAACGTGATTCAAAATTATGCTAAAAAACATTATTGAAATCATAGCAATCCCACAGAAGAACAAGAACATATTCACACACAAACCATCTGAAAATCAAATAAACTCGGGTAATATAGTTGAAATGAAGTAATTTTTTTACGCTAACTGCTTATTCTCAAACATTCTGGTATCTGTACATCAAGAAAACATCAACCTATATCTGTACATCAAGAAAACATCAACCTATCTGTGAATATCCTGACCAACTGCTTTAGAGAAAGACACAGGCCACGTAGACGTGATACTGTCAGCGTTGGATTTTCATTCGGCTAGAAAAGCTAACATCCTGAGTATACGTAAAACAGGCGGTTGGAATCATCACAAATAAAAAAGGGAAATGTTAGAATACCTCTGGAAATTGAAAACATTCCAATGCTCTAAGTCCAGGTGCCATTCGTCATAGCGTTTTGCTTGCTATTGTGACATTACACGTGTACTATGAAATGCATACTTCTCTGTTTGTACCCCTTTTCTTTAAAAAAAAAGTGTCAACATTTCTTCTTGTCTGTACTGAGTTCTTCTTGGTGCTGAAGTATGTTTTTTTTTCTCTCCTTGCTACTATGGTGAGATATCAACAATATGAACATAAACGCCCATGACAAGCTTCGATGTATTATTGTTCTGTGGCTTTCTGAGTTAAAGAGTGTCGCCGAAAAACAAAAATTTGTTTAGATGAAGTGAAAATAAATTCTCTCTGATATGGGGTTTGGTTGAGAAATAAATTATGTTTTTTTTTTTTTTTTTTTTTTTAATTTTTTTGTTGATGAAACAGAAGTAATAACACGCAACGAAGTAGTAACGTTTATTTTTTGATGATTGAAAAGAACAAAAAACACGCAATGAAGGAATAAACTCTATATGAGTAGGAATTATACAACTAATTGTTTTCATTACTAGAACAGAAAGCAAATTGAAGACCCGTGCAGAAATCGTTGTTGCTTTTTTTTTTTTATTTATTTGCACGAGAGAGAGAGAGAGAGAGAGAGAGAGAGAGAGAGAGAGAGAGAGAGAGAGAGATAGACAGACAGACAGACAGACAGAGACAGACAGAGACAGACAGACAGACAGAGACACACAGAGAGAGAGAGAGACAGACAGACAGACAGACAGACAGAGAGAGAGAGAGAGAGAGAGAAGCCTATGGATGGGGGAAGGTGTAGAGTTGAAACGCCAAGAGCGCTGACTGATGGTGGCGCTACTTGTTGATATTACTACCGTCATTTTCAACTCTCTCTGGAGATGTGTGGTGGCACTCTTCAGCAAACGCATGGAAATTAACATGCATGACTCGCGTTAATAGCAGCATCATTGTCTAACGACACCTAATTCTTTTTCCTGCCGAAAGTGTCGGAAGACTAAGCGCTCAATACAATGCGTGTCACATGCAGCCCATCTGGTCGCATGCGGTTACATCAGAGCTGTCGTATTGTCCATACCAGTTCTTAACATTATATTAATAAATCTGTTGTGCACATACCCGGAACGTATCAAAGCTAGATGTATATTTTGAATCGTATATCAAATCAATTTTACACATACCCAGAACGTCATTGAAGCTAGATTTATTTTCCGAAACATTCGTACACAAATGATAAAATAATAATATTTAAAAAAAAAAAACAAAAGATCAGAGCTGATGAAATGTCTTTGAACAAACTCTTCACGCAGCGTGCCGACCTGCCGTATGGTATTCATGTTGAGTATTATGCTATTCCAAACACTGTCAGCAAGTTTTATATGGATTTGCTCAACACATAGCATGCTGTATGGAGTCTCGTCAACTTTCTAAAGAAACAAGAGTGTGTGGAATGAGCTGGCTGTGATCGCACACATCTGTTTATTTGTTTTTTTTTTGTTTGTTTGTTGTTGTTTTTTCTAGACGGGCAGCCAGTGGAAGTTGTTTACAGTTTTCTATCAGGTTTGTGCGGATCTGAGAAGTTTATTGTCACGTGTCAGGTTCGACCGTGACATAATTTTTTCTTTTTCACTCTCTCCTTCACAGTTGAATAGGCGGACACTTGTATGGCCAACTATTTTTGTTATTTTCTTTTTTCCCCTCCCTAGCTTATGCGGGTACATCTCGTTTGGGTGAGTACGTTTTACGTCCCAAGGTAAGCATGTGTATTCGTGCCCATTCGGTCTCGCCCTACACGTGGGGCTAACACCCAGCCCGCCAGCGGTCGGCCAATCGGGACCTTCCGACTGGCGAAATTGACTCGACCATCGGTTGGGCCGTGCCAATATTTGAGGGGTGGAAGGCAAGAGGGGGATAAAGAGGAATCGCTCTGGGTGAGGAGCTGAGACGCAGAACCAGGAGCAACTGTCCGGGGAGTTCGCCGCTCTCGTGACCCGACTCCACTCACCTTCGCTGGTCGTGTAGAGAACTTCGTTGTCCCGGCCACCACCACACCTTTCGCTAAGTGACGGGTGGGCAGTTCTCCTTCGGTGTGGGAGCGCTGCTGATCCTGCCGGTTGTCCTGACCACACGAGCTGATGATGAGCTTGATTCTGTAGGCCCCAGGCGGCAGCCAGGACACCAGGGCCATGGATATGCGACCATCATCTCTTCAGGTCTCAGCGGGCAGCCAGGGCACCAGAGCCACAGAACTGCGACCATTATCTCCCCAGGTCCCAGAGGGCAGCCAGGACGCTAGGGCCACAGGGCAGTGACCCACTGCCAGAGACGACGAGGACACCCTCCGTGCAAAAGCTGAAACAACTGGGGCCGGTTGCATATACATTCTTAAAAGTTGACCTAAGCAAAGTTTGCTTAGCGCCAAAGCAAACTTTGTAAAGATTTCCTTTGCGCATTTTTGTCAATCGGTTGCACATACCATCTTTGTCGCGGACTTAACTAAGATGTGGGTCACGATGGTTATTTTTAGCATGGGTCCGTCATCGTACACAGTTGTGTGCATACGTCACCAAAACGAACCAATGGTAAGTAACTTCCGCAGATGTGAATCGACAAGACAGCATGGCGGACAACGAAGGGAAGAGCGTGTCGTGTCAGAACAGCGAATTTCACCGATTGTGAGGTAAAAACGTTAGTAGAAAAAGTGTCGGAAGTGTCAGACGTTCTGTTTGGCAAACTCAGTTCAAGTGTGACAGCAAAAAGAAAAGATAGGCTGTGGGCATCAATCAATGACTGAGGCTGTGAACGCTCGCGGCAGTTGCTTGCGTACGGTGAAGCAATGCCGAAAGAAATGGTCGGAACTGCGCGGGAAGACCATCCATTTGATAAACAAAAGAAAAAATGTTCCTACTGGAGGTGGCCCGATGGAGGATACACCGTGGTGGGTTGACGCAGTCCTCGCCATTATTGGCGTGGACAACTGCGTCATTTCTGGAGTACCTCTGGATTTACCAGGTAAGAGTATTGAGTAACAACACTACTACACTTAGTATCAATTTGTGAGCAAGCAGTATGTCAATTGGTTTCGTTTAACGTTTTATTTTTGTTATTTTTGTGTGTAATGGAAGTGGGGGTGTAATGGTGGGGGTGAGGTAAGCATCAAGTTACTTTTGACATGTGTTATGTGTGTGTGTGGCACTGTATGTATGCATTCGGGAGTGTACATTCATGCGTGCACTGTGTAACCAATACTGTGTGTTGAGTCACAGCCGGATAAATACCATTTCTTAGAGATCTTTAGCTTTAAACTTGTTATGCCAGATACTTTATCATCATCTGATAGTCTTGTTAAATTCGTTGATCATTTTACTTTATCATCATCTGATGGTCTTGTTAAATTCGTTGATCATTTTTGTCAGACTTAGATTGTTGTACAATAGTCATTATAGTGTGATATGCTGTATAGTGTTACGAAAGAAAATTCAAGTGGCTACATACACAGCGAATGACAAGGTTGGCATCATAATTTGATTGAAGCAGACCATAATCCAAATTCCTGCACAGAACTTGCACAAGCCTCCAAATATGCTAAAGTTGAATAATAGATCAGCTTGGTTCAGTAAATTACCAACATCACTTGAATCTGAAGGTTAAGGTTAAGGTTGACATTGGTTTTGATTTAAATTAACTGATATTTATTCAACTGTGTTATTTACATACTTGTATGCTGTTTAAGCCTCAATATTTATTCCCATGCGGAGTCAGACTATTCATGCGATTTCCTGGAATAGAGAAGGTAGAAGTATAGAGTATTGAACAGGGCAGAGCAGCCACAATATAGTAGCAGACACTGAAATATCGAACCTCCTACATGTCATGAAATTAGTACTTTCATGAGATATTTCCCCTGCAAAATTCATTTGTATATACATCAAGTCAAGAAACCCAGTGTTTCAGGATTTTCACTGCGCTTTGTATTTGTGTGTATAGCTTAACCAACTGAATCCTTGAGAAGGCAAAACTTTGACATAAATTTTGTTTTTCCAGGTGGTGGTGAATCACAGGTGGAAGTGGTACCAGATGATGCTGCTGAAGAGAACCATTTCAACCCAGAGCAGTTCTTGGACGATGGCCTTGGTATGTGTTAATCAGAGACAGTGCGAACATGCATGTAGTGAGTTGTATATGATGCACATTTTGGGAAATAGATTTTTTTTTTAATCTAATCCTATCATTCCTAATCAAAGAGTTAATCACTGAGGAGATGACTGCGCTGCATGTAAGTCAGGACACTGTCTTAAAGTTGTGATGATTTCTGTCTGGCAAAGCCATAAAATGAGACAGCTTCCTTGAGGAGGGGGTAACACTGGAGGGAATGTGTCCCAACTTCCCTACACAAAAACATCATTCAGTCTCAAGTGTTGTCTTCAAGAATACAAGAAATTGTACATACTAAATGTGACAGTACGGTTGTTATGGAAGAAGAGTGATGTGAGAGTTGTGGAAGAACTGAGAATGTGAGGAACATGGGAAGGGGGGGTAGTGGGGGGGGGGGGGGGGGGGGGGGACTGATATGATGTCAGTGGCAAGTTAGGTATTGTATGTCACATGTGGGTGACACTGGACATGTTACACTCATTGCGACAGTCTTGTTGCCAGCATTGTAGAAACATAGCATAATATATTTTTTTTTAATGAGAAAATGTTTGTTTACTTACTGTCTTAAAGAGTAAAGAAAGGTAATGTTAACAACAAAATATGTATTTTCCTGTTGGTTGTTCTGTTCATTATTTGATTAAAGAGCAAAATGTTTGCTGGTAAGAAAATGTTAGAACACAGTGTACAGTATGTGTGTTTTGCATGTGTGTATGTTTTTAAATTCTTGTAGCTATTATACAATGATAAGATTAAGAGAGAAAAAGGGAACAAATGAAATCAACAACAAAAAGCAAAACATAAGAATAATGTTCACTTTAATACAAATTTGCACATAAACTTTTCCAATAAGTAAAAGGAATAAGAATGCTCTAATAAGAATAGATTAGAATCTGTAATTTACAGATACATTTATAAATTTGTCATTTCTTGTTATTGCGTTGCTGTATAATTAATGACTATCAAGCAAAAGCAATTTTGATTAAATTTATCACTGCATTGCTGCATGCTACTTTCTACTTGATCCATGTGAATGAATGTTACTGCAACTATTGCAGTAGTAGTTACTAGTTAGGCTAGTTGACCCATGCCAAATGATTGTAAATGTCTGGGTATATGGATCATGAACATTGGAATACTGTTATCAAAAAGGGTGTCATTGCAAATGGCACCAAGAACCAAAAGTTAAGTTATGCTTATCACAGAAAGTGTAATATACTTTACAACTTATTTCACTAACTGTCACATTATGTTTGTATGTTCTCAATCTAGATGCCGAGCCTGTTTGGGATCTGTTGAACACAGCTGACCCACCAGCATCTATGGACATATCTATTGCTGAAGAGGTGAAAGACACACAAGGTATTGTCTGTCTGTGTCTGTCTATGTTATCTCTCTCTATATATATATATTTTTATAATGTCAAACAATTAAGTAGTGGGAAAAAACAAGTGCAGGTTAACAATTCTTCCTTCATTATAGGCAAAGATCTGAACTAAATAGGAAAAAAAAAAGGAGGGGGGGGGGGGGGGGGGGGGGGGGGGGTTTGGTTGAAGGTGAAGAAAATGGGAACATTAAGAAAATCTATTATAGATATGGAAACCCTTAACTAGCTGCATGACGGAACCATCGCAATCCCTCCTGAAGGCAGATCTGTTGGTATTGCCTGCTCCTAGGCCTTTCGTCCACTGGATCGGACTTATTAGGGAGACACGACTGTTTGTGCTCTTGGCATCAAATACAGACACGGCACAGTCATAATTCTGTGGTGTTCTCATCACCAAGGGTTCAGAAAAGAATCCAACAGCACCCCAAAGCAGTCGGTGAAAGATAGTGAAATGAAACATAACGAAAGTGTTCATTGGCTATTTCAATTTCTGGATTTAAAACGGTAGCAAATGTTCCTCATTCTTAATACATTCCTGGCTCATTTTCAATGAGTTTGTGCTTTTGCTTCTCTCATATGTTCACACAAAAATTGAAGTTTTTCTTTTCTTTTTCCTTTTTCAGTCTGTTAAGTTGAGGTCAGTCAGTGGGGAATATTATTCCCCTAGTGAGCTATATAAAAATATGTTGCTTTTAGGTAATGTGGGATGTAAAGTAAGTATTCACTAACTGGTTTCCTGAAGTGGTGGAAGATTGAAACATCAAGAGTTAAGCATTTTGCTTTTTTTTCACACACAAAAAATTTGCATATAAAATATTTTAGAAGCAGTTCACTTCTTAGTGTTACTATTCTTATTATTAATATTATTAACAGATAATTTAGTACACCTAATGAATGCTCTTGGTCTTTACAATATAATTACAACCAAGTTAAAAGAAAGTGCATTCTTTGTCTTTACAATGAAATTACAAGATTTCATCTAATTAAACAAAAAAAACTAAGTGGCAAATAAAAAAAAAAAAAAACATGTAAAAAGAAACAAACAGCAAGATACAATATGCATGCTGCACCCAAATGCTTACACCACATCCAGTTTGTACATGTGCAACACAGACAACAGTTCTAAAATTCACATTTTATGGGAATCTGATGCTACATTGACAAGCAGAAAAAAATGATATTGCATCATGTTACTGGCCAGCCTGAGGCCATATACCTATCAACAACAAAAGTCACCAAGGACAATATCAAGCAACAGTTTTGTACTTCTTGAAAGCATATTTTCATGTACTAAGATCTGATCACCTACTTTTTTTTTCTTTCTCTTTCAGAAACTGTCTTCAACATTTCAACACTGGACGTGAGCTTCGCTGGTCCGGCTGTCAAAAATGGACAGTCGCATGCTGCAACACTGGCCACTTCACAGGTCAAAGAAGTCGATGGATCCAGTGCAGGGGAGAGAGCCGTTGCAAAGAAAAACGTGCGTGAAAGGTCCCACAGACAGACTTGCAAATCTGAAAAAAAGGAAACGAGGACTTGAGAATGATGCTGGCCAGGAGCAACAAAATTGAAAGAGACAAAAAAACTGTGGAACTGGTGGGGAAGAAATCCACAGAGTACAGTTAGAAGCAAAGAAATTACAAGTGGAAATAGAGAAATTAAAAGTCGAAAAAGGGAAATTACAAGTTGAAAAAGAGAAATTACAAGTTTGAAAAGAGGTTTTTGAAATGAAAAAGGCCAATGAAATGATGAAGAGAATGAATCTCTATTATCAGGCACTTCATTTAGAAAGACAGTTAAATGTCCCAAGTGATTCAGGGGTGCAACAACTGGTGAGGAGCATGAACATCCTCTCTGAACATGCCACCTCTGCCTCCAGGAGAAGGGGGAGGATGTCCAGACAGATGAGTGACATGTGCTCTAAGTCAGTTTAATGTATGTTTGTCTCCACCCTGACCCCCCTTTCCCTTCTCTCTCCCTCCCTCTCTCTCTCTTTCTCTCACATACACAAACATACAGATGTGTTATATGTAAGTTATATGCACCCTTTTTTTTTTCCAACCCCCATTTCCTTCTCCTCTCTCTCTCTCTCTCTCTTGCACACACATATATCATGATTAAAACGCAGTTAATGCATGTTTACGTCTTTTTTTCTTGAAATAAAAGTGGAAAGCTTGCTTTTACTTGGAATCAGTTTTGTGCTTTCTTATCACCAAATAAGAAAATGTATTAAGGTTGAAAATAACAATGCCTTTGTTGTGAATATCCAGGGCCCACAGTTCTGAAGACAGAAAAAATTTGTCTCCTTTGTAGCCTCACAGTAACACTGTGAAATTATTCAGTTAAGACTAGAGCATTACAGTAAATCAACATTCATATTTCCCACCTCAGATGTACTGACAAAAGAATGGCTGCAGACAGGGCGGAAAAAAACAGGTTTTGAAGACGTGCTGATCATATTCAGATTCAGCATGTCTGGCTCGTATGATTAACTAGTATCAGGTAATAGTATGTTAAAGATAATAAATATTGCGGGAAAACCATTCATTTAAACTCTTAAACTCTAAAGCCTGTGATTGACTGCCGTGACCCTTGTTTCATAGATATGAACAATTAAGATTGACATGAACAATTCAGTATGCTATATTATGCTTTTACTGTGACTATGACTGTGTGTGTGTGTGTGAATGTGTAGGTGTGTGCGTGTACGCATGCGTGTGTCTTTTAGTGTTTGGGCATTGGTGCGGGTAGTTCGTGTTTTTATGTATTGTTTTTATAATCTATGTAATGTTCTATGTCTTATGGATTTAATGTTTATTTCATGTGTGTATGCAGGTGTGTGGGGGGGGGTGAGGTGTGGGGGAAGGGTGTGTGAGTTTTGATGTACATACAAATATAATTATATAATAACACAAGCTGTTATGCAAATTTATATATATAACAACACAGGCTTTTATGTAACGATTTATAATGTCTTTTTGAAATGTCTTATGTACTTGTGAAATGATGTGGAGCAGATGAAAAAATTTCCGATGGACAATAAAGTTGACTGATTTGAATTGAATGAATGGAATTGAATTGAATTGAATGATTTGACTAATATAGCACAGGTACAGATTGCTTTTTGTCTCCACTTGTTTGATAAAGATGATGCCATCCACCAGATACAAGTTCGAATATTCAATTTATTGTATACCTCATTTTCCTTCACTCAGTGTGTTTCAAACTTTGCGAAAGAAAGGACTGGTACTAAAAACAAGTACTGGACATCTTTATCTTTATTGAACAACACATGTGGACTTTCGCCTTTTTTCCCTTAGCTTGCAAGTGAAGACTGCAATCTTATTAATAAAAGAGAGAGCAAAGTGTACAAAAACTTACCACTGGAAATGTCTTTGAACAAGCCTTTCACGTGCTAGGCGTCCTGGCAGTTCAACGACACCTCCATCGTCCTCATCGAAGTCGGAATCTGGTTCATCTGAGTCGGGATCATCTGAATCAGAATCTGAGTCTGGTTCTGGCAGTCCAAGTGTCGTTGCAACATTATGGAGTATAATGCAAGACATGATGATGTAGCAAGCTTTTGCAGGCTCATATCTGGAGGGGAAAAAAACCAACAAACATCGTCATAAATGCACATGGGGAGCGCGAAGTACACAAAAGCATGATTCATCAAACTCATCAAGCAAAATGTAAAGCTCAACAAGTAAATAACCACAGTGTAAGTCTACAGGTTTTCTCACAAAACGGACTTGTTTTTATAGGCGATACAGTCATGTGGAATTGGAGCAAATGACAGGAAGGATTTGGGCTTTGTAATAAATAATAAACGAAAGGAAACAATGGTGAATATCACAAACAGATCAACACACAAAAGCTGTTTCATAACACCGATGGGAATTTTCTTTTACCAACATCTATACAATTAAAAAAATTTGAAATGGTATTACTTTCTAGATCTATACATGTGTAGGAGCCAATGCTACTTCATTAGACAAATATTTCACTCAAAATATATTCAGGACCATTGTCAAGTTTGTTGGTGTTTCACTGGAAATCTACTTAAAACATAACTGAACAAACTGCAACTTAACCCATTTTTAATGTTAACACAATTCAGCCTGATACAGACAAGAATATGTATCATACAGTTATTTGTAAACAAATCTGCAGTTTCTACCATTTCTTCACAAGCTGTGTTTCCAAGTGGACCTTCACCTCGTTCGAGTCTTATAGTAAAATGTACAGAAACAGATTTTTTTAAAAAGGAGATCTATATGCAAGTTGCTTTAGGTTCAATCCAAGTATCAAAGCAGCATATGACAGTTTTTTTCCTTAATGTCAGTTTCTTAAAAAAGTAACTCCTCCTCCTTTACTTTTGACTGCAACAGTTTCTTTTTTAATGATGATCAAAGAGAATCAGCATGGTTCAATGGTACCTAACAATGTATTACAAATAACATTACATTCAGATAGATCTGTGTCTATATATATATATATATATATATATGTGTGTGTGTGTGTGTGTGTGTGTGTGTGTATAACACGGTGACAGAGCTGCACCATAAGCTTTTATAATCTCAAATGACAAGGTATCAACACTTTAATGCACCCTTGGCCAAGACATTTTAGCAGCATCTATGGTAAAGAAACTTCCTTTGAGTGGTTGAGAAAACTAAATTATGTGATGCCAGTCCTTTTATTTGACTCATTATTGAGCCAGTGACACACTCGACTCTTCATACAGTC
This sequence comes from Conus betulinus, assembly GCA_016801955.1. NCBI lineage: Eukaryota > Metazoa > Mollusca > Gastropoda > Neogastropoda > Conidae > Conus > Conus betulinus. The sequence goes on from JADBJO010000932.1 coordinate 205,595, forward strand.
AGCTAGGTCTGAAAATGTCCTCTAATGGGACACAAAATCACACCTCTCATCTGCTAATGCTAAGCTATACCAGGGGCCTGGTAGTTGTCAATTTGGAAAAGGTTATTTTCACAAATGCTCACAGGCCTGATTAGGTGACAAAATGACAGGTGACAAAATGTATATTCCATTTCACCTCCTACATTTCACAGAAAGCAGCACAGAAACAACACAGTGTCATCTGACCTTCCGCCAGAAGAACAGTGTATCAGAAGAATAGTGCATCATATAAATGTTACATGTGTACAATGTTCTGTACGTCACACTTTGTCCACACACACACACACACACACTAATTAAATCAAGATTACACCCCATGAGTACACACACACACACACACACACACACACACACATTCGCATGCACACTTAAAAATCAATTTGAAAAAATGAATGCATGATGACTTGTGCATGTGCACACACACACAGACACACACACACACATACACAAACACAAACAGTTGAACTCCTTTTTGCTTTAATTGATGACTGCATGATTACTTGCGTGTACACACACACACACACACACACACACACACACACACAAAACTAAAGATAGTGATACTCACCTCAACTGAGACTGAAGACAATGCCATCTCTTCTTCAGAACACACCATTTGTCCTCTCAATGGTGCTCCTTGTCGATGTGTGAGCAGCATTGAATCTTTGCTGAGCTCTGCCGTCAGGGTTGAGGTAGGGCGTCATCAGCCATTCCTTCAGTGGGTATCCACTATCTCCAAGTATAATTCCAGGTAGTGGACGAGGTATTCTTTGAAATACCCGCCACACCTGACTGTCCTTGAGAATTCTCGAGTCATGAACTGACCCTGGCCACATCACGACACAATTCCTGATAATCATATCAGCGTCACAAAGTAACTGAATATTCAAGGAGTGATTCCCTCGTCTGTCTACATACACTTGTTCATTCTCCCTGGGTGCAACAATCCGAATATGGGTGCAGTCAATGCACCCTATAACATTAGGAAAATTTGCCATCCGGAAAAACTGCTCCATAGTTCTGTTGGCTGTCTCCACCGTTGGCATGCGAACATACTCATTTAGCCGGTTTGAGAATGCTCGGGAAACTCTGTCTATTACTCGACACACTGTGCTTTTGTCGACACCAAACAAATCCCCAATCACTTCTTGAAAACACCCACTGGCATAAAAACGCAGTGCGATCAGCAGCTGCAAGAGCGGAGTCAGCGAGCCTCGCCGTTGAAACGGGTGATCAATGTCATCCTCAATCACATCGCACAGGTCTAAAATGTCTGCCCGTCGAAATCTGAATTTTGAGTACAATTCTACGTCATCATACACATCAAAAGGGTTCGTCCGATCCCTGAAAATTCTCTCTCGCCTCAAATTTCGGCGCAACAGAAGCCCATACACAACGCGGTCCGCCATTTTTATTTACTGCGGTATGCTCTGTCCTAGCTAAGTTCGCACTTACGCCTGGGGGGGAGCTGTCCTAACTTTAAGCAAGATGTTAAGCATCCTTTGCTGTTAAGCAGGCCCATGCAACAGGGTTCCTTCACGCTAAGCAAATTCCTAACTTTAAGCAAACTTAGGGTTCGCTAAGTCTGTACATGCAACCGGCCCCTGGACACGAAGTCTCTGAACTGCTCTAAAGTGTATCATGTGCCTCAAACCTGAGGGAGGGGGGGAGAGGGGGGGGGGGATAAGTGTTATGTGTGTGTGTGGCTGAGAGGTGTGTGATTGAGTTTTTTGTACTTTTTCTTTTTTCGTCTCAAATCCGTCTGTCCTTTTGTTTGCTGTTGTTTGCTGTCATCGCCATTCATATTGAAGTTGCTCTCTTTTGAAGCCCCTCCCTCGTACCCCATTCGTCCCGAACTTAGTGGGTG
>JADBJO010000932.1:212500-219460 GCA_016801955.1 Conus betulinus
CTAAGTCATCTCAGAGAAAAAAAAACAACAAAAAACAAACAAACAAACAAAACCGTTAACACATCTCATTAAAATACATCTTCTGAAAGCGCTCCAGAAACTTCGTTAAAAAATCTTTCATCCGTTAAATCTCAAATCAATGAAAAATGTTAATCTCTTTCAGAAACTCAAAGATCACGTCAGGTGGGACATCTCTGAAGAGGGTTTTCATGGACTCTGCTGTGAAGTTTATGTTTCACATCGTGCAAGTCCCAACATTCTAAAAGAACATGTTTCACTGCGCATGGAACATGACATGGAATACACCACGGAGCCTCTTCACCTTTAAAAAGATAAGAATGGGTATAAAACGAATGGCCTGTGTGTAAGCGGCACAGGACTGCTTTCTTCTTTACGGCCGCCTCTGGAACATTGTAAAAGCTCAATAAGGTTTGGACGGATTTTATACAGTTTGGTATCTGTCTGCAAGGTCCATTCCTCTTGCCAGAGGTCTTTGACATAGGTCTGTGTTTTGGGTTTCAGATCAGGGTGGGGAACAGTAAACGTGACCAACTTTTGCCTTGTGGCATTCTTGGCAAGCTAGTCAACCATCTCATTGCTTCGAATGCCCACATGGCTGGGAATCCAAGCAAAAGCTACCTTATGTCCGTTTGATTTTAGGGAGGTGTACAGTTAAAAAAAACTTTCAGTAGTTTGAGGGTGCTTAAGATTACGGCCGGCAATGGACTCTAAGGCAGAAAAAGACTCTGACAAAATGAGGAAATCTTTCTGTTTCGATTTGGAGATCATCTGAAGTGCTAGGACCAAGGCTGTCAGCTCAGCATGTAGACGGAGCTGTCGGTGGGAATGTGTAAGGTACATCTGTGAGGGGAGGGGGGCGGGGGGTCTACTGCACAAAACACAGCAGAGAGAACTCCCTCCTCAGATTTTGGAACCGTCAGTGAAAATGCTTTTAAAAGACGGAAACTTGGAACACAGTTCAGCAAAAAAGGGACTTGTATGCCATGGAACTAGTGGAATCTTTCCGGTATGAGGCTAAATCAAACCGGATCTCTGGTGTGAAGAAAGTCCATGAAGGGTGATCAGGAAACTTGGAAAATCATTAACTACTCCAAGGTCTGTACCAACTTTGTTCAGATGGGGAAGGATACGAATCCCCAAGGGTGGAATGGAACAGGGATGGTCATCGAATTTCAATTGGAATTTTGGGTCGAAAACACAGTCGTATGCAGGGTTTTGAGGTTCAGACGAGAGACTCGGACAGGAATTCAAGGCAAATTCTAGTCAGCAGATTTGAGAGGGATGGTTTTCCAGCCTCGGCATATAAGCTATAAACAGGAGTGGTGCGGAACGCACCCAGACACAATCGAAGACCTTGATGCTGGATAGGGTCTAGACTTTTCAGGTAGGACGGTCTGGCAGAACCATACACTACACACCCATAGCCTAGTGTGGAGCGGATCAGAGCCCTGTAAAGATGGAGGAGAGTTTTTTTTTTTTGTCAGCGCCCCAATCTGTGTGCGCCACAACTCGCAGAATGTTCAGTGCTTTATGACATGCAGTTTTTAAGTGCTGGATATGACTTTTAAAGTTCAGTTTTTGATCGAAAATAACACCCAGAAATTTGGCTTTTTTACAGTTGGAATGGTAGACTTGTCCAGACGAACTTCAGGATCAGCAAAAGATGACGAAATTGTGGAAATGGATTGACAGAGTTTTGGTACTTAAGAAGGTAAAAAACCCGTTTTCCTCGGCCCACTGTTGGATCTTGCCGACACAATGTGGAATCGACGCTGTACGCTGGCGTAAGAAGCTCCACCTGCGTACAGCATGAAGTCGTCAACAAACTGAGAGGACTCAGAGCCCTGGCTTACCAATTTCACGACGTCATTGATTTTGATGCTGAAAAGGGCAGGAGAAAGGACGCTCTCTTGAGGTACACCCAACTCCTGCCCATGGATATCAGAGAGCGTGGTGCCAATACGCATCTGGAACTGCCGATCAGCCATAAAGTTTTGAATAAACAGAGGCAGGTGACCACGAAAACCAAGTCTGTGAAGATCCATAAGGATTCCTGATTTCCAGGTGGTGTCGTAAAAAAAAAGATAGCGACCACATGTTTGCGTATTGTTGAAGGCGTTGCGAGTGGTGGTTTTCCATACGGACTAAATGGTCAACTGTCGAGTGGTACTTCCGGAATCCGCACTGTTCACCGGCCAAAGGCCATCGGTTTCCAGCTTCCACATCAGACGGGAGTTGACCATCGTTTCCATCAGCTTAAAGAGGCAGCTGGTCAGAACTATTGGACGATAGTTTGAATGGGTGGTTGAGAGAGAGAGAGAGAGAGAGAGAGAGAGAGAGAGAATCATTTCCGAAACGTAGAAAGAATACACTTCACGGAGCACGTTTAGGAAACAAAAGTTTTCACCCAGTACTCAGACCTGAGAATGATTAACCCAGAGGCCTATTGTCCTTTCCATTGGGAGGGGCAATACACAAAGAAAATAAACGACACGTTGCGTAAAAATGTTTCTGTCATATATGGCAAAACAGTATATATTTCTTGCAAGCAATGCAACTTTATATCGCAGCTAAAGCGTTATAACATTGCTACCTTTTTCATTATGACGTCGCTGAAAACACGTTATCAAGGACTGTAATAAAGCATTAATGGTATGCTATGAAATTTGCTGGGAAGTGAATACATTTTGAGAAATTTTTGAGAGTTATTTGGGGAATATTAAGGTCGAAAGTAACCCCAGTTTCAATACTATCTTTGCGAAATGGACACTTGCAGCCCTTCTACCTGCTTGAGCTGCGAAATATAAGAAGCGACAGTTTCAAGGTGACATTTCGATCCCAAATGTAGCGAATACCTTCGACATATGTATAGGTGTATAGTCGTTGTTGTCGTTGATTAAAGTTTGGGAGAGAGATGACAGGGCATAATCGTAGGAGTGTTCCTGTCTCTCTCATCTTCCGAGTTGCCCACCTGATTTACTTACTGCGCCACACATTACGGTTAATCTATACCCAGACACATCCTGTTTTGTTATATATATATATATATATATATATATATATATATATATATATATATATATATATATATATATATATACATACATATATATACAGCGAACGAACGTATAAAAAAAAATTAAAAAAACACACCGACAACACCGACCCCCCATACCCTGACGACTGCACCAGCAAGAAACAGCGCTGTAGGTTTACCACTTACATTTTAATCAAAGTTTTAACAGATGCCGCTCCAACCCGGTTGTTGAGCACTTTTTAAAAATTATTGTTGGTTAGCAACACAATTATTTATATATATATATATATATATATATATATATATATATATATATTTATGTGTGTGTGTGTGTGTGTGTGTGTGTGTGTGTGTGTGTGTGTGTGTGTGTGTGCGTGCGTGCGTGCGTGCGTGCGTGCGTGCGTGCGTGCGTGTGTGTGAAAAATCGAAAATATAATGAGAGAAAAAAAAAAAAAACAGTGGGACGGATAATAATTGAACGACACGGGAAACGACCGAAGAAAACTCCATCACGTACTTTTTCGGTCTGTTGTCATCAGATAGGCAGTCTGCTGCTCAAACGAGAACCTGGATTGTGAAGCGCTTAGAGCTTAACCTTCCACCGAGGACTACTGCAAAATGAATGTTATCGTCAGCAAGTAAGGGGTCAGTGTCTGGTGTTTCATGTGCACTAGATCAGAACAGGCAATTCTATAGCAACTTTTTAGCTGTATCAATTTTCCTCTGGTAGATACCATCATGTTGATCTGACAGTGAATGACCCCCGTGGACTGCATGCCGAAGCTATGATGGGATCTTCTGAATGTAGGTGTGTATGGAGAGGCCAAAATGTCTGGCGTGAGGGTAATGCCGTTAGAGAGGGAGGGCAGGGGGAGGGGCATTGAAAATGAAACAAACTGCCATTTTGCCCGAAATAATTCTTTATCTGTTTTATATCCCTAATGAAATGTTAATCCATAATTCTTTTCAAAAGCACATGGTTGCTACTTACATAAATGTTTCGTTTTGCAAAAACTCATTTTTGAAAATGTTGTTCCGTGCGTTCTTTCGAATATTTGTAAGAGGATAGACCAAAACCAAAATTGCCTCTGCCTGTCTTGCTTTGTATCATATCAGACAAACCATTTCCATCACACAGTCTTTACCTTTCTCTCGTATCGTCGTTAATAGTATACTTTTCAAAGCACCACCCTGTTAAAGGCACTGATTTCAGTTTCCCGATCTCTTCTCTGTCCATGAAAGAAACGATTCTGTCGACAAGGCATAGTACAATTGAGCTAAAAACTGTATTGTCAGTGAGGATGTATTTATACCATGTTCTCTTGCTTCACCTCACTACGTCCTCCTTGCCACAGAAATCCACCCCTACCACTGTTGCCTCAGCCCCTCCCTCCCCGCTATCCTTTCTAAATGACCGCACGCCAAATACTTTTGCTATAAACTTTCAGTCATCTTTGCTCATCAGTTTTTCGCAAAAAAAAACGAGGGTTGCTTTTCTTTGTTATCTCAGTCTGCTCAGTAATTCAAATGTCGTGCGCCTCTCTCTCTCTCTCTCTCTCTCTCTCTCTCTCTCTCCCTCTCTCTCTCTCTCTCTCTCTGCTTGCGTGTGTGCGCATGTGTGTGTGTGTGCATGTGTGTGTGTGTGTGTGTGTGTGTGTGTGTGTGCGTGCGCGCGCGCGGGTGTGCGTCCATGCCTATGTGCGTGCGCGCGGGCCAGTGTTTGTGTGTGTGTGTGTGTATATGTGTATAAATGTGTGTGTGTGTGTGTGTGTGTGTGTGTGTGTGTGTGTGTGTGTGTGTGTGTGTAAGTGCGTGCGCGCGTGCGTGCGTAGGTGTGTTGTGTGTGTGTGGGTGGGTGGGTGGGTGTGTTTGGAGAAGGAGGGAGAGAAAGAGAGAGAGAGAGAGAGAGAGAGAGAGAGACAGACAGACAGACAGAGAGACGAGAGAGAGAGAGTGTGTGTGTATGTGTGTGTGTGCGTACGTATGTATGTGTGGTGTGGTGTGTGTGTGTGTGTGTGTGTGTGTGTGTGTGTGTGTGTGTGTGTGTGGTGTGTGTGAGAGAGAGAGAGAGAGAGAGAGAGAGAGAGAGAGAGAGAGAGAGAGAGAGAGAGAGAGGACAGAGAGAGAGAATAATATATGTGTATGTACATGTGTGCATGTATATATATGTATATATATATATACTTTTTTTTTTTTTACATGTATGTATGTGTGTGTGTGTGTGTGTGTGTGTGTGTGTGTGTGTGTGTGTGTGTGTGTGTGTGTGTGTGTGTGTGAGCGTGTGTCTGTGTGTGTGTGTGTTCTTCAATTTAATGTCTATACACATAAGTGATTTTAGACAACTAAAATAACTGAATAAACAAGGTAGAAAAAAGGAGGAAGGGGCGGGGAGGGGTGTGTGTGGATAGACAGCAACGGAAGGAGATAAGAGATAGATAGAAAACAGTGAGACAGAAAAAGATGAAAAAAGTATAAATGGAAAAATGGAAAAAGAGGAGAACAATGAGGATTAGAATGGGAATCAAAAGAAAAAAATGTTAACATGAAATAAAATTGCAACCGATAACATAGCTAGAATAACGTTTTTAAAAATCAGATGAACGCTTAACGTAACAGGATAATAACATTTAAACGTGAAAATAGAATTATTAAAGGAATCTAAAAATGGTACTCTGAACAAGTCCTAAAACAATGTCACAAATCAAAAGGGGTTTTGTCAAAACCTCCTTCAGGGACTTTTCCGAAAAAGCAGGCAGATAGGTTTTCATTTTACTACAGTGGAAAAGTATATGTTCATTAGAAATTTTCCCACCGCAAACGCATGTGATGTTGGAAGCGAATTTGGTCTTAAAAGCATTAAGTTTAAATCTATAGGCAAGGGAAGTTAAAAGCCTTAAGTTAGACAGTTGACCATACTTAGATATAAAAACATCTTCAAAACTCGTTTGGTGGTCAGCCGGTGATGAGTGGCCAACATCTTCTTGTTTCTTTTCTAAAATGCTTCCAGCAAGCATTCTGCAGTAGGCTATACCCTTCTTTCAGTGATAATGGGATTTTCAAATCATATGTTTCGTTTGTATAATATGCAGAGTTTTTAGCTAGTTTATCTGCGGATTCATTGAATTGTATTCCACTGGTGTGAAGGCACCCAAAGAAATGTAAGATTACTACCTCGCAGGATAAGGAAATGCACCCAAATGATTAATCTCAAAATCAAATCTTGTCTCGCACTAGAATTTGAATTGCTTAAGGCATACAACACTAATTTTGAATCGACACAAAAAAGAATTTGAGTCACAGTTTTTCGGAAATCACAAGCAAATAATGCAAAGCCATGATATAGCAGTTAATTCAGCTGTAAATATAGATCTGTGCTTTCCTATATAAAAACCTCTTTTTTGACCTTTAAGTAGGGGATAGTGAAAGCAGCACCAGCTTCGTGATTTTCTAGAACTGAACCATCGGTATAAACTTTGAGATGATTGTTGGATAATTGAGAGAAACAAATGTTCATTCGCAACTGTGCCAATAAAATTTATATTCTCTTTTTTTTTTTTTTCTTTGCATCGGTATAATTAATGTCAAAATGTCCTTTTTGTAATTCCCATGGGAGGATAGCAACTACATGGATTACATACATTTTACCATAATTCTCTAATGGGGGTTGTCGTAATCGATTTCTGATTGTTGAAAAGTATCTAGAGTTTCAGTTCTTATTGTTTTAAGACATGATATGTTTTGGCTCGTTTTTGGGAAATCAACATCTGATCTTAAGCCAGCCATTTTCCTTTTCAACAATCGTTTTTCACTGAAAGAGCCTTTTAAAACAAATCGATGGCAAGCTGACGGCATTCATTTAAAGGAAGCACTCCTACCTCTCTATATGTTGCTATTGTTGATGT
>JADBJO010000932.1:221765-229265 GCA_016801955.1 Conus betulinus
TTAAAAGCATCTTACTTGCATTATACTTTTGAGATACACTGCGAATGCTAATATGAAGCATAGTTTTGAGCATGCCAGCACAACGTGAGATCCCTCGACTGAAGCGGTGCCCATTAGTAGTACTATCTTTCATTCCCTAGAACTTCATCGACCCCGACCTACCCCGTGTGGCTGTCCTCCGTGTGAATTAGTGTTACTGATGTGATCTATCCACTACTATTAATATATACTAACGCCTGAACAGAGATTCCCATCTACACTCGCACACGTTTTTTCTGGGAACCTGGAGAGATATAAAATCTGCGCTCGCGTTCAGCGCAGTCCCTGTGGACCTCCTCCCTTTGTTTTCTTTTTCCATCGACCCCATAGGTTCCGGCTAATCTTTAGGACCATTCCGCTCCCAACCTCCGCGCACCCAGGCTCTCCACCATACCATCCTCCAGTGGCATACACCTCTGGATTAGGCTCCCTTGGGGCATTCGGTAACAGTTCCGTACGCTCTTCCGGACATGCGGTGTTCGGGGCGTCCAGCTGGAAACCGATCCCGTGGGAAAAAAGAAATAATCTTAACGGCCAGCGACCGGACCCGCTCTCCCCGTGCCACACAGACCCCGACAGCAGGCCCCCATAACAAAACCTTAACTTCATCAGCGGGAGGCCTCGCCCGCCACAGTGTCACAGCTCACATATGTCCCTCAAGACCAGGCAACGCGCCGGAGGAGGCACTGCGCTGCTGCCAGTCCTTGTCCGTGTGTTGTGTTCAGTGGCGGCCTGTTCTGCTCCCAAATACGCAGCAGGGACGCACCTACTTCCAGTGTCACGCCTCTTTGTCTTGCTGACGACAAAATTGCTAGTCGCGGAGGCCCGGCGTCAGGAGCTCTCCCTCCAGAGGGCGCGCACGGCCCGCCATCCCCCGTCCCGTCCGGTACAGACAACATGGACCCGCCGGATACTGGTTGGCCACCACGGGAGAATGCCGGTTACTCGGGTCGGAAACAAGCAAATCACCAAATCCACAGACGTGGAGAGGGACATCATGACACTGAGAACCACTTATGCACTTGAGCAGGGGCATACCGGACCTCGCCGATTGAGAACTGTTTTGATGTCCGATGGTAATTAGAATCAGGATTGGATTATGAAATCATGCTACAGATTCCAATTTCATGCGGTGCAGCGCGACTAGCATGAAGGCCCACACACGTGCACATTGCAGAACCTTTCAATTGTCCCATAACCACCAGCGGGGGGCCCCCGATACGTAGTACCTGAGAGAATAAATACACACCTGCGAAAAGTGTTGGATTCAGGAAATCTGAAACAGAGACCAGCGCACGCACCCAGCACATAGTGGTTGCAACTCGGCTGTGTGGTCCCCATAGTCTGCCAGCTGAGACCCCCATAGCAACTCAGCTCGGGTTAGGAGCCGGTCGAGGCAGCAAATGCCTACCATGGTTCTGATGGGAATAGAACCAACGGCGTTGTTCTCCCTGATGAGTCAGATCCAAGCGGACGAAAGCCCTAGGGCAGGGACGGTGTGGGTTTTGAATTGATCGGTCTTGGGGGCTGTGCAATGATCACAATGGGCTAGCGAACGTGTCACATTTATATCGTATTTCCTGAGTATGTTTTCAATTTTCTTTTCTTCTGTCCCCATCCCTTTATTTTATCACTTTTTTTTTCGTTTAATTTGAATCTGGCCCAAGTCATACTGTTAATGGCGGAGACGAAAAAGAGAAAAGGAGAAGAATTGTTAGTCATGCGCTTACGGTTTGCTGCTTTTCAGTCGTAAACACACACACACACCACACACCACACACACACACACCACACACACATATATAGATTATCCATACATAATAATATAGACTTCTCTATATAATATATACTATATACTGTATATATACCAATCTACACGTAATATATACTAAAATGAAACACTAAATTCCAAGGATAAGTACCGAGCACCAGATTATAGAAATAGGGGGGCAGCCAGAGGAGTAAAATACCACTTTCCGCGATTCCGGTCAGAGGAGGAAGAAGAACACCACCGAATCTCAGGTACTTTACGAAAAACAGGTAAGTGGACAGACCAGGTAGGTATAAATGAAGTGAGAGGAGCTGATCTCCCCCATTGGAGATGGTTCTCCCGCTTTGGAGACTACTAATACGCTTGCGTAAGAGGTTCAGTTTGCGAGAAATGACATTTGATTATGTAAGTACGTGTTCTAACGAGCCACCAATGCCTCACACAGAACCAAGCTCCCTCAAAGCACAGACTGTCGATGTAGGCGAGATCTATCGTAAGGTCCTTTAACGGACCAAGGGCGACGCAGCTGTCCTCTATGAAGGCCTTCATCACCCCCCTTCAATTTCTATAATCTGTAGACATTAAAAGAGCAAGCTTTGCTTTACTTAACGCGAATTTTCTTATAGATAGAGTATCTACCTTATATCATATACCTATCACTTCATATATTAGTTCATATATACTACTATATATGTCTCTTTAAACCGTCATTAATGAACAAGTGCATCACCTACGGAGTAAAAAAAAGATAGAACACAGAAAGTAAATCAAAAAGTTTAATTTTAATGTAGTATGTGTCACTCTATTTGCCGCTTCAACGTTATTCTTCTCGCAACGCACTCCTTCCCCAAATCGCAATCCACGCACCACAACAAACACCATGTTAGCGGCATGCGCGGCCAAGCCCTGAGTTTTAGTGAGTTTCCTACTCGAGATTTTGTTATATACCTCCCAAACCCGGGTGCTGTCCGCCTTATTCGCTTAATCCGCAACGCTGCATCCGTTTCTTTTACAGCCGAGTACCCTCATTGGATTGAAACTGTATAGAAGGATTGTTTTGGGGGGTCCCCTTATGCACACCAAACTCTCGCATAGGCGCAGAGCGGGAGTGAATTCCTCTCGACTTCTGCGCCTACGATGTAGTTCAGTCGCAGCTGGGCTGTCGGGGTCGCCTTGGTGTTATGCGGGGTTCAGGCTTTGACTCTTAAGAACTGAAATATTGCGAAGTACGTAGCCTCTCATTCTGTAACCGTGGGCTGTGGGGGTGTGTGTGTTGTTGTGTTGTGGTGTGTGGTGTGTGTGTGGTTCTGCCGTTGTCTTGTTGGTGGTGTGTGGTAGGAATATTGCTGTGTCTTCTGTGCTGTACCTACTGCGTTCATGCTGTGTTTCGCTGTGTTGTAATGCAGCTCCTGCTCTGCTGTGGGTTTTATTGCTGCATTGGCCTGAATCTGACATGTGTGTCCCATCCTCATCCCCCCGGCCCTCCCCCTCACCTCCGCCTCCCCCCCCTCCCCCTCCCCACTCCCATCCCCTCCTCCAACCTCCCTTATGACAACCGTATGATAGCTTTTTTCCTTTCCCTTTTTCTTTTTTTTTTTTTTTTTTTAAAGCTTTTTTGGTTCATATTGTTTTTTTAAAGTTGGGGCTTTTATTCCATTCTCTTTTTTTTTTTACCCCCTTCTCCTCTCATACTCTCTGCAACCTCTCCTCCTCCGCTCTCTCGCATCTCGACTTTGCCTCTTTTTTTTTTTTATTTTTTTTTTTTTTTTTTGATTTTTTCTCTTTTTTCCATCGGACGTTCGGCTGTAGTCCGGACACTCCACCATCACGGCTCGCCGCACTGAGTGCAGATCGTGGTCGGTCTCACATGCTGCTGGGCACAGGCCGGAACAACTCATCTCAGTTTCGGCGTGTACGTCCCACTCTTTCGACTATACACACGTGATCCCTGGTTCCTCACGTAGTCTCGAATTCCCGTGTCCTGGAGTTGCGGGTTCGAATTTCGGTACATGCGGGATTTTTCCCTCGGAGTTCACATTGGTTCGGACTCAATTCCCTATACAGTCCCCTTCGAATGAGGACTATAAAACCGAGGTCCGTGGTTCCGTGTCTGGCCGCACAACATCTTCCACACACGTCAATCCCATCACAACATTCGGAGAGAAGGCTAGTTTGGCCGTTTTATGACCACACGTCCACCTACATGCCACTCCCTCATCACCAATAGCTATATCTGCCTTAAGATAAGGCTAAGTTTGGCCATTGTCCACAAATGGGCACACTGCCTGACTATACAGGCAGTTCCGCAGTAGTATTCTAATGCAAACTTCAGTATTTGACGTTTGCGTATTTGCCCTGACCTGCGTCTGGGTTTTTTGGCACTATAGTCTGTCCTTTGTGCTGTATTGCCATTAAACTGCGTCCTGCTAGACAGTGATGCACCATAGTCTGTCCTTTGTGCTGTATTGCCATTAAACTGCGTCCTGCTAGACAGTGATGCACCATAGTCTGTCCTTTGTGCTGTATTGCCATTAAACTGCGTCCTGCGTCCTGCTAGACAGTGATGCACCATAGTCTGTCCTTTGTGCTGTATTGCCATTAAACTGCGTCCTGCTAGACAGTGATGCACCATAGTCTGTCCTTTGTGCTGTATTGCCATTAAACTGCGTCCTGCTAGACAGTGTGATGCACCATAGTCTGTCCTTTGTGCTGTATTGCCATTAAACTGCGTCCTGCTAGACAGTGATGCACCATCTCTGTCCTTTGTGCTGTATTGCCATGAAACTATGTCCTGCTAGACAGTGACACCATTCTCTGTCCTTTGTGCTGTATTGCCATGAAACTATGTCCTGCTAGACAGTGATGCACCATAGTCTGTCCTTTGTGCTGTATTGCCATGAAACTATGTCCTGCTAGACACCATTCTCTGTCCTTTTGTTGCTGTATTGCCATGAACTATGTCCTGCTAGACACTGAAGCACCATTCTCTGTCCTTTGTGCTGTATTGCCATGAAACTATGTCCTGCTAGACAGTGACGACACCGTTTGTGAGACAGGCACCATAGTCTATGCCTATGTCTCAAACCGCACTGGGGAGACACTGAAGCACGGAGAACACTATGTCTCAAACATGAACTGGGGGCAGCACGCATGTGGCGGTGGCACCGTGTCTCATCAATCGGCAGCGGCTGGTGGCACCGTGTCCCATGCTAACCCCATTTCCTTCTCTCACCCCCACCGCTGTCCGTCGCCATGGACGGGTAGTTACCTACCTTGAGGGTGGCTTTGACCCGGGGACCCACAGACTCCACGTAGAAGACGAAGTGATCGACGCCCAGGGCACGGCTGGCCGCCACCATCTCCGCCAGCAGCACGTGCTGGTTGTAGGCGTTCTGAAAGGCCGGGAAACACCGGGTCACGTTCCACTGGTACCCGCCCTTGCTCCGGCCGGCGCGGGGGTTGAGGCTGTTCAGACCGTTGTCGGCGTTGAGGTCGCTGAGGGCGTTAAGGTCGCTGAGGGTGTTGAGGTCGTTGTCGGTGTTGTGGCTGAGGGTGTTTGAGATCGCTGAGGGTGTTGAGGTCGTTGTCGGTGTGTGTGCTGAGGGTGTTGAGATCGCTGAGGGTGTTGAGGTCGTTGTCGGTGTTTGTGGCTGAGGGTGTTGAGATCGCTGAGGGTGTTGAGGTCGTTGTCGGTGTTGTGGCTGAGGGTGTTGAGGTCGTTGTCGATGTTGATTGCCGCATCGTTGCTGCCTCCATGACGGGGTTTTAGGCTGGGATTGACGTGGATGCTTCCGTTCTCTCTTGGCTCACGGACGTTGACTTCGGTGTTTGTGCTGTCGATGCCGTGAGTGTGGTTCTCCTTGGTGCCGTGCATGGCCAAGTTCTCCTGGCCTTTCCCGCTCTCCCCTTCCTGGTCATCTACCTCGTGGTCGGTTCTTCCCCCAGCAGAGGTCTGCCCGTCTTCACTGCCATGCTTCGTTTCTGCCTCATCACCTCTCAGCCTCAGATCCAGCTCTGTGTCACCATCTTCCAGACTCCTGCCCGATCCTTCCGTGCCACTGTGTCGGACACGCTTCCAGAGAGAGCCGAAGACACTAACGTCTCCTTCCTTCAGAGCGATCCTGTGGTGGTGCAGCAGCTGCTGAACATGCGCCGACTGCCTGGCGAGGGTGGCATTGCTGTAGTGGATGAGGATGGGGCGGCTGCCTGAGGTCTGCCGCTCCTTGTGCAGGGAGACGGCGAAGGGTAGGATGACGTCATCGCGGCCTGGGAGGGGACACAGGACAAAGGCGCCGATGTATCTGAAATCAGCAAGTTATCTCTGTGTGGGCCTCGTGACCTCTGTGTGGGCCTCGTTATCTCTGTGTGGGGGCCTCGTTATCTCTGTGTGGGCCTCGTTTGAATTGCGTTGAAAAGCAGCAAGTTATCTCTGTGTGGGCCTCGTTAATCGTCTTGAAAAGCAGCAAGTCTGTGTGGGCCTCGTTATCTCTGTGAGGGCCTCGTTATCTCTGTGTGGGCCTCGTTTGAATTGCGTTTAAAACCAGCAAGTTATCTCTGTATGGGCTTCATTATATCTGTGTGGGCCTCGTTATATCTGTGTGGGCCTCGTTTCAATTAAGTTTTAAAACCAGCAAGTTACCTCTGTGTGGGGCCTCGTTTGAATTAAGTTTAAAACCAGGAAGTTATCTCTTTGTGATACGTGACATGAACAGTGCTACTGATCATACGTGATGTACACATTGCTACTGATCATACGTGACATGAACAGTGCTACTGATCATGCGTGACATGAACAGTGCTACTGATCATATCATGCGTGACATGAACAGTTGCTACTGATCATGCGTGACATGAACAGTGCTACTGATCATACGTGACATGAACAGTGCTACTGATCATGCGTGACATGAACAGTGCTACTGATCATGCGTGACATGAACAGTGCTACTGATCATGCGTGACATGAACAGTGCTACTGATCATGCGTGACATGAACAGTGCTACTGATCATACGTACATGAACATGTGTTACTGATCATACGTGACCATGAACAGTGGCTATTGATCATACGTGACATGAACAGTGCTACTGATCATACGTGACATGAACAGTGCTATACATGATCATGAACCTGATATGAACAGTACGTGATCATGCACGTGCTATGATCATCATACGTGACACCGCACCGTGCTATTGATCATACGTCACATACGTCACACGCACCGTGCTATTGATCGGACGTGGGATCATACGTCACACGCACCGTGCTATTGATCATACGCCACACGCACCGTGCTATTGATCATACGTCACACGCACCGTGCTATTGATCATACGCCACACGCACCGTGCTATTGATCATACGTCACACGCACCGTGCTATTGATCATACGCACACACGCACCGTGCTATTGATCATACGTCACACGCACCGTGCTATTGATCATACGTCACACGCACCGTGCTATTGATCATACGTCACACGCACCGTGCTATTGATCATACGTCACACGCACCGTGCTATTGATCATACGCCACACGCACCGTGCTATTGATCATACGTCACATGCAAAGTGCATGTGATCATATGAAACAAACAGCATGCTATCTATCATATCATCAATACTGAATTGATCACATTATGCAACACAGTCTTGATTATATCCGACACACAACGTACCTTTGA
>JADBJO010000932.1:241765-244265 GCA_016801955.1 Conus betulinus
ACACACACGAAGTCCCACAAATCTTCCATACATGCAGGAACACACACACGAAGTCCACAAACCTTCCATGCACGCAGGAACACACACGAAGTCCACAAATCTTCCATGATCCTTGCAGACATGCGACACTATATTGTTGTTATGAAGTAAACCAGAAACATCGGGAGACAGTTGGGGTCAGCGTGAACTGACAAAGATTTGGGACAGAAACTTCTTTTGTAATTGTCTTCATCAAGACATCTTCGCCAGATCCTGCGCATCAGATGGCCGGAGCGAATCTCCAACGAGAAACTCATGCGCCGGACGAAGCGAGACCCAATCACCAAGAGAATCCAGATGAGGAAGTGGGGGTGGTTTGGACACACCCTGCGTAGAGGACAGGCCCACATCCCATGCCACGCTTTGGACTGGAACCCACAGGGGAGGAAGCGAAGCGGAAGAGGGGACGACCAGTCACCACCTGGAGAAGAACTCTACAGGCAGAACTCAAGTTCACCACCATGACCTGGGGTGAAGCCAAGAGAACAGCCCAAGACAGAGCGAGATGGAGATCTGCAGTGCGAGCCCTGTGTTCCGATCGGAAAAGACGAGGAGGACTAAGTCAAGCAGTCTCTTGTAATTTAACTTCCACCTTTTTTTTTCAATAAACGCAGGGAAGGGAATGGGGGGGAAGTCCAAATCTTCCATGCACGCATGGGGGGGGGGGGGGGGGGGGGGGGAGTTCGTCTTGCGAAATGCAGAGAGGAGGAGAGGGGGAAGTGTGTGGGATTTTTACTGTCAGCATTTTCAAACAAGCGGAGAGAGGGGGGGGGGGGGGGGGGGGGGGGGGGGGGGTGAGGGGGGGCGTGGAGGGGGAGGTATCCTTCGAATTCAGGTAAGAAGTGGAGGAGTCAGGGGACTCTCATCTTCAATTGTTTTTTTTCACAATTAAAAAACGAGGATGGGAGTGGGGAAGGGGGGGGGGAGGAAGGAAGGAAGGGTTTCTCATCCCTCTTGTAAAAACGGACAGATGTGGGGAAAACGCGCACGAGCAGGGGGCGGGGGGGGGGGGGGGGGGTGTGGGAGGGGGGGGGGGAGTTGGAGGCCATCATAACATGTACGTATTGGTGTGTGTGTGTGTGTGGGTGTGGTGTGTGTGTGTGAGCATACTGAGTGCGTGGCATGTGCGCGCGTGTGGGTAGTGTGCGGCATGCGTGCGCACGCGCGCGCGTGCGCGTGTGTGTGTGTGTGTGTGTGTGTGTGCGTGCCTGTGAGTGCGTGCGTGCGTGCGTTGTGTGTGGTGTGGTGTGTGTGTGTGTGTGTGTGTGTTGTGTGTGGTGTGGTTGTGTTGTTGTTGTTGTTTTTATCCCAAGAAGCCAAACGGCGCAATCTTCAGCAACCTGAGCCGAGTTATTACCTCTGACGTCACCTCACTGAACCTTTGCTGGATGTCTCTCTGGCTTCATGTTTTTGGGGGGTGAGACGGAAAGGGAGGTTGGGGGCGGGAGGAGGGGGGGGCAGTGTGCCTCACTCCCCTCCCAACACCTCCCCCGGCGATTATATAATACTCTCCCCTCACGACCCCTCCCCCCCCCACACACACACCCACCTCCCTCCCTTCTTCTGCTCCGGTCCCCCGGTTCCGACACCACTATAGATTTTCCGTTTCAGTCGGCTGTAGGTTTAAAGTTGTCCGTTAGTTATGCGCTTTTCGCTAGACAGCACTTCAGGTTATTGTTTCTTTACGGTGGGGGAGGGAAGGGCACTCATAGTGTTTTAGATGATGTAGAAATGGGTGTCTCGCGCCCTTTGAAGCTGAACTCCCTGTGGAGAAAATGTCAAGAAAGAGTAAGAACACAAAGTATTCTTCCTCAGAATGTCATCGCCGACCGATAATTCGCTAACAAAAGAGGAGGGAAGGGAGGTGGGGGGGCTGGTGCTCTGTTAGGCTTACATTGTTCACTAAAGCTCCGTTAGACAAATGTTGGTGTGCCGGGTTACACATCTTAAATGGATTTGTATGTGCTGCGGTGTATACATGCTAGTTCATATTTGCTTTTTCTTTTTGGGTGTGAGCATCTCTTCTCTCTCTCATCTCTCTCTCTCTCTCTCTCTCTCAATCTCTCGCTCTCTCTCTCTCTTGTGCCTGCCTATCTGTGTCTTGTTCTCTTCTGTCTTTTGTTCTGTCTGTCTCCGTCTCTTTCTCTCTCTCCACTGAATCTCTCTCTGTCTCTGTCTCTGTCTCTTCTCTCTCTGCGTCTCTCTCTCTCTCTCTCTCTCTCTCGGCTGCCCTACCGACCTGCCTGCCTCCCCATGTCTGTCCTGTCCGTTTGTCTGTCTGTCTCTCTCTTTCTGCTCCTCTCTCTCCCTCCTCGCTCTCCCGTCTCTGTCTGTCGTAGTCTGACTGCACTGTCTCGGGTTTATAATCAATCTTTGGATTTCTACGAATACTATCCAAAGTTATACTAATGCCCTTCTGTCAAGAGTAAAGAGCGTTCAGGCTCACAGAAAGTTAGCTTTA
>JADBJO010000932.1:264265-269265 GCA_016801955.1 Conus betulinus
CTATCCAGGCCCGTATCACACGTCATTACTTCTGGCTCAGCAGCAACTTTCTCTTATCAAGCACAGAACACAATAAAAAAGGGCACGGTAAAATGTTTACACTTTCAGGCGATGCTTAATGTTACACTTTCAGGCGATGCTTAATGTTACACTTTCATGCGATGCTTAATGTTACACTTTCATGCAGTACGTAATGTTACACTTTCAGGCGATGCTTTAATTTACACTTTCATGCGATGCTTAATGTTACACTTTCATGCAGTACGCAATGTTACACTTTCAGGGCGATGCTTAATGTTACACTTTCAGGCAATGCTTGATGTTACACTTTCATGCAATGCTTAATGTTACACTTTCATGCGATGCTTGATGTTACACTTTCCTTAATGTTACACTTTCATGCGATGCTTAATGTTACACTTTCATGCAATGCTTCATGTTACACTTTCATGCAATGCTTAAGGTTACACTTTTATGCAATGCTTAATGCCACACTTTCATGCGATGCTTGATGTTACACTTTCATGCAATACGTAATGTTACACTTTCATGCAATACTTAATGTTACACTTTCATGCGATGCTAAATGTTACACGTTCAGGCGATGCTTACTGTTACACTTTCAGGCGATGCTTAATTAAAACACTTCGTTCGTCTTCTTGTCACCAGTATTTTTCGAACATCATCTATCATTGATGAGATCCGCCTGCTTGGTTTTTTTTTTTTTTTTTTTTTTTTTTTTTTGCCTGTTTTTTCATCGCTCTCAAACCCACACCAGCCGATCCAATGGATCGGAGTCTACAATCACGACATGAGACCCCGCCCACATAGGAAGGGCGTAAAACACCCACTCGCACTGCCAGAAAAGAAAATGCTGTGGCTGCTGGCCACTCCTTTACAGATTCCCCTCTGTTGTTTTAGATACTGCGCCCAAAAGTTCGGTGACAAATCTGAATAAAATCGATCTGAAACCAAGTTTTTATCATGTTAAGACTTTGTGTGTCCCGTTCAGTTTTCGTCTGATATTTGATTGTCAAGCGCGGGGGAGTCACATGTCTACCATCAACGCTGTTCGCTGGCTCATGATGCCAAACGAAATGGATCTAATTTGAAAGGCTAGAACAACACGTCGTGAAATAAAATTTCGGGAAGTGGCTTCGAAATCTTTTTTTTTTTTTTTTTTTTTTTTTTTGTACTCCAAGTTCTTATAGAACAGGGAGTACTTTAGAATGGGAACGAAGAAATGCTGTGTGTGTGTGTGTGTGTGTGTGTGTGTGTGTGTGTGTGTGCGCGCGTGTGTGTCTGTGGTCAAAATGTGTTCCACTCGCTCTAGACAAAACTACTGGGCCGATCTTTTTGAAAATTTGTAGGTATGTACATTATGGGTCACGGATGATGCCCGATGTTTTAGTTTACCGTTACAGCCGTTACTAACGGCTGTAACGGCCCATAACGCTTCTTCTTTTTTATGGAATATCTTAGAAAGTATGTAGCCGATATTTCTGAAAATTTGTAGGTATGTATGTCATTATGGGTCACGGATGATGCCCGATGTTTAAGTTTATCGTTATAGCCCGTTACTAACGGCCCATAATGGTTTTCTTCTTTATGAAAAATCTCAGAAAGTACTTCGCCGATCTTTCTGAAAATGTGTAAGTATGTTCACTATAGGTCACAGATGATGGCCGATGTTTACTAGAATAGCCATTTTCTAACGGTTACACCAGCCCAAGACGGTTTTTTTCCTCTTTATGGAATATCTCACGCGTATTCAGGATAAACTGGGAGTACGTTTTATGCTTTCTATCGTGTTTTTCTTTCTTACAAAATATGACAGACGCAAAATGTAAGAAAGACAATGCCACACGCTTCTTTCTGGCCAAAAGGTTCTGCATGCAACTCGGTGTGACGGAGTCCAACTCTTGGGAGCTAAAGGGTATGTCACACAAAAAGTCGTCAAACAATACTTCGTGCGGAAACAAGCACGCGCTGCACGGTGTTTCCTGTGTTTCCCATCTGACATACCTATGTCAGGAACACGTGTGCTAGCTGTGTGGAAGCTGTCTGACATACCTGTGTCAGGAACACGTGTGAAAGCTGTTTCGCGCCTGAAGTTTTGTCACGACTTGCTATTGTCTGGTGATGGACATTCCTTGCTGTTGTGTGGCCATGGACATTCCTTGCTGTTGTCTGGTGATGGACATTCCTTGCTGTTGTTGTCTGGCCATGGACATTCCTTGCTGTTGTCTGGCCACGGACATTCCTTGCTGTTGTCTGGTAATGGACATTCCTTGCTGTTGTCTGGTAATGGACATTCCCTGCTGTTGTCTGGTGTTGGACATTTCCTTGCTGTTGTCTGGCCATGACATTCCTTGCTGTTGTCTGGTGATGGACATTCCTTGCTGTTGTCTGGTGATGGACACATTCCTTGCTGTTGTCTGGTGATGGACATTCCTTGCTGTTGTCTGGTGTGGACATTCCTTGCTGTGTCTGTCTGGTGATGGACATTCCTTGCTGTTGTCTGGTGATGGACATTCCTTGCTGTTGTCTGGCCATGGACATTCCTTGCTGTTGTCTGGTGATGGACATTCCTTGCTGTTGTCTGGTGATGGACATTCCTTGCTGTTGTTGGTGTGGACTGGCCATGGACATTCCTTGCTGTTGTCTGGTGATGGACATTCCTTGCTGTTGTCTGGTGATGGACATTCCTTGCTGTTGTCTGGTGATGGACATCCTTGCTGTTGTCTGGCCATGGACATTCCTTGCTGTTGTCTGGTGATGGACATTCCTTGCTGTTGTCTGGTGATGGACATTCCTTGCTGTTGTCTGGTGATGGACATTCCTTGCTGTTGTCTGGCCATGGACATTCCTTGCTGTTGTCTGGCCATGGACATTCCTTGCTGTTGTCTGGTGATGAACATTCCTTGCTGTTGTCTGGTGATGGACATTCCTTGCTGTTGTCTGGCCATGGACATTCCTTGCTGTTGTCTGGTGATGGACATTCCTTGCTATCGTCTGGCGATTCCTTACATTTTCTCATCAGGAGGCAAGGAACGGCAGACATGTGACAGTGGCTTACTTGACGATGACACGTGACAGTGGCTTACTTTGACGATCGGTCTGTTTTTTTTTTTTTTTTTCTGCCCTATCTGCCCTAAATCCATTCTGTGCCATTTAGTGGCAATTCCCCCCAAGCCACTCACTCCGGCTGGCAATCCACAGCCACACACAACGTTGTTCCATCAAAACCCCTGTCACCACAGTGCTTAAGGACCAGCCAGTGTCAAGTCGTCATAAGGCAACCCACCAGGGAAGACGCTGCACCGCTGCGAGCAGTGAGTCACTTTGTTGGTGTTCACTGGTGCCTTCTGATCTGCTGCACGTTGGTGTTCACTGGTGCCTGTTCTGATCTGCTGCACGGTTGGTGTTCACTGGTGCCTGTTCTGATGATCTGCTGCACGTTGGTGTTCACTGGTGCCTGTTCTGATCTGCTGCACATTGTGTTCACTGGTGCCTGTTCTGATCTGCTGCACGTTGGTGTTCACTGGTGCCTGTTCTGATCTACTACATGCAGGACACCATCTACTAAGCCCCCTGATGACGACAATGATTGCATGGTCGTAGAGCCTGATGACAATGATTGCATGGTCGTGGAGCCTGATGACAATGATTGCATGGTTATGGAGCCTGATGACAATGATTGCATGGTTATGGAGCCTGATGACAATGATTGCATGGCCGCGGAGCTGATGACAATGATTGCATGGCCGCGGAGCCTGATGACAATGATTGCATGGTTATGGAGCCTGATGACAATGATTGCATGGTTATGGAGCCTGATGACAATGATTGCATGGTTATGGAGCTGATGACAATGATTGCATGGTTATGGAGCCTGATGACAATGATTGCATGGCCGCGGAGCCAGTGCGAGTGAGAGTCCCCCTGCGGAGGGGGGCAGCACGTCCGTCCAACGACAGTCTCCATGGACCTGTCAATACTGGCGATCTCAACACGAAGTCACCAAGGGTACAGACGTAGAGAGGACATTGGAATCTGAATCACCATGATAAAGGGCATAAAGGGCCACAGAATTTGAGCCTCTTTTCTTTAATGCTGATCCACAAGGATGAGGATGACGATGAGGATGACGATGAGGATGACGATAACGATGACGATGACGATGAGGATGAGGATGACAATGAGGATGAGGATGACGATGAGGATGAGGATGAGCACGACGATGACGATGAGGATGAGGATGAGAATGGCGATGAAGATGACGATGACGATAAGGATGAAGATGAGGATGACAATGAGGATGACGATGAGGATAAGGATGACGATGAGGATGACGATGAGGATGAGATGATGACAATGAGGATGAGGATGACGATGACGATGAGGAGGATGATGACGATGATGCTATGAACTTCCTATTCCACTCTGAGACTGCATAACAGTGTTTTATTTTCTTTAATGCTGATCCATGAGGATAAGGATGAGGATGAGGATGAGGGTATGTGAAGTTCCATTCCTCTCTGACACTGCATGACAGTACCATACTCTAAGCTTGTTTTCATACCATAATCCCGGGCATCACATCAACCAGGCCCGAGAGATACAGACACCTGCTGTGGTGGTCAGGCAATTTCAGTAACACCCAGACACGCGTCCATTAAAGTCGATAGAACTCGGCGGTTAGTCACAGTCTCCCAGCCAGTCAGTAACAACTCTGTGTAGGAGCCGGTCGGGGCAGACCCCCCCCCCCCCCCCCCTCCCCCTCCTCCCCCCCTCCCCCCAAATAAACGGCTCTGATTGGAATGGAACTCTCAACCTCCCAGCCAGGAATCTACAACTCTAACCACCCGGTACCGCGACAGCTGGTGAGTATGGCCATTTCACCTGGAAGCTATGTCACGTGACTTAGACCTACAACTGGGGGAAAAAGTGACCTGACTCCACCAGGCAAATTATTCATCTCCATCCATACCACCGGG
>JADBJO010000932.1:271765-279265 GCA_016801955.1 Conus betulinus
GTAAGTGGCCAGTGAACAAAGACTGACGGTGAGGAGGCGAGGCGCGATACTTATCCCCACGTTCTTCATCTCTGTCTGAATACCCCCAGCCTTTGTCCCCTCAGACTGACACAGCCTTGCAGGAGCGCGTTCAGCCGATTGATCTTGATGTATCCGTTCTGCTTGGATCAATTAGGAGGACATCCATAAATAGTGTCTTAGCTATTTCAGCCGATTGATCTTGATGTATCCGTTCTGCTTGGATCAATTAGGAGGACATCCATAAATAGTGTCTTAGCTATTTCAGCCGATTGATCTTGATGTATCCGTTCTGCTTGGATCAATTAGGAGGACATCCATAAATAGTGTCTTAGCTATTTCAGCCGATTGATCTTGATGTATCCGTTCTGCTTGGATCAATTAGGAGGACATCCATAAATAGTGTCTTAGCTATTTCAGCCGATTGATCTTGATGTATCCGTTCTGCTTGGGATCAATTAGGAGGACATCCATAAAATAGTGTCTTAGCTATTTCAGCCGATTGATCTTGATGTATCCGTTCTGCTTGGATCAGTTAGGAGGACATCCATAAATAGTGTCTTAGCTATTTCAGCCGATTGATCTTGATGTATCCGTTCTGCTTGGATCAATTAGGAGGACATCCATAAATAGTGTCTTAGCTATTTCAGCCGATTGATCTTGATGTATCCGTTCTGCTTGGATCAATTAGGAGGACATCCATAAATAGTGTCTTAGCTATTTCAGCCGATTGATCTTGATGTATCCGTTCTGCTTGGATCAGTTAGGAGGACATCCATAAATAGTGTCTTAGCTATTTCAGCCGATTGATCTTGAGTATCCGTTCTGCTTGGATCAATTAGGAGGACATCCATAAATAGTGTCTTAGCTATTTCAGCCGATTGATCTTGATGTATCCGTTCTGCTTGGATCAGTTAGGAGGACATCCATAAATAGTGTCTTAGCTATTTCAGCCGATTGATCTTGATGTATCCGTTCTGCTTGGATCAATTAGGAGGACATCCATAAATAGTGTCTATAGCCGATTGATCTATTTCAGTTCTGCTTGATCAGTTAGGAGGACATCCATCTTGATTGCTATCCGTTCTTGATGTATCCGTTGCTTGGATCAATTAGGAGGACATCCATAAATAGTGTCTTAGCTATTTCAGCCGATTGATCTTGATGTATCCGTTCTGCTTGGATCAGTTAGGAGGACATCCATAAATAGTGTCTTAGCTATTTCAGCCGATTGATCTTGATGTATCCGTTCTGCTTGGATCAGTTAGGAGGACATCCATAAATAGTGTCTTAGCTATTTCAGCCGATTGATCTTGATGTATCCGTTCTGCTTGGATCAATTAGGAGGACATCCATAAATAGTGTCTTAGCTTTTTGAACGGATTTTCCCCCCCTCTCATTCATAATACTCCTATATATCAACATGAAGCCGATTGGGATTTGATGTATCCGTCCTGCTTTTATAACGGGGACATCCATAAATAGTAACAAAGCTTTTTTGAATTTATTCTCTTTTCTCGTTAGTGAAATTCCTATATGTACAGATTGTGCCGATTAGACTTGATGTATCCATCTGCTTTATTTAGTTAGTTAGAGTATCCATAAATAGCATCTCAGCAATTGAGTGGATTTTTTCCTCTCGTTATATATATATATATATATATATATATATATATATATATATATATATATATATATATATATATATATAAGCCGATGGGTCTTGATGTATCCATTCTGAATAATTAAGCTTTTTGAATGGATTCTCTTCTCTTTTTCATTACTGCTTTCCGACTATCACCACGAAACACGATGTTTTACAGGAGAGGCTTGGAGTACGAAATAAACCAGTGAAGTGTGAGTGTGTGTGTGTGTGTGTGTGTGTGTGTGTGTGTGTGTGTGTGTGTGTGTGCGTGCGTGCGTGCGTGCGTGCGTGCGTGCGTGTGTGTGTGTGTGTGAAAGAACGGTATTAGTTCTACAAGACGATACAGACAAAAGAGACTGCATGTCAAAACACAGTGCATTTCGACCTCCTAGGTCTTCTTCAAGCAAAAAACAAAGCACCATTTAGGACAATGAAAACGAAGAACGAGCAGCCACTTCTCTTGTCAAATTCCACGCAGAATGGATGTTTAAAACACAGCGAAGTTTGTTGTCACCATTGCCAAAGTTTCCACGCAGACTTTTTTTTTGAGTGATGTCAAACTCACAGAGAAACAAACACACACTACACCCCGAGGAGGTGAGATCAACAACAACAAAATTGTTGTTATATCATGAGAACAAAAAATCAAACAAAAGCATTGAATTGATTTGGTAATGAAGCTTTTGACATCTTACAGCAGATAAGACTAGGCTGGACTGAGACCGGAAAGTGTTCCACCGGATTGTCTCACCCGGAGGTCTGTTTTTTTGTTTTTTGCCTTTTCTTTGTAAATCGTGAAAATAATAACAATGAATGGACTGCCATCAATTATACAACCGAGCCATGCGGGCAGACAAATAGAAACCTCACAAAGGACAGCTAGTGTCTGCCGCGGACAGAAGGCGGGAAGTTTCATTGCATTATTGTCACATTATAGCAACAACAACAACAACAAAGCTGGCATAACATAAATTGTCATCCAAAAAAAAAAAAAAAAAACAAATAATAAAAAAGAGAAAAAATAGTTTTTCCGTAAAAAACAACAACCCACAAATGAATGATCTAAAAAGGCAAACACACACACACACACACACACACACACACACACACACACACACACACACACACACACCACACACACACACACACACACACACACACACACACACACACACACACACACACACACACACACACACACACACACACACACACACACACACACACACACACACACACACACACACACACACACATCCACACAAAACACAGACACAGACACACACACACACACACACACACACACACACACACACACACACATGCACTCACACACACACACACACACACACACACACACACACACACACACACACACACACACACACACACACACACACATACATACACATACACACACACACACTCTAACACACTCGCACACGAGCGCTCGCAAACGCACACACACACACACACACACACACACACACACACACACACACACACACACACACACACACACTCGTACACGCTCGCGTTCATAGAACGTACAATAGTTCGATAGCAACCATCCAATTATAACATAGGAGAGAGAGAGAGAGAGAGAGAGAGAGAGAGAGAGAGAGAGAGAGAGAGACAGACACAGACAGACAGACAGACAGACAACACAGAGACAGACAGAGACAGAGATAGAGAGAGACACACAAAGAAAACCCAAACGAAAGGAAACGAAAGGAACTGTTATTTAACCAGGGTAACGAGATAAGCAATATAAATGCTTTTTCCCCCATCCAGCCCTGGGGCAAAAGGAAAGAAATAAATCATAGCAAATTAAGGCAAATACGTTTAACAGGAACAAAAACAAACAAACAAAAATAAATAACAGAATCTTACACAGATCAATACAAATAAACTGCTGTCAATACCACTGTCACACGAACGAACGAGCGAACGAACGAACAGGAACAATTTTAATCAGTTGTAGGCCATGGCCCCTTCTGATGGGGGTACAGTCTAAGAATCACCATTCATACAATGCAACAATCTTACATCGTCCGACAACAAGCAGCTGACAGAGAAACATGTTCAATATACACAATAACTGTCACAGGTAAGTTCATTCAACTGAGCAAAATTGTGCGCCTCCTAAAGGCTTTGTATGAGTACATGCAAATGCTCTTTAAAACTCCTTCATTTCTGTATTGTCATAAGTCAAGCAGCTCGAAATGAACGAAGGTCTTCATAAAAGACCAGCTGCTGTGACGAAGTGGTTAACGTCGCGGACTCCCGGCTGGGAGGTCGTGGGTTTGAATCCCATCAGAAGTCATGTGGGTTTTTCTGCCCTGGCCGGCTCCTACCCAGAGTTGAGTTTGCTGCGGGACTCAGTTGGGAAGACTGGGACCACACAGTCGAGTTTCATTCACTTAATGGATGCGTTTCTGAGAGTGTTGCTCAAATTTCCTGACCAACACTGCAGGTGCTTGTATCTCTCGGGCCTGGTTGACGCCGGGATATATTATGAAAGGAAGCGTAGAGTATAGCCCTGTCATGTAGTCTCAGACCGAAATGGAAATCTGTAGCATCATCTTAATCATCCTCATTCTCTCATCGATCAGCATTAAAAAAAGTCTCAAATTCTGTGGCCCTTCATGCCCTGCTTTCATGGTGACCTCAATTTCGATGTCCTCTCCACGTCTATTGCCTTGGTTTGGTTCGTCGGGGTCACCGGTATCGGCGAGTCCATGGGGGCTGTCGTCGGACGGACGTGGTGAGGCCCTTCGGAGGGAGAGCTAACTCACGCCGGCTCCGCGACTAAGCAATTATTGTTGTCAGAACTTAGTAGGTGGTATCCTGCGTATGTTAAATAGATCAGAACAGGCGCCACTGAACACCACCGAAGTGACTCGGCAGCAGTGCAGTGTCTCCTCCGGTGAGTTGCCTCTTGACGACTTGACATTGACTGCTCCTTGTGGATTGCCGGTGCCGGGGCTGCGGCGGGGCCGACCGGGCTGTGGCTGTGGACGGGGTGTCGGAATGAGCGGCGTGGGTGCAGTGCCTCTGAGGTGGCGCAGAGGCTGGGACGGCAAAAAAATAAAAGTCTTCATAAAATTTCCTTGGAATATATTTACGCCGTAAATCCTGCACTGCAGAACAACAAAGTCAAAAATGTAACCAACTTGATGTGCCTCTTTGCATAAGGGACACACACAGCATATCATATCAATGTTCTGAGAGTGTGTATATTGGTGCTGATGTACTTTGAGATCCGTAATTCTGAATCTGAATCTTGTCAGATAACGTTTAACATGCCTATCAATATTAAGTGAGAGATATGTTTCACGGCTGTTTGACGTTTTCAAACACTCTGTAAAATGAGAACTGTCACACGAAGACAGTGGAAGACATGTGAACAGAGGGGTACACGGGGAAAAACAGGACAGAATCGGGCGGAGGGGGTGGGGGGGGGGTGGGGGTCAAGATGGAGGGAAAAGGCAGCATACTGCAATTATACACAAGAGAACAACAGACAGACCGACACACACCACACACACACACACACACACACACACACACACACCACACAGAGAGAGAGAGAGAGACAGACAGACAGACAGACAGACAGACAGACAGACAGACAGAGAGAGAGACAGACAGACAGACAGACAGACAGACAGACAGAGAGAGAGAGAGATAGAGAGAGAGAGAGAGAGAGAGAGAGAGAGGAGAGAGAGAGAGAAGAGAAGAAGAAGAAGAAGAAGAAGAAGCAGACATTGTGAGGACCGGTCAATGAAAGGCACTCCAGTGACAGCTAGATTCGGACAGAGCAAAGCATTGTGCACAAGCCTCTGGTCTTTCCCGATGGCACTGCGGTACTGCCATCCACGACACAGAGATGTTTCAACATCAAACCCGCCGTCACGTCATTGTCCACTAAGAGGCCTCACGGGGAGAAGCCTTATCTGAACAGCGTTCCTGATGTTGAGTCTTCACGCACGCACGCACACACACACACACACACACACACACACACCACACACCGCACACACACACACACATACACTGCACGCCACACATGGACGCATGAACACACCCACGCACGCACGCACGCGTGCGCGCACGCACAACACGCACGGGCGCGTTCACGCACACACGTACGCACACATGCACACACAGGCATATACACACACACACCACACACACACACACACACACACACACACACACACATGCGCACACAGACCACACACATACACACACACACACACACACACACCACACACACACACATGCGCACACAGACCACACACACACACACACACACACACACACACACACACACACACACACACACACCACACACACACGCACACACATACATGCGCGCGCGCGCAAGCCATCACACACACACACACACACCGTTTTGGATGTTCATCCTTCACACACACACACACACACACACACACACACACACAACACACACACACACACACACACACACACACAACATGTGCCCTCGTCTCTCTATCTCTCTCTGTCTGTCTCTGTCTGTCCCAGTCTCTGTCTCTGCATGCTGTCTGTTTGTCGGTCTGTCTCTTTCTCTCTCATATACACGCGCGCGCGCTCGCGCGCGCTCTGTCTCTAATCAAACACACACACACACACACACACGCGCGCGCGCGCGCGCAAACACACACACACACACACACACACACACACACACACACACACACACACATACCACCACCACCACCATGATCACCACCACCACCACTATCACCGCCACAGAACACAACGCCAGGCGGCATAAACAACCCAACACAAACAACAAAATATAAAATATAGTATATAAGGGGGGGGGGGGGGGGGGGGGAATTCACACCCCACCCATAAACACTGGGGTACTGATGAACTGATGGGGTGAGAGAGATAAAAACAGACAAAGAAAGCAGTGAACCACCAATCAATCGTCTTCTTCCAGAAAACATGTGACCCGCAAGCTTAGTGCGATGGAACACTTCAAATAGCTGGAAAAAAAAAGAGGAGAAAAAGAGAAACGCCCCCCCCCCCCCCCCCCCCCACAGGGAATAAAGTACGAAAGAGAAAAACAAGAAAAAACAACAACAGAAACAATGAAGATGGCAACGAGAGAGAGAGAGAGAGAGAGAGTTGAGAGAGAGCAAGCGAGAGCTGGAGAGAGAGAACGAGGAGAGTAAAAAAAAAAAAAAAAAAAAAAAAAGAAAAAACATAAAGAGATAAAGAGGAAAAAATAAGAATAAGAATAACATAGAATAAGAAGGAAAGACATTATACAAACAGAGAATGTGCACAGGAAAGGAATATTTTAAAATGAAGAACACAACCAACAACAACAACAACCAAAAAAACAACAACAAACGAACAAAGAAAAAACAAAATGAACTAACAACAAAGGGAGAGCACCCAAGAGGCAGGCAGAAGGAAAGACAGAGCAGTTTGTTGTGATGGAAGGATTTCTGTCATGGGTGGGTGTGGGCTGCAATGATGAAATTAAAGGCACAGACAAACAAAAACTGTCAACAACAGGGAAAAAGTACGAAAGAGAAAAACAAAAAAGAAAAAAAGCACGAACAATGAAGATTTCAACAAAAGAGAGAGAGAGAGAGAGAGAGAGAGAGAGAGAGAGAGAGAGAGAGAGAGAGAGAGAGAGTAAATCACTAAACGAGAGATAACGAATCCACTGTATAGATGAGAGAGAGAAGAGAGAGAGAGAGAGAGAGAGAGAGAGAGAGAGAGAAGCGAGCGAGAGAGAGAGAGAGAGGAGAGAGAGCTGAGGAATCCTAAACGCTTAGAGACGAATT
>JADBJO010000932.1:284265-294265 GCA_016801955.1 Conus betulinus
CGTCCAAATAACTATACTAGGGGTCAGCATCTAATGAGGGGGGTTTATCAGTACTGTGCACCGGCGCGGCTCGGTCAACACCAGCGGAAGTGTGGCTGTTATCTTCCCCGGTGGCTCTAGGGGAAGAGTTCCGGTGTTGGGACAAGGGTACCTTGGCTTGCAGCGTGCTATCGTGTGTTGCACGTGCTCAGGTCATCATTGTCGGTCACGTCATGTCCTTCCGGGTTGTTTTTAGAACGTTTGGAATCTCCCGCACAGCCCCGCTGTGACTGTCTGTGTTCCATACAGTGTGTGGACAGAATGGCACACTCCATTGTGACTGTGTTCCATACAGTGTGTGGACAGAATGGCATACACTCCATTGTGACTGTCTGTGTTACATACAGTGTGTGGACAGAATGGCACACTCCATTGTGACCGTCTGTGTTACATACAGTGTGTGGACAGAATGGCACACTCCATTGTGACTGACTGTGCTTCATACAGTGTGTGGACAGAATGGCACACTCCATTATGACTGACTGTGTTGACACATACAGTGTGTGTGGACAGAATGGCACACTCCATTGTGACTGTCTGTGTTTCCATACCAGTGTGTGTGGACAGAATGACACACTCCATTGTGACTGTGTTCCATACAGTGTGTGGACAGAATGGCACACTCCATTGTGACTGTCTGTGTTACATACAGTGTGTGGACAGAATGGCACACTCCATTGTGACTGACTGTGTTCCATACAGCGTGTGGACAGAATGGCACACTCCATTGTGTGTGGACATACAGTGAATGGACAGAATGGCACACTCCATTGTGACTGACTGTGTTCCATACAGTGTTGGACAGAATACACTCAGTGTGTGTGTTCACAGTGTGTGGACACTGGCACACTCCATTGTGACTGTCTGTGTTCCATACATACAGTGTGGACAGAATGACACACTCCATGTGACTGACTGTGTTCCATACAGTGTGTGGACAGAATGGCACATTCCATTGTGACTGTGTTACATACAGTGTGTGGACAGAATGACACACTCCATTGTGACTGACTGTGTTCCATACAGTGTGTGGACAGAACGGCACACTCCATTGTGACAGTTCCATACAGTGTGTGGACACACACTCCATTGTGACTGTGTGTTCCATACAGTGTGTGGACCATTGTGACTGTGTTACAGTGTGTGTGGACAGAATGGCACACTCCATTGTGACTGTCTGTGTTCCATACATACAGTGTGTGGACAGAATGGCACACTCCATTGTGACTGACTGTTCCATACAGTGTGTGGACAGAATGGCACATTCCGTGTGACTGTCTGTACATACAGTGGCACAGAATGGCACACTCCATTGTGACTGTCTGTGTTCCATACAGTGTGTGGACAGAATGGACACACACTCCATTGTGACTGTGTGTTCCATACAGTGTGTGGACAGAATGGCACACTCCATTGTGACTGTGTTCCATACAGTTACGTGGCACACTCCATTGTGACTGTGTTACAGAATGTGCAGAATGGCACACTCCATTGTGACTGTTACGCACAGTGTTGACTGTGTCACACACAATGTTGACTGTCTGTGTTACGCACAGTGTTGACTGTGTTACGTACAGTGTGTGGACAGACTGACACACGTCATGTACGGCTGAACTAACTTGAGTAGACGGGTTAGTTTTGGGGGGCCATGTTTACTGTATTGTATTGCATTGTATTGTATTGTGTTGTATTGTAATTATTGTATTATGTTTGTATTGCATTGTATTGTATTTGTTGTATTACGTTGTATTGTATTGGACTGTGCTGTATTGTATTCATTTTATTGTATTTATTGTATTGTATTGCATGGTGTTGCATTATACTGTATTGCACTGTATTGCATTGTATTGCACTGTATTGCATTGTATTGCACTGTATTGCACTGTATTGCATTGTATTCTGTTCAGGGGCAGATCAGGATAAAGAGGGCGCGGAGTAGAGAGGGGTTGGTGGGGTTCTGGGGGGAGGAGGAGGAGGAGGAGGAGGAGGAGGAGGAGGAGGAGGAGGAGGAGGAGATGAAGAAGAAGAAGAAGATAAAAGAAGAAAAAGATGTTGATGATGTTGTTGCTGTTGTTGTTGTTGATGATGATGATGATGATGATGATGATGATGATGGTGGTGGTGGTGGGTGGTGGTGGTGGTGGTGGTGATTTAAGGTGATGATGAAAACGAAGAAGAAGAAGAAGAAGAAGAAAAAAGAAGAAGAAGAAGAAGAAGAAAAACAAAGGTGGTGGATAAAGAAATAAAAAAAAAAGAAAAAAAAGAAAAATAAAATAAATTAAAAAAAAAAGAAAAAGGAATCCACCTCTCCAAACGTCAACAGAAATGTATAGAAATGGGGATGGCAGAGAGGAAGCCATTAAAAACAACAAATATCGACTCACAAAGACAGAGACAAACACCTGGAACCAAAAATCAATACAATCGTTAAAATGACATAACGAGAAGGAGAAAAAACACACACACACACACACCCCAGCACAAAACGGGCACAGGGGATGTATGAGGATGCATTGTGTTGTGTTGTGTGTGTATGTATTGTATTGTATTGTATTGTATTGTATTGTATTGTATTGTATTGTATTGTATTGTATTGTATGGCACCCACAGTGTTGGTCTTCTTCACGTTTCATTCTTCACTGTTACTTTGCCGGGCCATGCCGCGAACAGTGATGCTCTACCATGGAGACAGGGACCACCATTTTCCTTTTTGTTTTTTTCTTTACAGGCAGCCCTCATTAAACAGCAATGTTCCGCCGTCGGAACAGTGAATGACCGTAGAAAAAAACTGCCATAGATCAATGGTGTATCCATCTTGAGGATAGGAAACTTCTTTGGAAAGCCCAGCCTTAATTAACGAGTAATGCTTGCACCGTGGGGATGGAAAACAGATTTAGCATACCTCCATTCACCATTGATGTTTCTACCATGAAGACTGGAACCAGCTTCAGAAAACCAACTTCTGGAGAGTGACGTTTCTAGCTGGATGACGGGAAACAGTTAAAACAACAACAACAACAACAACAACAACAACAAGACAACTATTGAATAGTGATGCTCTACCAATGGACTAGGGAACAGATCTAATGAGCCATTCATTACACAATGAACGAGAAAACCATTCATTAAACAATGAGCTAGAAAGCCATCTTATTATAACAATGAACGAGAAAACCATTCATTAGACAATGAGCTAGAAAGCCATCTTATTATAACAATGAACGAGAAAACCATTCATTAGACAATGAGCTAGAAAGCCATCATTATAACAATGAACTAGAAAGTCATTCATTAAACAATGATATTCTTCCATTAGGATGACGTCTTAGGATAGTCAGTCATTGAAGAGTTATGGCCTGCTATGGGGATAAAGGCTTTAGATGGTCAGTCATCGAACAGTCATGGCCTGTTATGGGGATAAAGGCTTTAGATGGTCAGCCATTGAAGAGTTATGTTTTATCACGAGGATAATGGCTTTAGACAACCAGTCATGGAAAGGTAATTTCAAACATGGAGATAATGGCTTTAGAGACAGCCAGTCATGGAAAGGTAATTTCAAACATGGAGATAATGGCTTTAGACAACCAGTCATGGAAAGGTAATTTCAAACATGGAGATAATGGCTTTAGACAGTCAGTCGTTGAACAGTTATGCTGTGTCATGTGGACAATGACTTTGGAAATCCAGCCATTAAACAGGTATGTTCTACCATGAGTATAATGACTTTAGAAAGCCAACCATTAAACAGGTATGTTCTAAAGCCAACCATTAAACAGGTATGTTCTACCGAGGGTATGATGACTTTAGAAAGCTAACCATTAAATAGTTATTTGTACCATGCGAATCATGACTAGAAAACCAGCCATTAAAACAGTGATGTTCTACCATGAGAAGAATGGCTTTGAAGAGCCAGCCGTTGACCAGTATGTTCTACCATGAGAATTAATGGCATTATGAAGCCAACCATTAACAGTGATGTTCTACCCGTGAGGAAAATGGTTTTAGAAAACCAGCCATTCTGCAGAGACGTTTCTGCCATGAGAATAATGGCTTTGGAGAGCCAGCCATTTGACCAGTCATGTTTCATCATGGGATAGGTCGTACGTTTGAGAAAGCCAGCCATCCGACAGGAATGTGTGTGTGTAAGTGTGTGTGTGTGTGTGTGTGTGTGTGTGTGTGTGTGTGTGTGTGTGTGTGTGTGTGTGTGTGTGTGTGTGTGTGTTTTAGTGACGTTCGTCTAGGACATGGACAGCCAAATAACTCCAGTGGCGACTTGTGCACGGACAGTAGACGGTTAGTCAGTGCTGAGCAATGCATCGCCTTTTGACATTTGTCCAAGACCTATCGCCTGATTCCAGATGGGTAGGGCTGGCAGCGAATGAGAGCGTGCTGTAGTGCCAGCCTATAAGCATGGAATGTTTTTTTTTCCTCTCTTTGTTTTCTTTTTTCCTTTTTCCCCCCTTTTTTGTCCTTCACTTGCTGCTTGTATGGAACTATTTTTTCAAGTGGTTTGTAGCAGCATAGTGTTGAGGTGTATCGTGTGTACTGTACTGATAGATCATACTGCGTGAAATATTTGTATATTTAAATGCATTGTGCAACATACATTGTGCTATCTTTGTATTTAAATGCATTTTGCTTTAGTGCATTGTGCTATGTTTGTATTTAAATGCATTGTACTACAGTGCATTGTGTTATGTTGTATTTAAATGCATTTTGCTTTAGTGCATTGTACTATGTTTGTATTTAAATGCATTTTGCTTTAGTGCATTGTGCTATGTTTGTATTTAAATGCATTTTGCTAGAGTGCATTGTGCTATATTTGTATTTTAAATGCATTTTGCTTTAGTGCATTGTGCTATGTTTGTATTTTTAAATGCATTTTGCTTTAGTGCATTGCGCTATATTTGTATTTAAATGCATTTTGCTTTAATGCATTGCGCTATATTTGTATTTAAATGCATTTTGCTTTAGTGCATTGTGCTGTATTTGCATTTCAATTCATTTTGCTTTAGTGCATTGTGCTGTATTTGTATTTAAATGCATTTTGCTTTCGTGCATTGTGCTATATTTGTATTTAAATGCATTTTGCTTCAGTGCATTGTGCTATATTTGTATGTAGTTTCAATGTACTTAATTCATCCATTGTAGTTTTATTGTTTTGTTTTTGTATTGTTTCATTTTCATATTATGTTCCATTATAAGTTCTATTGCAACGAATCACATTGCATTATAGGACTGCATAGAGCTGTGTGCCATTCTATTGTATTGCAAGCAAAGTACCCGCATTTTTCGTGCTGCAGACCATTATTTTTCATACATGAAATATTTCAGTTGTTAATCAAACAACAACAACAACAACACATTTTGATGATTGACGGTGTATTTCCCTCGGTATCCCGTCTTTTTAAAAGGAAGGAAATGAAATGATGAAGAAATATGCCCCCTAGTTCCTATAAAGGAAAGGGGAAGCATGTGCAGGACTGAAAATAAAAAGAGTCACCCATATTCTATACTTAGCTGAGGCTACGTAGAAGATAACAACATGAGAGGGTGAAGAAAGAGAAGGACAAGAAGCAGGAGGAGGAGGAGGAGGAAGGGAGAAGAAGAAGAAGAAGAAGAAGAGAAGAAGAAGAAGAGAAGGAGTAGGAGGAATACGAGGACAGTAGCAAAAGTGACCAAACAGAAAGAGAATGAAGAACAAGAGACCGAAGAGGAGGAGAGAGAAGGAGAAGAAGAAGAAGAAGAAGAGAAAAAGAAGAAGAAGAAGAAAAGAAAGAGGAGGAAGAAAGAGAACGAGGAGGAGGAGGAGGAGGAGAGGAGGAGGTGGAGGAGGAAGGAGGAGGAGGTGGAGGAGGAGGAGGAGGAGAAGAAGAAGAAGAAGAAGAAGAAGAAGAAGAAGAAAGAGAATCAAATTATTCACCGGCAACTCACTACACACACACACACACACACACACACACACACACACACACAACACACACACACACACACTCACGCACGCACACGCACGCACGCACGCACACCACACACACACACACACACACACACACACACACACACACACACACACACACACACACACGGAGCCAAAGGTCTTGTTCTTACACAGATCTCCATAGAAAACCAACTGCGTGTTCCGTATTCTACAGACTAAATAATGCCTTCGAACTGGCGTGAAAACAAAGCTTTTCTATTTAATGATATTATCTATCATGACTCTCTCTCTCTCTCTGTCTCACTGTCTCTGTCTCTGTCTGTCTGTCTCTCTCTTATCTGCTTGCCTGTCTGTCTGTATTTCTCTGTCTGTCTGTCCGTCCGTTCTGTCTGTCTGTCTGTCTCTGTGTGTGTGTGTCTCTCTCTGTATCTGTCTGTCTGTCTGTGCTAGTCTGTTTGTTCTCTGTTTCTCTCTCTGCTCTCTCTCTCTCTCTGCCCGTCTGTCTCTCTGTCACTCTCTGTCTGCCCTCTCTGTCTGTCTCTATCTGTCTCTGTCTCTCCCCTCCCTCTCTGTGGTGTGTGTCTCTCTCTCTTTCACACACCCCCCCGATCCGCCCCCACCCCCCCCCCCCCCCCCCGCAACCCCCCCCCCCCCCCCCCCCCCCCCCCCCCCCCCCCCCCCCCGGAAAGTTGAGGCTCAAAGAATGGCGTATAATAATCGGCACAAGGTAAAGTCCTCTACATCCTCCCCCCCCCCCCCCCCCCCCATCTCTCTCTGCCCCCCCCCCCCCCTGCCCCTCTCTCCCTTACCCCCCCCCCCCCACCCATCCCCCATCCAACATCTTTTGTCCACTTCGGAGCTCTCAATTCCATCTGTCATCGTGCAGCGACGTGTGAAGGCCAGGGGAGAAAACCTAAGCCCGACAGGGTGGATGACCTCCTTCTCTGGCCGCCAGAGTGCATTTGGCAGGCAGGGGAGGTGAGGCTGACGTTGATGAAGGCCGCGAGTGTTCTCCTCTTGGCCTTTTAATTGAGTAGTAGCGCCCCACGAGGGTCAATCTGTTGTCTTGGCAACTGTCTCTCCAACTGGGGGCCTGCTCAAGCTTGTCAGTCCAGGAGAAAAAAGATCCACCACAACTCCCAAAGACAGACAGTCAAGTCTGAACGTTCTGATGAAGTTAGAAACACAACTGACACAGACACACAGGCATACAGACACACAGACAAGACACAGACACAGAAACACAGATGCAGAGACAAAGAGATACAGACACAGACGCGCACACGCGCGTGCACAACACACACACACACACACACACACACACACACACACACACACCACACATGCCACACACAACCATGCACACGCACTCTCTCTCTCTCTCTCTCTCTCTCTCTCTCTCTCTCTCTCTCTCTCTCTCTCTCTCTCTCTCATACATACATACATACATACATACACACAAATACATACTCCCCCCCCCACCACAACACACACACACACACACACACACACCACACACCACACACACACACACTTGAAGCGACCACTTAGCAGATCAGAACTGCGTTCTGTTTGGATTATCTTTTCCTGTCAGTGTTGCTTGCAAGGTCAAAATCAGAATCGCTCTTTCGAGATCAGGAGAGTAAACAATCGATGTTCGCTTTACTTCCCATCGGAAGGGAGACCATTCTCGCTGACCGCTGAGTCAATTATAAACTGTTCAGTCATACAGCACACATTCATTCATTCAAAAAATGGCAGAGTAGTGAAAACAAATGAATGTATTGGCATGCCACGCAGAAGTGCAACTGGACTGCACAAAAATCAGTCGAGCGTGGAAAACCTGGAAAAAAAACCGATGTTGTCAGATCTAAGCGTGTGTGAGAGACTATCTAGCCCTAGGCGACGATAAAGATAGAGGGTGTACCAGCGGGGTTGAACACCAAAGTGGCATAGGCAGGTATCTTTGTCAGCCGTAAAGCACCTTCGTCTCATTGCTTAAATGGTAGGCAGGCACTCAAGGTCTGACCAGCGCGTTGGGCTAATGCGTAGGTCAGACATCTGCCGAGTCGTAGCCACGAGACCCTGTTCTTCAGTTGTCTCATCTTTGTTGTTTAATTCATTTATCCATCGGCTTTCAAATCACGCGTAGTGTGGTCTGAAAACGTTAGCGGATGTGGTGTAGCGTATATATGGACTAGTCCGCACGCAGTGACGCCTCCTTGATGAAACTGAAAACTGAAACACTGTTTACAACTGACGGCTGCAACCTTTTACCGTGTGGCGATTTCGTAATAAACTTCAATCTTTAGTGTTCGAGCGGCTGGCATTCGGCCTTCATGGCAGAGCGCCTGCAGTTACGGCCAAGCAGGCGAAAGGTCAGCTATTCAAATGACTTCGTAGCGTGTCTTACCTACGTCTGCGCGGGGGTAAACGTACGGCAGTAAAAAAACACTGGCTCAACTCTCTACATTTCCCCAGCGGCTCGCCCAAAAGAGCGCTCGCCGCAGCGCAGACCTCCGCGCCAGGATCGAAAGGATCTTGGATACAATCTTTACGAATCCGGAGCGGATCCGTCCCAGACTTCAGTGGCTATATCCATGGGATAAATTCCATCCTTCCCCACCAAGTTTGGCCGAAAGAGGTTCCAACATTCTGCCGCAGCGTAGCTGAAATGATCTTGGATCCCAGCTTTGATACAGATCTTTGCCACAGATCTTTGCCACAGATCCACACGAAAAGTTCACGGTCCGCGTCATGGATCTACACGAAAAGTTCATAGTCGCGCGTTACACGACCGAATCTCTGCCGAAAATTTCATATTCACGCTACAGATCTGCACGAAAATTTGACAGAACCGCGCCACGGATCTGCACGAATATTTACACGCCACTGATCAACATGAAAATTTGATCGTCCGCGCCACGAAAATTTGATCGTTCGCGCCACGGATCTGCACAAGAATTTGATAGTCTGCGCCACGAATTTGCGTGCCACTGATCCGTACGAAAATTTAATGGTCCGCATCGGGGATCCTGCTCGAAAATCTGATAACTTTCTCCTAGGATCCCATTCCGTCTTTTTCGCGAGTTTTTCCTGAAAATATGTTGAGTAGGTGAGTCAACAGCTTGGTTGACTGATATTCTGGACAGACAAACACACACAGACCAACCTATGAAGGTGAAAAGTTCATCTGTTTCGCGGAGGAAACAGAAGCAAAAACGTTTCGTTGCTACCTCTGTCCAGTGTTTGATGGCCATTGTACGGAGTTCTTTGAGAGAGGCGTGGGATTGAAATCATACAGACTGACCGATGGTCATGCGTTGGTGGGGCACCTAGCTCGCTTTGCCCAGTGCGCGGTTCTCTGGAACTCTGCAAACTCTCCGAGTACTGCTAGACAGCCAGCACGTGCTGCTCTGTAGTGCTGATCGTATCGGCCCGTGCAAGAGGTCTGCGACGTTATAGCCCCCCCCCCCCTCCCATCTCTCTCTCTCTCTCTCTCTCCTCTCTCTCTCTCTCTCTCTCTCTCTCTGTGTCTCTCTCTTCCAATTCTCTCTAGTGCTCCCCATTCTCCTGCCTTCATCTCGCATTCTCGAAGTCCTCATCTACTGGGTAACCAGACAATTCTGTGGGACTTTTCCCGGCATCACTCCCTACCCTACCCTCCACCCATCGGTACCCATCTCTACCCATCTTCTCCCCGCCCCCCATCCTCCTCCACCCATACTACCTTTCCGATCTCTCCACCGCTTTCATCTTGTCCCGCGGCGATTGAACTTTCGTGACCTGTTTGGTAGGTGGTGACTCCTAGAAAAGTTCAGTTCTCTAACAGGCCCTGTATGCAATGGTGTGGTGTGTGTGTGTGTGTTGTGTGTGTGTGTGGTGTGTGTTTAAAGAAACAGTCATAACATTACGCATGATCGGTCTTTTTCCTTTGTTCGTTTGAACGAACCAAACTGTCAGAAGCACGATCTACCTTTCTCCTTCTTTGTCCATTGGTTTTGTGCGAAACAGCCCTAAATG
>JADBJO010000932.1:299265-311765 GCA_016801955.1 Conus betulinus
ATGTTGTTATCTGGGCTGTATTGTAGTTTGTAGTTGTAACCACTCTTTTGCAACGCTTCTTGGTATTCTGCTGCTGCGTTGTTGAATACTCTTTCGTTACATGACAAATTAGATAATCTCTTGTTTATGCCATTGGGTATAGTTTTTAGTATGGATGGTGGGTGGTTACTTTTGATGTTTACATAGATGGGTGTATCATTAGGTTTCTTGTATGGTTTATATATGTGGTTGTTGAGGTCAAGCGTTATGTCTAAGTAGTTCACACTACCTTTTTATTTGCTTCGATGGTGATTTTCAGGTTTTGATTTTGGGAAAATTTTGCACAGTTCTTTTTTTCTTGTTTTCGATGATTCTTGGATTAGTGCAGTGCAGCGAGGCCGTCATCTCTGTATAGTCCGACTTGCTTTCCGAGTTGTTTCTGGATGTTGGATAGCATGGCCAGTCCGACCAGTTCGCGTGTTTCGGCACCGTCGTGCGATCCCATGGTCACATCAAATGTTGAGTTTTTGTTTCGTTTTCTTGATCCAGGTTTCATTTTTGCTGTGGAGTAAAGTTTTCTTGGTGTGAAAGAATGATTTCCATTTCTGACCCTGCTATGTCTGTGTGTTTTACTGGCAAATCTCAGAGCTTTGATGAGTAGTTCTTCATCTATGGATGGATAGAAGTCTACTATGTCGATTGTGATGAATACTGTATTCTTCTCTTTGTTGAGTTTTTTTTTTTAACCATTGGATAACTTCATATGTGTTCTTCCAGAGGTTGTATTCAGTGTTTGATTTTACGTTTTTTATGACTTTTCTAAAATTTTCTTACTTATTTTACCCAGTTCAGATTTAGATGGGTTTATCAGTCTGCATGCTGGGTTGTTGTGAAAATTAGGCGTATGGTCTTTAAGGGTAATAAAGACTTCTTTTGTTGCTGTTGTTTCCACCCTGTCACTTAGATCCATGCGATGTACAAGTTCTTTTTCTTTTTTTTACGGATGTTGTCATGTGTAATTTTATCAGCTTTTTTAGTAGTTTTTCTGGATGTTTTTATCAAGAAGTTGGGAGTAGTCGTTTGGCTCCAGTTTGTAGTAATTACTAATTTTGTCAGCCTTCACGAATATCTTTTTGTCATTTTGTATTTGTTTTATTTCATTTTTAATGATGTTTGGAAATCGTTGTTAGATTTTTTTTCTTAATTCAATGTTGGCTATCATTCTTTTTCATTTTATCCTCGAGAGATTTCATTTCGTCTATGGCCGGTGGAGATCGCCATGATTTGAAGCCATATGTGTTTTTGTCCTCTTTTTTTGCATTCGGGTTCATCCCGAAGAGAGCTGTGTGCTCGAAACAAATGTGTAGAGTTTTAGAGTTCCTTTTAATACTTTGTTTTTTAACAGATGTTGCTCCCCAAAGGGTTGAGTG
Source organism: Conus betulinus (assembly GCA_016801955.1). NCBI lineage: Eukaryota > Metazoa > Mollusca > Gastropoda > Neogastropoda > Conidae > Conus > Conus betulinus. The sequence goes on from JADBJO010000932.1 coordinate 300,675, forward strand.
CTTTAAAAATTTTACCAGGCATGTTAGTGGTATTCATGATAAACTGCTCCTCACGTTGAGCACTGTGGTCTGATGAATTTTAAAATGGAGGAAATCAATTTCAGACAATCAACAAACATATACAGTTCTCCAAACCCACAATCTTACTTAAAAAGATTAATAGCACAAACTGAAAAATTCGTACGAAACATGAGATGGAAAGCGTTTTTTCTTCCTGAACCCGAATGCAAAAAAAACAGAGGACAAAAACACACATGGCTTCAAATCATGACGATCTCCACCGGGCCATTTTTAGTTCTAGAGTCCCTTTTGTTTTTAACAGATGTTGCTCCCCAAGGGGTTGAGCGCTTTTAAAATTTTACAGGCAAATTAGTGGTGTTCATTATATATATATATATATATATATATATATATATATATATATATATATATATATATATATATAATCTGAACAATTAAGTAGTAGTAGGGGAAAACACAAGCGCAGGTTAACAATTCTTCCTTCATTATAGTAATGACTTGGCAAAAGATTTGAAAAAAAAAAAAAATGAAGACGAAGAAAAAATGTATATTATAAATATGAAAACCCTTCACTAGCTACACACACACACACACACACACACACACACACACACACATATATATATATATATATATATTGTTTTTGTTTGTTTGCTGGTTTTGGTTTTAATTTTAAATTCTTTTCTTTTCTGCGTCTTTTTCCCCTCTTCCTTGTTGTTGGTGTTGTTGTTGTTTTTTTTCTTCTTCTTCTTTCTTCTTCTTTTTTTTCTTCTTCTTCTTCTTCTTCTTCTTCTTCCCTATATTTCTTTACTTAATGCAGGCTATGGAGCATGATTTTCATGTAATATGAAACGTAACAGGTCAGTTCTACAGTCTTCAAGTCAATCAGTTGCGCGGTGTCATTTTATAAAGTACATTATAAGCTTTCGGCTTATGGCTTTCTTTTTCTTTGTTTGCATTGTGTACGCATGGTATGTAACGGTGATTACGGGTTTGTTCATACCACATAGGTAGCAGGATACTTGAAAATAACAGTAACAACAACAACAACAACAACAGCACAACAACAACAAACCACACACTTCACTGTGGTCCATTCCTCTCTGGCACCGAGCGATTTCTAATCAATTGACGCTTTCTGCGAGTCAGCCAGGCAGGGCCCTACGGAGTCGGCTGCTGCTCTCCCTTTTCTTCGCTCGGACCTCGCCTGTCTCGTGCCACAGCACGCGCACGCACCGACAGAGCAACAGCGTTGAGAGGTCCTGCAGCCGTCAGAGGCACGCGCGAGGGAGGGGGCAGGCGTAAACAGCCGATCGTGAGAACATGGAACAGTGAGTTGTCAAACTCCGCAGCGCGTAGCCACTGTCTTCGAGCCGCGCCGGAGTTTAAAATTTGAACCGCCGGGGTGCGTGTGTGTGTGTGTGAGAGCGTAGAGTGTGTGTGATCGACGGACGATTGGGGTAAAAAGACGCGGGGCGGCTGTCGTCTGCATCTTCAGTCTGTGCGTATGGAGTATCCGTGTTGCATTTCATGGATGAGGAGAGGGTGAATATCAGCCAAAGAAGCCGATTAGTGAGTGAAGCGATGCGCGGAGAGGCACTGACCGTCTGCGATACGTGCAATGGATGGATGGACGTGCAGCTAAGTGAGTAAGTAGACACGAAGTAATGCTGTTTTCTGGCAGCGAGTCGGACCAGCATGTGGTCGAGTTTGTTGACGATGTGCTGAGGCTGATAGAAGGCGTAGTGTTATTGCGATTTGCAAGCAGGGATGGTGTGAAGGTAAGGGATGGGGGGGGGGGGGGGGGGGGGGGGGGGGGGGGGGGGGGGTGGGGGGGGGGGGGGGGGGGGGGGGGGGAGGGGAAGATTGGGGGGGGGGGGAGGTAGGAGGTCAGAAGCAGCGGGGTGGAAACAGGCAGATTTGGAGCTGTTGAAGCATAACTGGCTCGTTGATGGTTGACTGGTTTGAGCGAGATGAGCGCCTAATGAAAACATGAGGTGTAGTTTTGTCCGGCCAAGAGCCGGCTTTTCTTTTTTTTTTTTTTGTGTTTCTTTCTTTCTTTTTTTTTTTTTTTTTTTTTTCCTTTTTCGCCTTTTTTCTTGTCTGTTCTTTTTTTTCTTTGTTTTGTGTGTGTGGCTTTTTTGCGCTTCGCTCCTGTCTTCTCTGAGATACCTGGATAGACTGTCTTCATGCTTTGTGAGTGCGTTGGTGATGCCCTTCTTGTTCTTGTTCTGCTGCTGCTGCTCCTCCCCCCCTCCTCCTCCTCCTCTCCCCCCTCCTCCTCCTCCCCCCTGCCCTTCTTCTTATTTTATTTTGTTGTTGTTTTGTTTTGGTGAAAGCGGGGAAAAGGGGACAGCGGGAGAGGGAAGGGTGGGGACGGGGGGGGGGGGGGGGGGGGGAGGATTAACTCTCATTTTCCACATTTTTAGAGGGGGTATCTTCGCATCTTCCAAATTTCTTTAAAAGCAGTAGAGGGGAGGAGGGGGACGCGCCTTAATAAGCCGTCCAGTTTTTTTTTTTCTGCAAATATTGAGAGGGGGGTGGGGGGGGGGGGGGGGGGGGGGGGTAGAAGGTAGTTTGCCCACTTCCCCAACCAATGATTTCATGGGAAGGGGGAGGGGGGAGGGAAGAGGGGGGGGGGGGGAGGGGGGGTAGTGCCTTCTAAACCCCCTCACTTCCCCGTTTTCGACGTAACTCCTACTCGCCTCCTCCTGTCTCATGTTTGGCGCCGGAATAAGCCTATGTCTTGAACACCGTTGAGCTAAGTTCTCTAGGTTCGGGGTTTGGGCTCGAGTATTGAATCGACAGGTGAAAGCACGGTGTGTGTGTGTGTGTGTGTGTGTGTGTGTGTGTTGTCATTGCTGTTATCTTAGCATCAGTTATCAAGTGACGTGTGCCATTACGGGCCAAGGCTTCGCATCGGTCATGGCTTTTGCGGTCGGCTGGGCTGTGAACAACATTCTCTCTTTCTCTCTCTGTCTCTCTCTCTCTCTCTCTGGTCACATGACATGTGCCGATGACTGCCAAAGCCTAGCATCCATTGTCAGGTGGCGGATGCCATGACTGCTTTGACTTCAGCGTTAGTTTCGTGTGTGTGTGATGTGCGCTGTTACTTCTAAGGCTTTGCATAGATCAGCTGTCAGGTGAGATTTTATTGATTTATTGATTCGTTTATTTATGTGTTTATTTTTGCCATGACTGCCGTAACTTTAGCATTAGTTGTCATGTGTGTGATGTGCGCTGTTGCTGCTATGGATTTGCGTAGATCAGCTGTCAGGTGAGCTTTTATTTATTTATTATTATTTTTTTTTTTTTTGCCATGACTGCTAAGGCTTACTAGTGTTTGATAGGTGGTGTTTACCATTAATATGAAATCGTAGCATTAGCTATGGTTTTATGGCGTCACTGCGAAGGCGTAGCATTTGTCGCGACCTGTGACGTCACTAAGACTTAGATTTAGTTATGATGTGTGACGTCACTCCTAAGGCCGAACATTACTATTAGTTGCGATTTGTGACGTCATTGCCAGGGTTTAGGATTACTGACGACGCGTGACGTCACCGCTAAGCCTTAGGCTTATTTACGATGTGTGTGACGTCACCGCTAAAACCTAAACTTATTTACGACGTGTGACGTCACTGCTGAGCCTTAGACTTGTTTACAATGCATGACGTCAAAGTTAGGCTTAGGATTAGTTACGGTATGTGACGTCACTGCTGAGTCTTACGGTTAGTTACGAACTATGATGCCAGTGCTAAGTTACGATGGGTGACGTCATTGCTAAGGCTTAGCATCATAGTTTTAGGTTAGTATTTGGCGTCACTGCTAAGGCTTAGCGTCAGTTGTCAGATGGTAATATGACGTCACTGCTAAGGCTGAACATCAATTGTCAGATGGTAATGTGACGTCACTGCTAAGGCTGAAAATCAGTTGTCAGATGGTAATGTGACGTCACTCTTAAGGCTGAAGATCAGCTGTCAGATGGTAATATGCGTCACTGCTAGAGCTTAGCGTCAGTTGTTGGGTGGTAATGTGACGTCACTGCTCAGGCTTGGTGTCAGTTGTCGGGTGGTGGTAATGTGACGTCACTGCTAAGACTTAGTGTCAGTTGTCAGGTGGTAAGGTGACGTCACTGCTAAGGCTTAGCATCGGGTGTCAGATGGTAAGGTGACGTTACTGTTAAGGCTTAGCGTCAGTTATCAGGTGGTGATGTGACGTCACTGCTAAGGCTTAGCGTCAGTTGTCGGATGGTAATGTGATATCATTGCTAAGGCCTAGCGTCAGTTATGAGGTGATGATGTGACGTCACTGCTAAGGCTTAGCGTCAACTGTCAGGTGGAAATGTGACGTCACTGCTAAGACTTACAATCAGCTGTCAGGCAGGTGACGTCACTGCTAAGACTTAGCGTCAGTTACCACGTGGTAATGTCGCCTCACTGTTGGTTTGATGAGAACACTTTAACAGCTATAACACAGCAGTTTTTATAACTTGTTGCACCGGATTTCGAGTTGAACCGACGGCCGGCTAAGTGCCTGACAACGTATAGCAAGTAATGACAAACATTATGGTAATATTCACTGTCTGCCCGCTCGCGCGAAGTTTCCAGAATAAGTCTGCATTCACCTCTCCATTAATTCCAGCTCAGTGGTATTGTATTATATTGTATGTGTTGTATTGTATTGCATTGTGTTGTATTGCAAATTGTATTGTATAGTTTTACATTCTGTTGTTTTAGTTCGTCGTCAAAACAGACTTCTTTGTGTAAAATTCCTTCCTCTGTCCCAAGAAAGAGTGTCTTTGTCACCAAACGGCGCCAGCCATATTTCATACGTGCATCAGTCTCCTTAACATGGATATAGACTACATCATGACGAAATACACCCCAGAACACTGTGAGAAAGACAAACACTTGGTAGAATGAAAGAACAAAGGAAGAAAGTGAACCAAAATATCACAAAACGCAAAGTAACTCTTACTTCATAGTTAATACAAAACAGACAAGCTACTTTTTGACTGGTCTGTGTCTTCTTGAGAGATTACAAAGAAAAGACAAAGAAATCTTTTCAAATGGACATACACACACAAAAAAAACCCCTTGCCAGACGACAGTTAGCTACAGACTGAATAAAGAAGAAAGGAGAAAAAAAAAAGAGAAACGATAGGAGAACTACAGAAGGAATACAAATTTGAAGTACGGACACAATTCCTAAGAAATTCAGGCAGTTACGGTCTAAGTAACCCTGGTTGCGGGGCATGATGACATTCTTTTGGCGCAATGCGGCGATTCCTTTGAATAACTTACGTCAGGATAGGCAGGACCACTTTGTATGCCATGACATATACATGCCTAACCCCGCAGAACTAATGATGAACTCAGTATTCAGACTGAACTGAAATGAAATCCTCGACCACATCGCGTTGGTTTTTGCTCTCCTTCTGGCTAGCCAATGTTTGTTTTTGTTTGTTTGTTTGTTTTTCCCCCCCAAAGATTCAAAAATTTTAAATCCTGTGACCCCTTTTGGGGCATGGAGGACTTGAAACAAATCAAACAAATGTAAATGAAACACATCAAACATCCAAAACTTCTCCCGATAATTAACGCACTGAATATAATGTTACACAACTTTACTAAGTTGTAGAAACTTGACTAAGTTTACCAACAGTTTTATTTAACCACCACAGAGCAAACGACAATAGTTAAAAACTGACTTTATACATGTAAATTTTCTTGGTATACACTGATTTCTAATGTCGTTATGTTTGGTTCGTCACCAAGGTCATTCTGGTCGAAATCCGGACAGAATCGTTCATCGTAGGTGACACAGACACAGACACACACACACACACACACACACACACACACACACACACACACACACACACACACGCGCACACACACACACACACACACACACACACACACACACACACACACACACACGCACGCACGCACGCACGCACGCACGCGCGCGCGCGCACATACACACACACACATACACACACACACACACACGATGTCTGTGTCTTATGTTAAGATTCTTTTTGGACGAGCCAATGTTACAGAGTATGTAGATTAAAAGGGAAAGGAAACACACGGACGTCTGTTCTTTGTTGATCTGAAATTTTACGGTCCATTTGACGACGATCGTTGTCAAAATCGATGGCAGGTCATCTGATCATCAGTGTCTAAATAACAGCTTGTTGCTTTACATTTTTATTTACACTATCAGTTGCAACGCAGGCATAAAAGGAAATTCGTTGCGGAGCGTGTCTTAGGTTTTACGTTTCTTTTGTGTGTAAGAATGGTATTGTCAACCGATTTATACTAACCAATTGTTAACTGTTTATCAACATGGATGACTGTGTCAGCTGAGGTTACAAGAAAGTGTTGATCACTTAACATTGAAGGTGTGACTGTTTGGAAGCGATGAGATCAGTCAACATTGAAGATAAAAAAAAGTCTTATTAAAATGGAATACATTACCAAAAAGTGATCAGCTGCCCTCATTTAAGACGAGTCAGAAACACGGAAATTAACATTTTGTTGTTATTGTTGTTGAAACCCGTAGCCGTTAGAAAGTGAAAGTCCGTGTTTAGATTGGAAGAGGTGAAAGAATGGACATGATGATCAGTTTTGAACGTTGAAGGCGTGACAGCAAGAAAGTAACGGTCATCTGGTAACACACTAAAGTCATCAAACTAAGGAATGAAGGTTTGACAGTAGGGAAGTCAATCGTTGTTAACACTGAAGACGTGAATGTGAGAAAGTGATCATCGCTTAACATCGAGGACGTGACAGTGAAAAACTGAACACACATCAGTTGTTGACTTACCATAGAAGAAAAGCCATGATCAGGAACTGGTTATGAATCCTGTGTAAGTTGTACTGCAGGGGCGGATCGCTGTGTCCAAGAGGAATTGGGGAAGGGATCCGGGCACTGTCAAGGGTGTGCAATGGTAAAAAATGTGGTTGAACGGGGGGAGAGAGAGAGAGAGAGAGAGAGAGAGAGAGAGAGGGAGAGAGAGAGGGAAGAGAGAGAGAGAGGGAACAGAGAGAGAGAGAGAGAGAGAGAGAGAGAGACAGACAGACAGACAGACAGACAGACAGACAGAGACCAGTAAGAGAGGCCTTTGTGGAGAGGGAAGTGTAAGGGGCAGGAGATGGTGGGAAAGGGAGGGGGGGGGGGGGGGGGGGGGGGGGGGGGGGGGGGGGGGGGGGGGGGGGGCGAAAAATTATTTTATTTGGCAAATGGATTACATTTGCTCCAAAAGTTTTTAGGCGGGCAGGAGGGAGGGAGGAAGGCAGTATCGAAGTTGGGGGTATTTTCCAGTTTACCAAATGAAGAAGGGTTGGCACTCCCGCCCTAAAGTTGGTGAGCATGAGACGGGAATGAAATCAGGGGAAGGTGTGGAAAGGGGAGGGGGAGGGGAGGGTGGCCGGTACATTTGGGGGATGGGGGTGGGTGAAGGGAACTGAGATGATAGAGAAGGAAAGTGTGATAGACGGAAGGTCCCTCCCCCCCTCCCCCCCCCCCCCCAGCCCCAGATGTTCTCCTGCGGTGTATAATTGTAATTTCCATAATGAAGTTCTTTGGGGGGCCGGAATAGCTCAGTTGGTAGAGCGCCGGACTCGTGATCTCGGTGATCCTGGGGTTGCGGTGCGACTGGGGTTTTGGATTCAATCTCCGCCGGTCCGATTCAGAACATGGCAATTTTTCTCTCCGAGTTAACATTGTTTTTTTACTCCATTTCCCAAAGATTCCTTCGAATGAGACTATAAACCGAGGTACGGTTTGTGAACGCACGCATATCATCTTGCAGACACGTAAGTCCCATCACCAACTTTCGGAAGGGAAAGCCAGTTTGGCCCGTTGGTATGGGTGACACGTTACACACAGCGTGCACTCTGCGTGAAAAATCGAAAGTAGGAAAAAGTTATTACATTGAATAAACGATACGGACTGAACGACACGGGAAACGACTGAATGAAGCGCCAGCAGGCAGCTCTCCAGTCGGCTCTACCCAGGTAGGCAGCCCGTTGTGTAAACGAGAATGTGGATTGTAAAGCGCTTAGAGCTTGGTCTCTGGCCTGGGATAGGCGCTATATAGGTCTTTCTCTTAAGAAAAAAAAAAAGAGAAAAAAAAGTCATGTGTCCCGTAATGATTGCATTAAACTACATAGTTGTATCATCGTTAGGGAAAGACCTATTGCTAGTCCCATGCTTGTCACATTGCATTGTATTGTGCTGTTTTAAAGTGAGTTATTCGGAAGCATAGTTATAAGTACCGTGCATGTTCTGCTGTCGATTGTTCTCACTAACGTTTCGGTTCCTAAAATCGGCGAAACAAACTTGACAGCGCAACACCCACTTTTGGGGCCAACACCGATGACATGGTTGTGTTCAGAAAAGACTGGCTTCTGACAGCCAGGGAGGGAGAGTTCTTGGAATGGAAAAGAATGTCGCGTGTTTCGGACTTTCAGAAAATACCAAGGGAAATGTTTTAAAGATTATCTCGTTTCGAGTTTTTCTGAAAATATTGTTTAAAAAGATGAATGTTTGAGTGGCAATGCGATAGCTTTTGTTAAAGACCGGTTGGATGTACAGAGAGAGAGAGAGAGAGAGAGAGAGAGAGAGAGAGAGAGAGAGAGAGAGAGAGCATTGAAAATGTCTAGCGCTTTCCAAAGCACTTTTGAAGTTGAACGAAGCAGGAAAAGTGCATTGAAGCTAGCCAGGAGACAAGCAGCCATCAGTTTTTCTCTTTCTTTGTTTCTTTTTTCCTTTTTTTTTTTTCTTTACTGGAAGAGGGAAAAACGGAACACGGAACATCAGGCGCCTGCAAGCTAGAACTTCCTCTCTCTCTCTCTCTCTCTCTCTCTCTCTCTCTCTCCCCCCCCCCCCCCCCCCCCCCCCCTCCTTGAATCGATTTGTCATGCTTACACTTTGACCGACGTCAAAAGAGAACTGCGGAGCAAGGAGAAGACAGGGGACACGCACTCGAAGTGACCTGCAATTACTGAGCAGCCATTTTGAACGTGGGGGAGAGGAGGGGGGAGAAGAGGGGGGGGGGGGCGGGGAGAGTGATCTCTCTTGTGACCCAGCTAGCTTTTCCTTTGGACTGCTTTTGCCATGATTGGGCTTCGATCTGTTCACTTTTCAGGAGGGGCTGAGGGTGGGGTGGGGGTGGGGGGGTGGGGTGGGGGGGGACGGACGGGAGAGGAGGAAGGGGGGGGGGTCACGTGAGACAGTGTTCTGTGTTATGTGGGGACAGTGTTCTGTGTAATGTGGGACAATGTTCTGTGTTATGTGGGGCAATGTACTGTGTTATGTGGGGCAGTGTTCTGTGTTATGTGGGGCAGCGTTCTGTGTTATGTGAGACAATGTTCTGTGTTATGTGGGGGCAGTGTTATGTGGGGGCAGTGTTATGTGTGTTGTATGTGGGGGCAGTGTTCTGTGTTATGTGGGGCAGTGTTCTGTGTTATGTGAGACAATGTTCTGTGTTATGTGTGGGGGCAGTGTTATGTGTTATGTGGGGGCAGTGTTATGTGGGGGCGGTGTTCTGTGTTATGTGGGGACAGTGTTCTGTGTTATGTGGGGGCAGTGTTATGTGGAGGCAGTGTTATGTGGAGGCAGTGTTATGTGGGGCAGTGTTCTGTGTTATGTGGGGGCAGTGTAATGTGGGGGCAGTGTTATGTGGGGCAGTGTTCTGTGTTATGTGGGGTCAGTGTTATGTGGGGGCAGTATTATGTGTTATGTGGGGGCAGTGTTATGTGTGGGGGTGCGGTGTTCTGTGTTATGTGGGGCAGTGTTCTGTGTTATGTGGGGCAGTGTTATGTTATATGGGGCTGTGTTATGTGGGGCAGTGTTATGTGTTATGTGGGCAGCAGTGTTATGTGTTATGTGGAGGCAGTGTTATTATGTGTTATGTGTTATGTGGGGGCAGTGTTATGTGTTATGTGGGGGCAGTGTTATGTATTATGTGGGGGCGGTGTTCTGTGTTATGTGGGGCAGTGTTATGTGTTATGTGGGGACGGTGTTATGTGTGGCGGTGTTATGTGTGGCAGTGTTCTGTGCTATGTGGGGGCTGTGTTCTGTGTTATGTGGGGCAGTGTTATGCGTTATGTGTGGCAGTTTTCTATGTTATGTGGGGGTTATGTTCTGTGTTATGTGGGGCATGTTATATGTCATATAGGACATTGTTTTGTTGTCTGTCTTTCTCTCTCTCTCTCACTCTCCTCTCTCTCTCTCTCTCTCTCTCCTCTCTCTCTCTCTCTCTCTCTCTCTCTCTCCTCGTGTGTGTGTGTGTGTGTGTGTGTGTGTGTGTGTGTGTGTGTGTGTGTGTGTGTGTGTGCACGCGTGTTTAAAGCGACTATCTCATCCAAGGTTTTGTCTTATATTAGCTGCCTGGAAAAAAGTATTATTGCTTGCAAGCGCTTTGAGACATTTGTGATTGTATGCGCAATAAATAATGACGGCATAGTATAGTAGTAGTAGTAGTAGTAGTAGTAGTAGTAGTAGTAGTAGTAGTAGTAGTGGTGGTGGTGGTGGTAGTGGTAGTGGTAGTAGTAGTAGTAATAGCAGCCGCAGCAGTAGCAGTGTAACAGCTGTAGTAGCAGCAGCATCAGTAGCGACAGCAGTGGTAGTAGTAGCATCAACAGTAGCAGCAGCAGCTGTAGTAGAAGTGTCAGTAACGACAGTAGTAGTAGTAGTAGTAGTAGCAGTAGCAGCAGCAGCAGCAGCAGCAGCGGGTAATAGTAGTAGTAGTAGTCGTTGTAGTAAGTAGTAATGATGGTACTAATGGTAATAGAAGAAGCAGTGAAGTAGTGGGTAGCAGTATAGTAGTAGCAGTAGCAGCAGCAGCAGAAGCAGTAGTAAGAGCAGGAGTGGCACTAATAAAACGAGCTGCAGACAAACAGATGGAATGGAACACACACACCACACACACACACACACACACACACACACACACACACACACACACACACACACACACCTTGGTGCAAAGGCGGAAAGTGACTCAAGGACTAATCAATGCGAACTTAATGGCCGTTTGTGGTACAGGCCTGTCTG
>JADBJO010000932.1:331765-339265 GCA_016801955.1 Conus betulinus
GCCGGAACATGCAGCTTTCCACTGCCGGAACATGCAGCTTTCCACAGCCGGAACGTGCAGCTTTCCACAGCCGGAACATGCAGCTTTCCACAGCCGGAACGTGCAGCTTTGCACTGTCGGAACATGCAGCTTTCACAGCCGGAACGTGCAGCTTTCCATTGCCGGAACATGCAGCTTTCCACTGCTGGAACATGCAGCTTTCTACTGCCGGAACACGCAGCTTTCCACTGCTGGAATATGCAGCTTCCACTGCCTAAACACGCAGCTTTCTACTGCCTAAACACGCAGCTTTCTACTGCCTAAACACGCAGCTTTCTACTGCCTAAACACGCAGCTTTCAACTGCCGGAACATGCAGTTTCCACTGCCTAAACACGCAGCTTTCTACTGCCTAAACACGCAGCTTTCTACTGCCTAAACACGCAGCTTTTCACTGCCTAAACATGCAGCGTTCTACTGCCTAAACACGCAGCTTTCCACTGCCTAAAGATGCTGCTTTCCACTGCCTAAAGATGCTGCTTTCCACTGCCTAAAGATGCTGCTTTCCACTGCCTAAAGATGCTGCTTTCCACTGCCGGAACATGCAGCTTTCCACTACCTAAACACGCAGCTTTCCACTGCCTAAACACGCAGCTTTCCACTGCCTAAACACGCAGCTTTCCACTGCCTAAAGATGCAGCTTTCCAATACCTAAACATGCAGCTTTCCAATGCCTAAACATGCAGCCTTCATCTTTTGTAGCAGTCCAACAAAAGTGTGTCGACCAGTTCTTCTGATTTTCTTTGTATACAAGTCCCGATTTCCAATGCCTATGCAGCCTTCATCTTTTGTAGCAGTGCAGCAGAAGTGTCAGCCAGTTCATGTTAAGAAGGCCAGCCATTACTTATTGATGTACTAGTGAGCACATGTGGAAATGTTAGCCAACACTCCGGTGTCACTGTAGGTGAACCTTCAACTCGCACAGGTTGTCCGCCAATACAGGCTGAAATGTCAGGCAGTTCAGGCTGAGACACCTGTCAGCGCAGCTTGAACAGTCAGCCAGTCAAGGTGAAAACGGGAAGCACGACAGGTCACAGCTGCAACGACTGCAGGTGAAAGCACCAGCGATCACAGGTTCCAACTGGTAACCAACGCAGGTACGCATATTGGCCAGCATAGCTGAAGTATGAGGTCACACACACACACACACACACACACACACACACACACACAAAGGAGGATAACGCGTTTGCCTTGGAAGACAGAGATCAAGTCGGCATAGTGCATACCTCGCTTGGAGCCTTTTTTTTTTTGTCTGTGCCTCTTCCTATCGATGATAGTGTATTATTGAAGACTATTTATTTTGACTATGATAAATAAAGTCTTGAGCGAGTAAAAGACCAGACCGTATAAAGATGAGATAACTATGGAAGGGACATGTAAAGCCAGTTTCTGGCTAAAATTGCATAAGCAATTGTCCCTACGAACCTGAACCTGAACCTATCAGAATCTACAGTGGTTGTCGAAGCGTTGTCTGTCCCTCTTTCTATCAGAATCTACAGTGGTTGTCGAAGCGTTGTCTGTCCCTCTTTCTATCAGAATCTACAGTGGTTGTCGAAGCGTTGTCTGTCCCTCTTTCTATCAGAATCTACAGTGGTTGTCGAAGCGTTGTCTGTGCCTCTTCCTATCAGAATCTACAGTGGTTGTCGAAGCGTTGTCTGTGCCTCTTCCTATCAGAATCTACAGTGGTTGTGGAAGCGTTGTCTGTCCCTCTTTCTATCAGAATCTACAGTGGTTGTGGAAGCACTGTCTGTCCCTCTTTCTATCAGAATCTACAGTGGTTGTGGAAGCGTTGTCTGTCCCTCTTTCTATCAGAATCTACAGTGGTTGTGGAAGCGCTGTCTGTCCCTCTTTCTATCAGAATCTACAGTGGTTGTGGAAGCGCTGTCTGTGCCTCTTTCTATCAGAATCTACAGTGGTTGTGGAAGCGTTGTCTGTCCCTCTTTCTATCAGAATCTACAGTGGTTGTGGAAGCGCTGTCTGTGCCTCTTTCTATCAGAATCTACAGTGGTTGTGGAAGCGCTGTCTGTCCCTCTTTCTATCAGAATCTACAGTGGTTGTGGAAGCGCTGTCTGTGCCTCTTTCTATCAGAATCTACAGTGGTTGTGGAAGCGTTGTCTGTCCCTCTTTCTATCAGAATCTACAGTGGTTGTGGAAGCGCTGTCTGTGCCTCTTCCTATCAGAATCTACAGTGGTTGTGGAAGCGCTGTCTGTCCCTCTTTCTATCAGAATCTACAGTGGTTGTGGAAGCGCTGTCTGTGCCTCTTCCTATCAGAATCTACAGTGGTTGTGGAAGCACTCATCTTTGGGGATGAGGCCATAAAACTGAGGTCCTTTCTGCAGCATGGATTTTGCGCGCGTGAAATAACCCACGACACGTAGAAAGTTGTGCCTGGCAACATGTAGTCGGAAAACTAGCTTGGGGGAGGTACAGAAGAGCGCACACAGGGGTTGTACAAAAAATATGAATGTCATTGTACTGTGAGAACACGTTGTCCCCGGGGAAAGAGGTCCGCATTTTAACCAGAAAAAACCAGTTGTGACCGTGCAGTTTTGCAGGCGGCAATACAACGAAATGCATTGCGATGCCATCATGACCCACTTCTGCTGACATCACCAGGGGGCGTTCTTCACCGTCATCCATTGGACATGTAGCTTTGTATCTCACTCCTTGCTCCCCAACCTTTGTGGGATGGCAATGCATCGTATAGGGACACACCTGAGTTCTCACCTGTGACAGGTGTTGGATCTGGAGAGAGGGTTATGGATAGAAACGAGTCAGCAGCGGATGGTATGTGTGTTGAGGGGGTTTTAGGATAGAGGCCAGCAACTGCGCGTAGCAATGATCAGGTACAGATAGATATGAGATTTTGGCTGTAAGGAGAGAGAGAGAGAGAGAGAGAGAGAGAGAGAGAGAGAGAGAGAGAGAGAGAGAGAGAGAGAGAGAGTGCTGTGAAGAGTGTTTGGGGAGAGAGCGAGGGCGATAGTAGTTGTAACTTGCAGTAGGTCAATTAGCGATAGCCTGCAGCGCTATGAGGAGTATTAGTGGAGGGAGAGCAGCCTATGTGGAATACCAATGGATCAGCTTGAAGGGTCGCCCTGAGTTGTGTAGGCTTCGCTGATCCTGCTTACTTCCCCCTTGCTCCAACCCGGCCTCCCAACAGGCTGCACACCAAAAATGAATGCGCCAAGGCCTTGCTTAAGGAGTCGAATATTTATAGACTGGCGGAATGATATTTGTTTTGAGAAGTTTTCCTGTGTCTGAAAGCTGAATCGCCTCGCTTTCTTTCCTATGGCCATCAAGGTACAAGCCAGGGAGTTCCAAGCGGACAGATTCAAATCAAAGGAATGGGGTTATTTTGTGCGCTTCAGGCTGACGCGAAGATAGGGGTCACGGGTGAGTGCAAAGGCCTGAAATGTGTGTCAACTCAAGGGGCAAGGTCACATATTTGAAAATTGTGATTTCATCGGTGAAGATCCCCCGGAAACAAGGGAAATAATTGGATGGGGAGTTCTTCTTTTGATTAATTCTCAGTTTAACGTTAAAATGATGGGCCAAATTGATGGTAGGCCTCTAAACGCTTACATGGATTATACAGCGTTTCAGTGCAAAATTCTCATTGTGGTGTATGGCCACAATTGCTCAACCTGCACCCCCCATCCTCCCTCCCTCCCCCCTCCCTCCTCATTCTTTGTCTGCACACAAAGCGGCATGGGGGTAGGAATCCATGACCCCAGGGTTGACGGACTGGTAGGGTGGGGGGGGGGGGGGGGGAGGAGGAGGGAGGAGAGGGAGGAGACTGTAGCTGATAGCTCGAGAGGGGGGAGGAAGGTGACGGAGAAGGGGGAGGGGGGGGAGCTTCAGGGGGTCAGAGTGTCGGGGAATGTCAGTGAGTGCAGGTTGGAGGAGATACATCAACGATCGATTAGGTCAGGGTCTGCTCGGGTGTGGGTGTGGGTGGTGGTGGTGGTGTGGGTGGTGGTGGTGTGGGTTCTGGAGGTGGTGGTGTTGTGGGAAGGAAGTTGTAGGTGCTATGCTTTGTGGATTTGAGTTCTTCTTGAAAGGCCTTCTCTCTGTCTGTCTGCCTCTCTGCCTCTGTCTCTCTCTCTCTCTCTCTCTGTCTCTCTTTGTCTCTGTCTGTCTCTCTGTCTGTCTCTCTGTCTCTGTTTCTCTCTCTCTCTCTCTCCTCTCTCTCTCTCTCTCTCTTTGTCTCTGTCTGTCTCTGTCTGTCTCTCTGTCTCTGTTTCTCTCTCTCTCTCTCTCTCTCTCTCTCCTCTCTCTCTCTCTCTCTCTCTCTCTCTCTTTCTGTCTCCCTGCCTGCTGTCTGCTTGTCTGTCTGTGTGCCTATTGCGAGTGTGTGCGTGCGTGCATGTGAGTGTGTGTGTGTGTGTGTGTGTGGGGGGGGGGGGGGGGGGGGGGGGTGAGGGCGTGTGGTTTACGCGCCCGCGTGCGGTTTAGTCTGAGTCGTCGTTAAAGAGGAGGCGATTTTTGTAAATAAATGATAAAAACTGCGCGGGGATCTTAACGAATCTTATTGACAGAATAATGACACACACAGTGCCCATTGATAACCAAAGCTTCTTTTTTTAACTCTCTGTCTTGAATCGTTGCTTATTTACTTGTAGTACTTAATACATATTTCGAAAGTGATTATTTAGTTACACATAGTAAGCATACATAAGAAGCGTGTTCTTTTTTCCGTCTATATCTAATCGTTCATCACATGCTTGTTCACTTTTGTCAAGTGTGATCACCAAGTAATGTATTTTCATGCTCTTCTAGCCACTATGCTATGGCATTAAAAGAAAAATACCATAGCATAGTAATCAGAAGAGCGTCACGGAAGGTGGGACTACTTCTCCTTCGGCCGCCTTAGCTTTCCCAGAGCTGAGTCAGGTACTCTTTACCGCTGGGTGGACAGAGAGGGTTTTCATCCGTGATCACCCGATCCTACGAGCAATTCGAATGGACAGCCCTGAGCTCCACTGCCAAACACACCAGCCACTGGAGTGCGGACCCCTCTCTGAAGGCATGAAACTTCGAAGGTTTATTCAGTGTGATATAGAACGTGGATCGCAAATGTCTGGTAACCTAGTGATTTCTCCTCCTCCTCCTCCTCCTCCTCCTCCTCCTCCTCTTCTTCTTCTTCTGCGTATTCTTCTTCTGCGTATACAGGCTGATACTCCTGCAGACACTCCCTGTATAGACAGGCAGGTATTAATCCCATCTGCTCAACAAAGGGAATGGAGTTTTGTGTGTATGACCGTTTTTTTTTTTTATCCCGCCATTAAGGCAGCCATACTCCATCTTCGGGGAAGGTGCATGCTGTGTGTAACGTGTCATCCATACCAACGGCCAGAACTGGCCTTCTCTTTTGAAAGTTGGTGATGGGATTTGACGTGTGTGCAAGATGTTATGCGTGCGTTCACACACGGAAACCCTCGGTTTATAGTCTCCTTCGAAGGACTGTATGGGAAATGGAGTCAGAAGCAATGTTAATTCCGAGGGAAAATCCCCCTGTACCGAAACTGCCCGGCGGAGATTCGAACCCGCAACCCTTGGATTACCTATGGGTCCGGCGCTCTACCAACTGAGCTATTCCGGACCCCCACCTAGTGATTTAAGAACACTCATGTTTCTTATTGTTCCTGTATGCTGGTTTCATTTTTCAACGTAAGGTATTTCACAGGATTTGAAAGTTCGAGCCTGGTCATGGAATCAGCTACTTATGGTCAGTACCTTACAGTCACGATTCTGCCAACAGGTGGACAGGGGGCCCCGAGGACTACGAGCTCTGAATATGGCTGTTGTGTCTGGCTCACGTACATCAGATTCACACACTTCATTAGCGGTGGGAAAGGTCGCCTTGGGGATGGCTCACGTACATCAGATTCATACACTTCATTAGCGGTGGGAAGGTCGCCTTGGGGATGGCTCACGTACATCAGATTCACCACACTTCATAGCGGTGGGAAGGTCGCCTTGGGGATGGCTCACGTACATCAGATTCACACACTTCATTAGCGGTGGGAAGGTCGTCTTGGGGATGGCTCACGTACATCAGATTCACACACTTCATTAGCGGTGGGGAAGGTCGCCTTGGGGATGGCTCACGTACATCAGATTCATACACTTCATTAGCGGTGGGAAGGACGCCTTGGGATGGCTGGGACACTTCATGAACTTGGAACGGGCTCACGTACATCATGGCTTCACACACTTCATTAGCGGTGGGAAGGTCGCCTTGGGGATGGCTACATCAGATTCACACTTCATTAGCGATGGGAACGGTCGCCTTGGCAATGGCTGACACGCCTGCGAAGGGACAGACTCCCAGGCCCGTCGTTCATGGGTTGTACAAGGGAGTTTCTCTCCCTCCCTCCCCCAAACCCCCATCCCACCTCCAACCACCACTCCCCACCCGCCCTCTCACCCCTCTCATTCCATTAAATCTGAAGTGGCAGTCTGAGGGTGGGTTTTTCAAAGGACACGATCCACCGAACTCCGAGTGCAGCTTATACAAGATCCGGCAAGAAGAAGAGGGGAGGGAACTGAGAGAGAGAGAGAGAGAGAGAGAGAGAGAGAGAGAGAGAGAGAGAGAGAGAGAGAGAGAGAGAGAGAAATGGGTGGCACTTGTTATTACGGTGACGTGCTTTCCCAGGGGAGAGCAAACCCGAATTTCATTCACAGAGATCTGTTGTGACGAAGACGTTCCACAGTACAATACAGTATGATCGGGTCTTCCAGGCCATTTCCTTTCTATTACGGATGGACATTGGCGGGGAGGGGGCGGGGGGGGGGGGGGGGGGGGGGGGGGGGGGGGGGGCTACTGATCGATTGCAGATACACGTTAACCATCCTCGGAGATAAATCACCTGAAATTCAATAAGAAGGGGCAAAAACAGGCAAGGATTAAAAAAAAAAAAAAAAAAAAAAAAAAAAAAAGTGAAACGTGGTTAGCAGTCAAGCGAGATTAAGCGAGATTAAAAAAAAAAAAAAAAAAAAAAAAAAAATTCCGACGTCTCTTTCGACCAATCATGGAATGTTACTATTTTAAGTGCATGGAGGGGAAAAAATGGCTGAAACATGGTTAGGCATGGTTTTCTTCTTCTTCTTCTTCTTCTTTTTTTACCTCTAGCCGTCATGGACAACAAGTCTCCTTTAGCATGGAAGACGAAGACTGTTTTTGACGCTGGGAAACTGATATCAAAACTAGATTGTTTCAGCTTCGTCTTTCTCATTCACTTTCTATCTCCTTTGCTTATACAGGGGGTTGTTATCATTATGTCGGGCGACAGGATACGCCAAAATTCTCTGCATTCGCTTGTGATTGGTAAGGACACGTGTCGGAATTCACTTGTGTATGGGGCAGTCACTGATGGAATGAATGAATTCACTCTGGGCCGATGAGCATCTTCGATCTCTCCGATCTCCCTCCTTCTCTCCATCTCTCCAGAATGC
>JADBJO010000932.1:361765-371765 GCA_016801955.1 Conus betulinus
GAGGGGAAAAAAAAAGTCAAGTGGACGTCGTTGATTATGCCCCCTCAGGTGTCAAGAATAATTGCTGTGTTGCTAGACAGCTAGATGAATGGAACAGAAAGAAACGCAATGCCAAATGCACCGCGTATTTGATTGGAACGAAAATAAACAAAATGCAACGCGTATGGACCTGGGGCGCTTCTAAAAGGCAAGACAAGCGAAAAGCACCCCCCCCCCCCAAAAAAAAAAAAAAAAAAAAAAAAAAAAAAAAAAAAAAAAGAAAAAAGTAAAAAGTAAAAAAAAAATGATAACGAAGATCTTTGTTGTGCTTGGATGGAGAGTCTGTAGAAAGATGTGCGATTGAGAGTTATCTTCTCCTGGATGATTGGAAGCAGCAGCAGGAAGAAGAATATGGAAAACTGAGGATTTAATAACAAGATTAGTTGATTGTTCTTATATTATGGCCCAGCCGACCATTAAGTCCCTTCAGCTGTGTGTTGAACAAGTATGCCATATATGAATATATTAGAGCATATATGAATATATTAGAGAGAGAGAGAGAGAGAGAGAGAGAGAGAGAGAGAGAGAGAGAGAGAGAGAGAGAATAAACCAACAAATGGGAAAATAAAGAGAGAAAAAACGGAAGAGGATGGAGTCATTGTAACGCAGCATGCGTAAAGCCGATAGCAAAACAGGAGCTAAGGCACGTAAATGAACGAATGAATAAATCGTTTCATCACGAGAACCAAAAAAAATGAGCATTAAGTTGAAAGGACAACAAAACCCAATGGCTGAATTTGTTTTATAACGGTAGGAATTGAATTTGTTTAATGATAAGAAATGATAAATGCATGCAATAGGAATACTAAGGATGAGTATTAATGAAAGTGAATGAAAAAAAAAAAAGAGAAGCAGAGAAGACGAAATATCTTATGTAAATAGAGTATAAAGTAGACACCGGATGGAGGAACAACGATAGACTGTTTCAAGGGGAATAACGAGGTAGCGGACAACCCCGTCCCCTGAGTAAGGGAACTCCTGCTCTGTAAGTTGCTGGAATGGTGCTCGGTACTTATCCTTGAAATTTATTTGTTTATTGTGTGTGTGTGTGTGTGTGTGTGTGTGTGTGTGTGAAATCATAAGTAAACTAGAAGGGGCGCATGAAAGAGAGCATACTTCCGTCAAGTTCGAACGGTAAAGGTTGCATTCAAACGTAATTAGTGACATACGGACGTCACTGGTGACGTCGTACTTTTACGAGGACGAATCAAGCTCTCGTTCTTTGCGGACACTACTGCAGTGGATGTAGAACGTCGACTGAAAATGTATGGCAAATCTTGGTTCTAATCTCTCGTTCAATCAGAACACCTGACCGTCACAACGATCTCAAAATGGAGACTTGTCCATCAGTTGCAACACTATCCATAAATCAGTCTCCCAGATCATATTATAGATCCACTGAATCGAAATTTTACAGAAGAAAGATTTTAAACAAAATTTCTGGTGTGTTTTTTTTAGCATGTGTATTTTAAAGGGTTGTGTGAATGAGGTTTTTTTTCTCCTTTTTTGTGTTATATATATATATATATATATATATATATATATATATATATATATATATATATATATTATATGACTTGTGAGTTGACTTCAGCGCGCTGACAGCCCTGATATGGCCCTTTGCGGTCGGCTGGGCTGTAAGCAAAAATACCTTACCTTACTAAATCGAAAATGTGAGAAACGTAGGGTAGCACATCCAATAACAACAACAAAAATCGAATGTTCTGAAAGTTTGAAAAAACATGACGCAGCGTATAGCAAATCCGAATGCATGGAACTTTCTAGACAGTTGGGAAACTATGACGAATTACCATCAATATGAATGCATGGGAACTCTAGAAACAATGTCTGGAAGATTCTTGGTGCTTCCTGGGGACTATTCTGCGACTCTTCGCCAGACGTTTGGAATGACGACGTCGTCTGAGAATGTGTCTGGTGAACGAACATCACGTGCAACGAAGCACATCCGAAGCAGAAGTCCATCTCTTTGTCACACATACCTTTTTCTTCGTGAAGAAGGTCGAAAATATGAAATAACAAAGCAAGATACTGGATCTGCACTCACGGATCCGCCCCGGAATTGAACGGATCCGTCACTGGACCCCATTCCCTTCTTGAACGACGTTTAGTCCAATCAGTACTTTTTGTATAGTCCTGTAGCACACAGACAAACAGACAAACAACACACTTTGAAAACATTTCCTTGATGAAGTTTATGAAACGCCTTATCTGAGAGAATATGAATGTTTACTCTCTGATGATATAGACTACCCACACTGTAGCAATGACTCTCTCTCTCTCTCTCTCTCTCTCTCTCTCTCTCTCTCTCTCTCTCTCTCTCTCTCTCTCTCTCTCTCTCTTCTTCTTCTTCTTCTTCTTCTTCTGCTTCTGCTTCGCTTCTTCTTCTTCTTCTCCTCCTTCCAGTTAGATATAACGAAAAGACAAAATGTGGCTGTCGTGTTCTCATCAGATGATGAAACTTGTAATTAAATCAGTTGCAAAATTCATTGTGGAAGTATTGAAAATTAGACAGATGAAGGATAGTGAAATTTAAGATAATGCGTTATAAGAGATATCTGAATGAATATCATCATTCATCGCATGTAGAAGAGATCAGTAAGATACAATGTCATCATTTCATTGAGTGGATGGTCGAGTCAGTCTTAAGGTTTTTTTTTTTTTTTTTTTATAAAAAAAAATTTTTTTAACCTTACTGCATTACTCCTGTGCGTGAGGACATAAAGAAATGTTACGAATTTATTTGTTTTTGTTAACTTTTGATTTGATACACACTAGGAATGAATGTGTACTATTTGTTTGCAGGAAAGGAAGAGGGAAATGTTATTGTTCTGTTACTCTTCCCCCCTTGTCAAAAGACCTCTTTGGTAATGACAATAAAATATCAAAGTGTCAAGTGTCTTCTTCTTCTTCTTCTTCTTCTCTCTCTCTCTCTCTCTCTCTCTCTCTCTCTCTCTCTCTCTCTCTCTCTCTCCATCCCTCCCTCCCTCTCTCCCACCTCTCTCTCATGCTCGCTCGCTTCCTCTCGCGTTTTCTTACGTAATTTCTGTCCTATGACTTAATTGCTGTGTTGTTCCCATTCCTGGTGTTGCGCAACACCGTGTAAACCTCAAAGTTACAGCTCAGTGGGTGCATTTTCACATTTCCATTCAGACCCCCCTCTCATGGCAAACACGTTCGGCTTCACTTGATAACCTTTCCCCTTAATGGAAACTTCGGCTTTACTTGAAACCTTTATTTAGGGAAGAAGAAAAAGAACAAAAGAAAGAAAAGAAAGAGAAAGAAAAAGAGAGAAAGAGAGAGAGAAAAAAGAAAAAGAGAAGATAAATAGAAAGAAAGTAAGAACGATAGATCAAAAGCAAGAAAAGAAAGAAAAAAGAAAGAAAGAAAGAAAGAAAGACTGAAAAAGATACAAAGAGAAAAAAAAAAGGCAGATAGATAGACGAGAAGAAAGAAAGAAAAACTGAAAGAGAAAAAGATACAAAGAGAAAGAAAAAGAACGAAAAAAAAAGACAGATAGATAGACGAGAAGAAAGAAAGAAAGAAAGAGAAAAGAAAGCTGAAAGAGACAAAGAGAGAAAGAAAGAAAAGAGAGAAAGATTGAAAGAGACAAAGAGAGATAGAAAGAGAGACTGAAAGAGACAAAGAAAGAAAGAAAGGAAGGAAGAAAGAGAGAGAGAACTGAAAGAGACAAATAGAGGAAGAAAGAAAGAGACAAAGAAAGAAGGAAAGAGAGAGAAGAAAAAAAGACTAAAGAGACAAAGAGAGAAAGAAAGCAAGAAAGAGGCAAGGAAGAGAACAGACCACGCCGACTTGTGGTGGGAACAGAAGCTGGTGTTTGGCTGGCTCAGTCAGGAATGCAGGGAAGCTGGGAGATGCAGGGGAAGCTGGTGTGGTGTTGGCTGGCTGTCAGGAACAGCCGATGGAGATGCAGGGAAAGCAGGGAAGCTGGTGTTTGGCTGGCTGTCAGGAACAGCGATGGAGATGCAGGGAAGCTGGTGTTTGGCTGGCTGTCAGGAACAGCCGATGGAGATGCAGGGAAGCTGGTGTGTTTGGCTGTCAGGAACAGCCGATGGAGATGCGATGGAGTTGCAGGGAAGCCGATGGAGATGCAGGGAAGCTGGAGTTTGGCTGGCTGTCAGGAACAGCCGATGGAGATGCAGGGAAGCTGGTGTTTGGCTGGCTGTCAGGAACAGCCGATGGAGATGCAGGGAAGCTGGTGTTTGGCTGTCAGGAACACAGCCGATGGAGATGCAGGGAAGCTGGTGTTTGGCTGTCAGGGACACAGCCGATGGAGATGCAGGGTATCTGGTGTTTGGCTGTCAGGAACACAGCCGATGGAGATGCAGGGTAGCTGGTGTTTAGCTGGCTGTCAGGAACACAGCCGATGGAGATGCAGGGAAGCTGGTGTTTGGCTGTCAGGAGCAGCCGATGGAGATGCAGGGAAGCTGGTGTTTGGCTGGCTGTCAGGAACAGCCGATGGAGATGCAGGGAAGATGGTGTTTGGCTGTCAGGAACACAGCCGATGGAGATGCAGGGTATCTGGTGTTTGGCTGTCAGGGACACAGCCGATGGAGATGCAGGGAAGCTGGTGTTTGGCTGGCTGTCAGGGACACAGCCGATGGAGATGGAGGCTAGGTTGAGAGAGAGAGAGAGAGAGAGAGAGAGAGAGAGAGAGAGAGAGAGAGAGAGAGAGAGAGAGACCAGGGGCCAGCCGCCTGTCATGCTATAGGTGGCGCTCCATGTCACCCCCGTGGGGTCACGTGACTGGAGCACAGGCGCCACCACCTCCTCGTCTTGGCACTAACAGGAAATGAAACTGTCTGATTTTTTTTTTTTTTTTTTGTCTACCTCCATCTTTCTCCCTCTTTCGTCTCTGTCTCCTGTCTGTCTGTCTGTCTGTCTGTCTGTCCCTCCTTCTCTCTCTCACTCTCTCTCTCTCTCTCTCTCTCGGTCTCTCGTTCGCGTGCGCTCTCTCTCTCTCTCTCTCTCTCTCTCTCTCTCTCTCTCTCTCTCTCTCTCTCTTTCTTTCTCTCTCTCTCTCTCAAAATTTCTCCTCTCCCTCTCTCTGTGTCTCTGTCTCTGTCTCTCTCTGTCGGTCTCTGTTTCTTGCTCTCTCTTTCTCTCTAGCTCCCTCTCACTCTCTCTCTCTCTCTCTCTCTCTCTCTCTCTCTCTCTCCTCTCTCTCTGTGTCTCTCTCTCTCTGTCTCTCTGACTGTCTGTCTGTCTCTCTCTCTCTCGCTCGCTCGCTCATTCGCTCGCTCTGTCTGTCTGTCTCTGTCTGTCTGTCTGTCTGCCTCTCTTACTCTCTCTGTCTGTCTGTCTGTTTGTCTCTGTCTGTCTGTCTCTCTCTCGCTCTCTCTCTCCTCTCTCTCTCTGTCTCTCTCTCTGTCTGTCTCTCTCTCACTCTCTCTCACTCTGTCTGTCTGTCTCTCTCTCTCTCTCTCTCTCTCTCTCTCTCTCTCTCTCTCCCCCCCCCCCCCCAAACACCCCCCTTTCCAGCCCCCACAGTCACATTGTTTCTCTACAGACAGTCCCAGCCAGGTTCGACCTGTTTGAGGAGCCAGTGGCAATCGTTCATTCACAGGAAGTTGATTTCCACGCATGCGTGGAGGTTTCTCCGCCGGAGACTTCCCGCCATACTGCTACTTCCTGTTCGTAGTGGGGCGAAAACGCATTGATGTGTGTTCTGTTGGTATTTGTTTGTACAGTTATTTATTTATATACGTTTAATTGATGTGTGTGTTTGTTGGCTTTCTTTTATTGTCAGAAAGACATAATTCTTGTCTTCTTCTTCTTCTTTCTTCTTCTTCTTCTTCTTCTTCTTCTTTCTTCTTCTTCTTCTTCTTCTTCTTCTTCTTCTTTCGTTTCTTCTTTCTTTTCCATTCCATTCTTTCTTTCTTTCTCTTCTTGATGTTGCTATTGTTGTTCTCCTCCTCTTCTTCCTCCTCCTTCTCCTCGTTGTCCTCCTCCTCCTTTTTATTTTTTGAGCCTGAAAGCACGTGGGTCGCTTTTTAAAAAATTTTAAAACGTAACATTAATTGAAGATGCTGAGATATTTTGTACGTTTTAGGAAAAGGTTGGATTTAAAGAATATAGATTAACACAAAAAACAACTGCGAATTCATACAAAACCGACACAGGAATTTTCGGAGAGAGGTCTTCAGACATCGTAGACGGCACACAGCAAACGTTTGACAATGTTACTCCCCACATTGCAGGTAGCATGGGATCTGGGGATTCATGTATTTTATACTTCTAATGCTGTTGTTTGTAGCATCTCAATTGACACATTTGTCAGGGCTGGAATAGCTCAGTGGTACAGCGCCGGACTCGTAATCTTGGTGATCCTGGGGTTGCGGGTTCGAATCTCCGCCGGTCCGTTTCGGTTCAGGTTTTTTTTTTTTTTCTTTCGGAGTTAACATGGTTCTGACTCCATTTCCCATACAGTCCTTCGATCCTTCGAATGAGACTAAAACCAAGGTTCCGTGTGTGAACTCACGCATAACATCTTGCACACACGCAAAATCCCATTACCAGTTTTCGGAAGAAGAGAAGGCCAGTTTGGCCGTTGGTATGGATGACACGTTACACATAGCATGCGCTCTGCGTGAGAAAATGATAGAATGAAGAAAGTAAGGAAAAACTGAGTGAACGATATGACTGGATGACACGGGAAACGACTGAATGAAGCGCCGGCAGGCAGCTGTTCAGTCGGCACTACCCAGGTAGGCAGCCCGTTGTGACACGAGAGTGTGGATTGTCAGCGCATGGAACCTTTGGAAGGCGTTTTATATATGGCATATTATTATTATTTATTAACATTACTACTACTACTACTACTACTACGACGACGACGACGACGACTACTACTACTACTACTACTATTGTTATTATTATTATTTTCACTACTGGTATTACTATAATTATTATTACATTCATTTTTTGTTGTAGTGCGTGTTACGTCAGCACTGTGTTTTGTGTTTAAAAAATTCTCCTTTCATTTCAAGAACGTTCCTGTCTGATTCATTTTCCGGGTAGATGTTATAAAACAGAGAGAGAGAGAGAGAGAGAGAGAGAGGAGAGAGAGAGAGAGAGAGAGAGAGAGAGAGAGAGAATCCACCGTACAAAACATTTCCCGTCCCCGCTGTTAGATACCTCCTCCACAGACAGACGATCGACACAGGATGAGGGAGGATGTGGTGTGGTGATGGTGAGAATGGTGTGTGTGTGTGTGTGTGTGTGTGTGTGTGTGTGTGTGTGTGTGTGTGTGTGTGTGTGTGTGTGAATTGTTTCTTGAAAGATACATTCTCGCTGAACAGTGTGATGGACTATGTCTTCTTGTTAAGATGCAGAATCATTGAATGGAACATGCAGGTACTCTGTCATTGACATAATGTAAATATGACCTGGAAATATTTCGGTGCAGTTGTGACCCCTCTGCCCCTGACCACCCTCTTCCCCAAACAATCCACCCTTCCACTCCACTCTCATCCCCACCCCTATTCCACCACCGCCCACCGCCACCGCCACCACTGCCATTCTCTTTCTCTGTCTCTCTCTTTTGTTAATCTCTCTCTCTCTCTCCTCTCTCTCTCTCTCTCTCTCTTTATGTCTCTCTCATTTTCTCTCTCTCTCTCTCTTTCTCTCTCTCTCTCTCTCTCCTTCCCCCCCCCCCCCCCCCTCTCTCTCTCTCTCTCTCTCTCTCTCTGACTATGTCTATGTCTGTCTCCTTGTCTCTCTGTCTTCTGTCTCTCTCTTTCTCTATTGTCTCTCGCTCTCTCTCTCTGTGTGTCCCTATCTTCTTCCCTCCCTCCCTCTCCTCTCTCTGTCTGTCTGTCTGTTGGTCTTTCGATGTCTCTGTCTGTCTGTCTATCGTCTGTCTGGCTGTCTCTCTGCCTCTGTCTGTCTGTCCCTCTGCCTCACTGTCTCTCTTTCTGTGCCTCTGTCTCTCTCTCTCTCTCTCTCTCTCTCTGTCTTTCTCTGTCTCTGTCTCTGTCTGTCTGTCTGTCTGTCTGTCTGTCTGTCTCTCTCTCTCTCTCTCTCTCTCTCTCTCTCTCTCTCTCTCTCTCTCTCTCTCTCTCTCTCTCTCTCGTCCGTGGCCCCGTCTCTTGCCGAACCATGTGTCATTCATGTCGTCAGTTCGACATCTAGCTGTGACTTTATTGATTAGCGGATGTGGTGTAGCGTGTATGGACTAGTGCGCACCTCGTGACCCCTCCTTGATGAAACTGGAACTAAAAGTGAAAGTGACACTGTCTGTCTGTGTGTGTGTGTGTGTGTGTGTGTGTGTGTGTGTGTGTGTGTGTGTGTGTGTGTGTACCTCTCTGTCTTCTGTCTGTCGGTCTCTCTCAGTCTGTCTGTGTGTCTCTATGTCTCACTCTGTCTCTGTCACACACACACACACACACACACGCGCGCGCGCGCGCGCGCGCGCGCACTTTCCTTTCCCCGTCTTCTTTTTCCAGTTTGCATATATTCAACGGTTGGAATGACTTTGGCCCGTTTGCAACGAAAAGATGACGGTCAAAGACATCAAGGCTCCCAGTGCACGTGCAGTCTGTGTTTTGGAGGCTGCCATGCTCAGCATGCCAAAAGGCATGTAGTCTGAAGAAGTAAAAAGGCTGGCATAATTACAGGAACGGTTCAAGAAAAAAATGATACGAAGGCGGGGGCGAGGGGAGCGAGAGAGAGAGAGAGAGAGAGAGAGAGAGAGAGAGAGAGAGAGAGAGAGAGAGAGAGAGAGAGAGAGAGAGACAGACAGACAGACAGAGAGACAGAGATAGACAGACAGACAGGGGGACACACACACACACACACACACACACACACACACACACACACACACACGCACACACACACGCGCGCAGCGCGCGCGCGCACACACACACACACACACACACACACACAGAGGGACTGAGAAAGAGAGAAAGAGAGAGAGAGAGAGAGACAGAGACAGAGAGAGACAGACAGACAGAGACAGACAGACAGACAGAGGTCGTAAAATCCGAAGGCCAGTCATATCCTGCGCGCGCAAGTCAGGCGCTGCCGATGACGCGATGTGGAGAAGACAGTTAAGGAACAAGCGCAGCTTTGAACGCTGACTCCATCTGAAATCCTCTTGAGAAGAAATAAACAATCACCTTCGTCGGCCCCTGAATCTCCGAATCCCAGATCAGTCTACTTGATCAGGCTGGATCCCTCATCGATCAGTTTTGCCATCATAGCCTGTCCACCCGTCAGTCATTGATGAATCAGATTCATCGCATCTTTTGTGCTTAGGGGTCTTGAGCGATCAGTTTTTATCCGACACTTCCGTTCAGTCAATTCTTCGATCTCATGATCAATAAGATTTTGATGGCCTGTTCAATCTTTCGATCTTTGATCAATCAATTTCATCGGCCTTCCAATTCTTTTACCTTTGTTCAATCAATTTCATCAGCCTCTTCTACACCTAATCAGTTAAGTTCATCATCATTTAAATTGTTCGACCCCTTGATCAATGAATTTCGTTGGCCTAATCAGTTAAGTTCATCAGCATTTGAATTGGTCGACCCCTTGATCATTAAATTTCGTTGGCTTAATCAGTTAAATCATCAGCGTTTTAATTGTTCGACCCCTTGATCAATGAACTTCGTTGACCTTCAGTCCCTTGACCCTGAATCAGTCAAGTGCATTGACGTTTCAATCTCTCGACCCTGGTCAGTCAGATTTATCAGCTTTTCAACTTTCGACCTTTGTTGACTCATATTCATCGAAGTGTCAATCCTTTGACTTTCGATCAATGAGATCATCGGTTTCAATCCTTTGACTTTCGATCAATGAGATTAATCGGCGTGTCAATCCTTTGACTTTCGATCAATGAGATTAATCGGCATGTTAATCCTTTGACTTTCGATCAATGAGATTAATCGGCGTGTCAATCCTTTGACTTTTGATCAAT
>JADBJO010000932.1:379265-381765 GCA_016801955.1 Conus betulinus
ACAGGAAAGCGTAGAAAGATTACAGTGTCACGACTGAAAATATTCACAGGAAAGCGTAGAAAGATTACAGTATCACGGCTGAGAGTATACACAGGAAAGCGTAGAAAGATTACAGTATCACGGCTGAAAGTATACACAGGAAAGCGTAGAAAGATTACAGTATCACGACTGAAAGCATTCACAGGAAAAGCGTAGAAAGATTACAGTGTCGTACAGCTCAAAGCATCCAGCAGAAAAACTCAGGAAGATTTGATCTTCAGTCCGCAAAGGTTCCACTGGCCGATATACACAAAAACACATCGCTTTATGCCGGATCAGAATGCAGAACACGAAAATTGTCCGTTGTCAGTTTTTTTGACAGGGGGAGGAGGACAATGGGAGGGGCGGGGGAGAGAGGCAGGGTTATGAGTGGCAGAAATGGGAGGTAAGTGGACCGATGTGGGAAGCTGAGCAGACTGCAAGGGCCGTGCAAGCAAAACGAAGAAACGAATAAATATCTAAAAGAGAAAAGAGGAGGAAAAGACATGTAGGAAAAGACGATGAGTCAGTCATTATATATGGACATGTGGAAAAGGAACAAAACATACGTGGAAACCACTTGCACATCTTTTGCGAACTCCTTCGGTATTCAGGAAAAGAAAAGAATTTGCGTTATCATTATTGCTCTTATTGTTGTCGCCATCAGTGTTCTTGTGATTTCGCTATTTCTGTCACGATCACCATCGTCTTCCACGTTCACGATCATCACTCTCATGTGGCCATTAATGTTGTTCGTATGGCCATTATCATTGAGGATTTCACACGTCATCTTAATTATCATCGTCAAGAACACCAAATCAGGGTACACTGTAGGGGGGAAGGGGTGTAAAGTGTTTATTGACGGAATCAGGGTAATCTCGGCTGGAGGAGAAATAGCACAGGATCTGTATAGAAATCACAGTGCTGTTCTCCTGCCATGGATCGAGTGTTTGGTTGGCTGGTTGGTTGGTTGGTTGGTTGGTTGGTTTGGTTGGTTGGTTGGTTGGTTTAGTTGGTTAGTTAGTTGGTTGGTTTGAGCGCTGAGAATGGGCAGCCGCGATCAGCAGAATAATCGCATTCGTTACAATTATCTTCGTTATTAGTGTTAATGTTGCTCAGAGAGAGAGAGAGAGAGAGAGAGAGAGAGAGAGAGAGACAGAGAGAGAGAGACAGAGAGAGAGAGAGAGAGAGAGAGGGGGGAGGATGGGGGTGGGAGGGGGCCTGGAGAGGGAGGGGAAGGGTTAGGAGAAGGAGGGTTTGGGATAGCAGAGGAAGGAGGGGGCACGCGGGGAGGCAGGGGAAGGGAGGGGTGAGGTATGAGGAGGGGGGGGGGAGGGGAGGGAAGGGGTTTGGTTAAACAAAACTAAACCATTCCACTCCCCTGAATTTAAGATTTTGTGTGTGTGTGTGTGTGTGTGTGTGTGTGTGTGTGTGTGTTGTGTGTGTGTTGTGTGTGTGTAAAAATTGGTTTATCTCGAATCTGAGAATATTCGCCATTATTTTTACCTACACAAATCTGGCCTTAACTGCCGATGATTCATTTGAAAGAGAAATTATGATTATTCTGCCGGACAAAGGGGGTCAAACAAATTACAAAGACTAAAGGCGACGCGCTTCGACCTCTTTGGTCTTCTTTAGGCAAGATAAACGACATTCAGGACAATGAAAACGAAGAACAAGCAATCACTTTATCGTCTCAAATTGGGCGCAAAAATGGATAATGAATGATCATAATTTCTCTTTGAAATTTGTTTCAATTTCCGCATGCAATCGCATCACTTTGAGATTATCTACTGATGATTAATTTGTTTTTAAACTCGCTGACATTGAATCTGTCAATAACAGCCGATATTTTTTTTTCATTTTTTTCGGTGTGTGACTATCGCCATTGAATCTTGCTTTACAACAACCGACATTATTTGTAGCAACTGTTGACAGTCCTTTCTCTACAAGGGTGAGCGTTGTATCTGTCAGCAACTGTCGGCGTTTAGCGCGCCAGTACGTCCGCCAAATTGTATCTAATGACATCCAGGGGCGTTCATTTTCATCTACTTACAACAGCAAACGTACCATCGGTCTGCAACTTCCGACATGTACATGAAGTACAACCGCCGTTTAACATGAAGATATCCTGCCGACATTGTTTTTTTTTTAATCTGTGTTCAAATGCCAACGTATTCAATATGTCGAAAACTGCCGATATGTTAACAGTAGCCTAGAAATCTGATCTGCCTGCAGCTGCGAAGATTAAACTATTAAACAACAACACACAACAACAAAACAAACAAACAAACAAACAAACAACAAACCCAACCCTGACGTTTTATTCATTAAAACCATAGGTATGTTATATGACCACGACTACCGACACTTGCTAGATCTACATCTTCCGACATTGCACGGATCTTCTGTTGTTTGTTTGTTTTGTTTTTTGTTTTTTTCTTTTTTGGTCATTAGTCTCCGGCATTATCTTTCCGTGTCT
>JADBJO010000932.1:403356-405856 GCA_016801955.1 Conus betulinus
GTGTGTTTGGGTGCGTCCAGCGGTTGCTCTCTATCAGTCCGTCTGTCTACCTCTATGGGTTGTGTGTGTGGGGTGTGTTGTGTGTGTGTGTGTGTGGGTGTCTGTCTGTCTGTCTGTCTGTCTGTCTGTCTCTCTCTCTCTCTCTTCTCTCTATCTCTTCTCTAAGGTCGCTTTGTTTATTTCTCGTTTAGTATTAACCGGGGGAACTGTATTAAAAGTTAAACATACTTTTGCCTGGAATCTGTATAAAAGAAAAAAAAGTTCTATTTGTTTATCTGTATCTCTGTCCTGTCTCTGTCTCTATCTGTCTGTCTGTCTGTCTGTCTGTCTGTCTCTCTTCTCTCTCTCTCGCTTCTCTCTCTCTCTCTCTCTCAGACAAAACAGAAACCTCTTCACCCCGTTTGTCTGTCTTGCCTCTGTGTGTGTGTGTGTGTGTGTGTGTGTGTGTGGTGTGTGTGTGTGTGTGTGTGTGTGTGTGTGTGCTAACGTGTGTGTGTTGTGTGTGTGTATGTGTGGCGGTGTGTGTGTGTGTGTCATCCTGTGTGTCTCTCTGTCAGTTGCTGTCTGTCTGCCTGTCTGTGTGTGTGTGTGGGTGTTGTGTGTGTGTGTGTGTGTTGTGGGTGTGTGTGTGTGGCGCGTGTTTCAATCGGTCATGGTTCTGTCCATCATGTCTGTCTGACTGATTACGGGCAACAAACCTGTGGGGAATGGATTGAGAGTCATGCTGCAACAAATTGATTGAAACAGCAGCAGGTCTGAGGGAACCCGATCACCCTTGAGACATTGTGTGCCAAGAGATGTCTTCTTCTTTTTCCTCTCTCCCTCCCACTCTCTCTCCTTCTCTCGCTATCTCTCTCTATCTCTCTCTCTATCTCTCTTCTCTCTCTCTCAGGGCAAAAAAGAAAACATTTCATGCAAAATGAAAACCTCTCACTCTTCCGGTTGCGAAAAAATAAAAAAAAAAGCGAAAATAAAAGCTTACGCTGTTTGTGATTAAAAAAAAAAAAAGATGAAATCCATGTGTCCCTGGACAATCTCACGCGTTCTTCAAAAATGTGTTTTTTTTTGCTCCTCTGAAAAGTGGTTTTGATTTTTTTTTTTAATCTCTGCTGTGTGCTTTTCTTTTTTCTTTCTTTTTTTTTCCTTTTTTTTTTTTCTTTTGTCTTTGAATTTGTCTTTTGAATTTGTTGTGCTTAGCATTTACTAGTTGGTACCGTCCCCTATAATATATATATTTTTTGTTCTTTCCGCCTGCTGTTTAGCCTCAGGTCGTTAGCTTGTAATGCAATGGTCACAGCGCAGTGTCTTCTACGCCTGCCTGTTTAGCCTCAGGTCGTTAGCTGGTAATGACACAGAGCTTTTACGCCTGCTGTTGTCAGGACCTTCAGTAATCTCCAGATGTACATTTGACATTGTATTCTTTCGCGCTTGTTTTTCGCTCTGGACTTTCGTTTGCCTATCTTACCTCTCCTCTTTATAACCTGAAGTCTTTTGCATTTCTTCTTAAACCTTCTGTCTTTGACCTCTGCTCTTTGACCTTTGGTCTTTTGCATCTCCTCCTTGACATCACCCCGTTAACCTTTAGTCTTTTGCATCTACCCCCTTAACCTTTCGTCTTTGACCTCTGCTCTTTAGCCTTTAGTCTTTTGCATCTTTTCCTGAACCTATTGACGCTTACCTCTGTTCTTTAACCCATTAACCTTTGGCATCTGATCCTTAACCTTTTCTCTTTGACCTCTGGTCCTTAACCTTTTGTCTCTGACCTCTGCTCTTTAACCTTCACTCTTTTGCCAAGATGCTCTTGGACTGTAGAATTTTTGCTGCAGTTCAACAACACTTAGTATTTCGCCTTGGCTTGCTTGAAATCAGTCTTGGCGGAGTGTTGTTTGGAGAGAAAAGCAACATACGATGGAAAGAAAAAACCTGAAAAACCGAACAACACGTGCAGCCAATCCGCACGTGCAAACAGTGACATTAGGCCATATAACACCGGCAGTAGGCGACCCAACACCATCCTGAGAGAGCCAGCGCTCGAAAACAGATCTGTTGATTTAAAACTTCCTTTTACCATACATTTTTGATGTATATCTATAGATACTTATCTAATATATATCATATCAATAGATATCTAGCGAGAGAAGGAGCGCGAGAGACTGAGAGACGGAGAGAGAGGGAGAGAGACGATAGAGATCTATACATATAGAAAAAAAAACAACAAGAAGTATCTTATTTATATATATCTATAGCTTCTATCTAGTCTCTGTCTAACTTAGCTACACACACCCACACACACACACACACACACAGCACACACACACATATATATATATATAAAAATATCTATATATATATAATATAGGTGGATGGATGAGGGAAGGGTGGGAGTTTACGTATTGTGACAATGGTGTGTGTGTGTGTGGGTGTGTTGTGTTTGTTGTGTCTGCGCGCGCTCTCACTTTCGATTGCGTTTTTTATCTTTGTGTGTGATACGCAGACGACA
>JADBJO010000932.1:415856-418356 GCA_016801955.1 Conus betulinus
AAAGATTTCAAAGTTACTATTGCTGACCATTCTCTTCTGTTCACGGTAGGAACTTATTAAAAAAAAAAAAAAAAAAAAAAAAAAGAACAAGATGCACAGCATATAAACGAACTTCCAGTAGTGACAAACAGGGGAGACAATTTTACAGTTAGTGGGGAAAAAAAACTTGACAGTGCGGGCTTATTCCCCTTATCGGTTTTTTTTATTTTTTTTTTTTTTAAAATTATCATTTATAGCCGTTAGTAACGGTTATTCTGGTAAAATAAAACATCGGGTATCACCCGTGACCCATAATGAACATACCTACAAATTTTCAGAAAGAGCAGGCCCAAAAGTTTTGTCTGGAGCGAGTGGAGCACATTTTGACAGCGGACGGACGGACACACACACACACACACACACACACACACACACACACAGAGCATTTCTTCGTTCCCATTCTAAGGTAGTCCCTGTTCTGTAAGAATTGGGAGTACGAAGAGTCTGAATCAAAGTCCCTTTGGAACATCAGTGCAGTCGCTATTGACAGTGATTTCTTTTATGGAGTCTTTTTTTTTCTGCACAGGCTGTATGTATGCTGGCTTTTTGTCTTGTGCCCATCGTCTTTATGTCAGTAAGATGGCCACTAAAGTCCAAACACGCGTGTTGTTGACGAAGACGGTTAAAACAAGCGGAAAGCAAGTTAAACAGAGACAGCAAGTGACAGACAGAAAGGTGGATACAAGAATATAGATAGACACGGGAATCGAAAAACGACTAAGTACAATAACAGAGACAGGGATAGAGTTAGAGATACTGAAAGTTAGAGACTTGTACAAGAAGGAAGAGCGAGACAAAGAGAAAAACAGTCACAGGGACAGAGAGAAAGGGATACGGAAAGACGAAGACAGAGACAGATCGAGGGAGACAGAGACAAGGACTGAGAGGGACAGAGAAAGAAAAACACAGGTTCAGCCAGAGGCTTGGTTAGACTGGCACGGGGACACAGAGAAACAGAGACAGAAAGAAGAAGAAAGAGACATACACAGAAAGACAAAGACAGAGACAAACACAGAAAGAAACGGAGACAGAGACAAAAACAAAAAAAAAAACACAGACACACAAAAAAAAAAAAAAGAGACAGGAACTCGGACAGACACCACAAAAAAACAACAAAAAACAACATTCACTGAGAGGCTGACGAGACAGTCACAGAGACAGAGATAAAGAGAAACAGAAAGACAAAAATAGAGATGTAGAAATGGAAAAATGATTTACTCAGATTAGGCCATAGTCCCTTCTGAAGGGGGAGGGGGGTGGGGGGGGGGGTGGAGGGGGGAATCCCGGCACAACATGTGACACATTGACAATGAACTTAAGAAACACATCAAAACACTGAGGATGAAGTTCTAGCGTTTGTAACGAGAGAATATCTAAGACGCGTGCTCAGATATTAGCATTCGGATTCTGTAACTGAATCAGCACGCCTTATAGAGGCGTTGTACAGATACAAGCACAAGGTCTTCAGTGTGATGCTGTTACTATTTGTCACCAGTAATGCCACATGGAATAGACAAACAAAAGGCACAGCCAGACACAGAAGACATAGACAAGAATTCAGACAGAAAGAGAAATGAAGGGTCAGAGAGGCGTGGTGAGAGATGGTGCGTGCGGCGATGAAAGCTGAGCGCCAATGATCTCTCAAGGACAAACAAGAACGTAATGCTGGCCCGCTCAGGACGGCCACAACGTGCAATTTATTCATGACAAGAACGACCACTCTGACGTCAAGGCGGGGGGGAGAGTGGCGGCCCCTGACTCCTTGCCCTCCGCACCTCGGGCTGGGCCCGGTGCTGGTAATGACGGTACGTGGATGGACAACTCATTATTAAAGACACGCCGCCTCACCTCCCCGGCCACAGTGACGGTCAGGGGACTGATGGTGGCCAGGGATTCGCTCAGTGCTGCACGGCACACAGAGAGAGGGAGAGGTTTAGGGGCGTGGGACAAGAGGAGAGCAAGAGAGAGAGAGAGAGAGGAGAGAGAGAGAGACAGAGAGGAGGACATAGAGAGCAAGAGAGAGAGAGAGAGAGAGAGAGAGAGAGAGAGAGAGAGATAGAGCGAGAGTAAGAGAGAGAGAGAGCAGAGAGAGAGAGAGCGAGAGAGAGAGAGAGAGAGAGAGAGAGAGAGACTTAGAGAGAGAGAGAGACAGAGAGAGAGAGAGACAGAGAGAGACAGGAGAGAGAGAGAGAGATGTTAGAGCGAGAGAGAGTCAGAACGACAGGCAGCGAGAGGAGAGGCGAGGAGGAGGAGGAGGTCTGAGCTGAGAGAAATAGTCTCACACTAGAGAGAGACAGAGACAGGCAGACAGACAGGATGGGGGGTGGGGGGTGAGACAGGGAGAAAGACTCACAGGAGAGAGAGAGAGAGTGTGAGGGGGGGGGGGGGGGGGGGGGGGGGCGGAGGGAGAAGGAGACCAACTTATACACAAACACACACACACACACACACACACACACAC
>JADBJO010000932.1:428356-435856 GCA_016801955.1 Conus betulinus
AAAAAAAATAGACACGCGCACAGTTTTTGCAGAGAACTCAAGAGTCAAACAATACTATGAAATTTTAACTTTTGATGAACAGAAACCAAAAACTGTTGTACAAAGTGGGAACGAAAGCTAAATTCTGAAATCCCTTGGGGAAAAAAGTATTTCTCCACATCCACAACATAAAACGATATCAAACTCAAATGGTTACAAATCAGAACTGTTCATAGAATTATTGGTACGAACATTATCCTCAATGCTATGGGGATAACAAATACGACGAACTGCACCTTTTGTAATGAAGAGAGTCAATCGAACACTCGTTTGGGGAATGTAACCATGTACAAACTTCTGGAAAGCTGTCGAACATTTACTGAATGAAAAAATGCAGAAACATCTTCAATGCTAAGATCACCTGTAGTATTGTAATTTTCGGGTGGATCACCATTATAAAACAGACAAAATATTTGACTTCATCATAATGTTTGCAAAAAATTATATCTGTAAATGTAGATTTGAAAAAAAAAAAAAAACGTACGCTATGTGTTACTGGATTCCAAAATCAGCTGCACAACAGATTTAAAGTCGAGTTACACAATGCCAGAGTTAATGATAATAATCAGATAAACTTTGAAGCCTCATGGAGCAACATTACACCAATGTTTTTTCAATCAGATACATTATAGGCGCCTACCTGTATTATGCTGCTCGTTATATATATATATATATGTATGTATTGTGTATGTATATGTGTGTATATGTGTATGCTTATGTATGTATGTATATATACATATGTGTATATTTATGTGTGTGTGTGTGTGTGTGTGTGTGTGTGTGTGTGTGTGTATTAAAAATAGGATGGTAAAAGGAAGTTTTAAAATCAAGAGGTCTGTTTCGAGCGCTCGCTCTCCTCAGGATGAGGATGAGGATGATCCTGAGGAGAGCAGCGCTCGAAACAGACCTGTTGATTTTAAAACTCCTTTTACCTTACTATTTTTAATAGATGTTGCTCCCCAAGGTGTTGATTTTTTTTTTCCTTTTACCTTACTATTTTAATAGATGTTGCTCCCCAAGGTGATTTTGAGCACTTTAAGAATTTTATTTCTTTTAGTGGCATTTCTATATCTCTATATATATATATCTATATATAATATATAAATAATATATATATTTCCCCTCCCTCTGTACCCAGTCTACAGTGTTAATTCTTGAAAAGCAATCCTCCTTGCAGAATAATCACACTTAATAAAAAAAAACTCAGATGTAAGACAGATCAGCGACAATTAGTTATCAAACCCGGCAGACTGTCCATCGATACAGAGATTTTTTTTTTCTTTTAAAACCCTTTTGTGTGTACATGGATCTATGCTTGATTTTTCTTTTTTATGTGCTTGTTTCGTTTCTTTATGTATCCCTCTCTCTCTCTCTCTCTCTCTCTCTCTCTCTCTCTCTCTCTCTCCAACACAGATAAACAGATAAGACACGCACAAAGAGAAGCGGGCAGCCGTAATAGTTTGACAGGGGGTGGCGATGGGGAGGTGAAGGACAGGCCACGTTTTGCGATGCATGCTGTAAACCTCAAGCAGGGTGCAGCCAATACTCTGGGAGTTGGGGGGGGGGGGGGGGGGGAGAGGGGGGGGGGGGGGGGGGGGGGGGGGGCTACAAGGCAGCACCCGCTGACTGCAGGGAGACTGTGATTGTATACGGTGAATTAAAGGCACGTGTAAACGTTCGTTCGTTCAACAACCATGCATACTGTGAATTAAAGGCACATGTATCGTTCGTTCCACAACCTGGATACGGTGAATTAAAGGTACATGTATCGTTCGTTCCAACAACCTGGAATCATTGAACTCAAGGGACATGTATCGTTCGTTCCAAGGCACCTGGATACGGTGGAATTAAAGGTACATGTATCGTTCGTTCCAACAACCTGGAATCATTGAATGACATTCAAGGTTCCACAACCTGGATGGTATCGTTGTATCGTTCCACAACCTGGATACGGTGAATTAAAGGCACATGTATCGTTCGTTCCAACGACCTGGATACGATGAATTAAAGGCACATGTATCGTTCGTTCCAACGACCTGGACACGGTGAATTAAAGGCACATGTATCGGTCGTTCCAACGACCTGGAATATGATGACTACATACAGTGAACGACCTGGAATGACTGAACACCAACGGAAACCATACACATACAACGGGCTGGCGCCGCATTCGAGTTGTGGTTGCTTCAGGGAAGCTTTCTTGGTTTGTTTTGTTGTGTGGTGTGTGTGTGTGTGTGTGTGTGTGTGTGTGTGACACGTGACTGCTCCCGTCTCAGGCGAACGAGTACCGTAATCAGCATTATTACGGACATGTATTTGGATGACCGTGTGTGAAAGTGGCTCTGTTGATTTGATTTACTGGACTTCGTCTTTCCGCCTCATTTCAGGTTTCCTTTCATACCGAGGCTACCTGCCTTCGCTGCCGTCCGGGTGGCTGTTCCTTGTAGGAACATTCCAGATGAAGGCATCAGTCAGTTTCCAGTGGCTGCTGGTTCCAGTTTGTTCGTTTCTACAGCTGGCTGTTGGTTCCAGTTTTGTTCATTTCTTCAGCTGTTTTTAGCTTTTTTTTCTTCAGCTCTCCATTTTCTTTCTTCAGCTGATTTAGCTTTTGTTCATTTCTTCAGCTGTTTTAGCTTTTGTTCATTTTCTTCAGCTGTTGAGCTTTTGTTCATTTGTTTAGCTGTTTAGCTTTTGTTCATTCCTTTAGCTGTTAATTTTTTTTGTTTCATTTCTTCAGCTGTTTAGCTGTTGTTCATTTCGTCAGCAGTTTAGGTTTGTATGTGTGCTTGAGTCAGTTATGTGGGCAAACCTGGAACACCCCCCCCCCCCCCCTCCCCTTTTTTTACTTAACTTCCCTCCAGTCTGCCTGAGTGGTTTGCGAGTCTTGTGTCGTCCAAAGCAGCTTCAGTTGTAACTTTTTTTTTTCTGGCAAGTAAGTGGTTGTTTCACCGTGGGAAGCCAAACAAAACGTCGCCGTCTGTATTATTATTCATAGAAATGACTT
The DNA here is from genome assembly GCA_016801955.1 of Conus betulinus. Taxonomy (NCBI): domain Eukaryota; kingdom Metazoa; phylum Mollusca; class Gastropoda; order Neogastropoda; family Conidae; genus Conus; species Conus betulinus. Next base: position 431,400 of record JADBJO010000932.1, read on the forward strand.
CAAGCGAACACAGCGAGCGGTCGGCGTTTCTCCTTGGGGGATGCTCTTTTCACGGTCCACGCTTCCAGCGTCTCGTCAATGGAACGCACTGTAGAGCCCACCTACCCACCCCACCCCCTCCCACCCCCTTGACAAGCCTCCAGAAACTTCCATCACCCTTCTCTCTCTTTCTTTTTTTTTTCTTTTTCTTTTTTCTTTCTTTATTCTTTGTTAAAGAATAGAGAAAAGTCACACACGTGTGGACCTGAAAACTGTCGAGTGTGGGGGGGGGGGGGGGGGGGGGGGGGGTGCTAAGAAGACAATAGACCTGTTAGGCAGCGTGGTGTCTGGCATCTGCGGACGGGGGTATCGATTGCAGCATTTCAGCCGCCTGTGTTTCAGGGTGCCTCGCTTTAGGGGGCTCTCCCTTCAGCCAACATGGGGTGGAAACTATCCCGCCATCGATTTATTATTGAACCTGGGGGCTGCTTGTCTGCCCCGTTTATATGGACAAATATCCCCCCCCCCTCCCCCTTCCCTGTGTGTGTGTGTGTGTGTGTGTGTGTGTGTGTGTGTGTGTGTGTGTTGTCCAGTTGTGTTGTGTGTGTAGTTGTGTGTTTCCAGTTTCTGTACCTTTCTGTACTTGTACTTACGCATTGAGACCGACGGTAACGGGGAGAGTTTGTAAAGGTCAGCGCCTTGTGCGCGTGCTACTGAGGGTGTGGGGGAGGGGGGGGGGGGGGGAGGGGATTACGTTGGTGGTTTCTGCCTCCACCTAGGGCTCAGCGACGACGAGTCGGAAAAGAGGGCTGGTGTCACTGCGAACAGACGGATCCATTTGGGTAAATGTCGCCGTCGACTGGAGTGAACCAAAGTGATGATTAGAGGGATGGATCTTACACCCGCTGTTGGGCCGATATTTTAGCATAAAGAGAAAAAAGAAAACCCGTTGTGTTTGTTCCACCAACGTCAGCAGAATTCAGATTGATTTTATCCCCCCCCCCCCCCCCACGCCATCCCCAAACCCAGCGCCACACAGTCCTATCCCCATAAAAAAAAAATGGATCGGAATAGGTTTTGTTCACACAGTAACCAGAAGCATCTAGTGTATGCTGATAAAGACCATTGTTACTACCTGAGGTCCAGAAGCATCTAGTGTATGCAGATAAAAGACCATTGTTAGTACTTGAGGTTCAGAAGCATCTAGGGTATGCAGATACAGACGACTGTGACTAGCTGAGGTCCTACGTATCTCTCGTCTGTCGACGAAGAAAGAAAAGAACGATGTGGATCTTTCTGGTACAAATTCAGAATTGTTTGAATACATCAATCAAAGAAAATCTGAATATTCAGGCAGAAAAACAGTAATCGAATCAAATGACATCAATTTATAGGTATGTATATACCCCCCCCCCCCCCCCTTTTCTCGCTCGTCCCAACACACCAACTCCCCTACACACACACACACACACACACACACACACACGCGCACGCGCGCGCACACACACACACACACACACACACACACACACACGTACGCATGCACGCACGCACGCACGCGCACGCGCGCGCACACACACACACACACACACACACACACACACACACACACACACACACACACACACACACGCACGCACACACACACACGCATGCACACACACGTACACAACACACCCGTTCAGGTCACCTTCACCTAACTGATGTTATTTTCCAAAGCGTGTGTTCACTGGGATCACCTTGCTGTCCCTGGCAACGCCATGTTTCTCGTCAATACCCTGACCGCCCAGTTCTCCGGGTCAGTCAGGTGTTCACTGGGATCACCTCGATGTGCCTGACAACGCCATGTTTCTTGTCGATACCCTCACAGCCCAGTTCTCCCGGTCAGTCAGGTGTTCACTGGGATCACCTCAATGTGCCTGACAACGCCATGTTTCTTGTCGATACCCTGACCGCCCAGTTCTCCCGGTCAGTCAGGTGTTCACTGGGATCACCTCAATGTCCCTGACAACGCCATGTTTCTTGTCGATACCCTCACAGCCCAGTCAGTCAGATGTTTTTGGAATCACACTCGCTGTCCCTGGCAACGCCATGTTTCTCGTCGATACCCTCAATTACCGCCAGTTCTCCCAGTCAGTCAGGAGTGGAGGATTACTCAAGAGAGGAAACCAGATTTTGACACCCGCCCACACCGGTCTGCCCCATTTTGCGAACAAAGCCAATTATGGGTGATTCGACCTTTCCCTTCCTCTTCATAACTGCAGACTCGTCTTTTGTCACAGGCAACTGCTTTGTCTCTTACACATTACGATTCATAGGGACTGCGGCTTCCATGGATACAGAGGGAGGGGGATAAGTGTCCTGTCCTTTTCAGCAAACAAGTTCCACTGTGTATGTTGAAGGCATTTGCCACTTCCTGTTGGTCTGTTCAGACCTCTGTTTGCCTTGTGTCTAGCTTACCAGTTGGCTGGCTGTTTGCCACACTTCACATCCGGCATGTCAGACCGGCACATCTGGCAAGTCAGGTTGGCACATCCGGCATGTCACACTGGCACATCCGGCATGTCTGACTGATATTTAGAAAGAAAAGTAAGATTTTTTTGTAATTAGGCATAGCAATGCACCTTCCCTGTACCAGTGAAGAAAAGCATACCACAGTATCGTCTGCTTTTCATGGGTTCAGTGAGAACTGGGTTGGCACCTCTGTCCCACACTGTCAGTGGTCAAGTCCATTATGGCAAGATGGGGGTTGCACTGAGAGAGAGAGAGAGAGAGAGAGAGAGATGAGAGAGAGAGAGAGAGAGAGAGAGAGAGAGAGAGTCTACTTGCCAATAAGTATGGTAAACAACATCTTTCTGTGCGTGGGAATTTGTGAAAGCGAGCGCCAGCTGGAACTGGCCCTGTGATGGACAACACGTGCCATGCGCGCGGCGGTGGGAATGAAGTAGGCTACACCCGCCAGGGAGTGTGCATTGCTGTTAGCTTACGACCAGCTGTGAGCATAGGACCACAACAAGTGTCATATCCGATGTGGCCACTATTAAACCTGTTGCATACTTACCCTAAAACAGTCGTTTACATTGTGGCCCCTTTTGGAGACTATGGCTGTTTATGGCTTCCACTATTGCTACCACTGCTGCTGTGGATGATTATGCTGCTGAAACAGTTGCTTTTGTTGTTGACCCCATTGAAAACAGTCGTCCTTTCTTTCCAGTGCTTTGAAACTATGGCTGGCTCTACTGACACGTTCGGCTCGTCTGTTGACAATTTTGAAGTTTTATTATTCATACACATACCAAAACAGTTGCTTCTGCTGTTGCTACAACTGTAACTGTGGATGATGATACTGAACAGTCGCTTTCAATACGGCGTAAAAAAGCCTAAATGGGCTTAGTTGTTTTGATACAACGCCCCAAATCCTGATCCTGATCCTGAATATTGCCACTGTTGAAAGAATCGTCCTTCTTTCCAGTATTTTGAAACTAGGGCTGGTTCTACTGACACATTGGCCCCTCTGTTGACAGTATTGAAACTCGGTTTATTTATACACACACTGAAGCAGTCGCTTCTGTTGTTGCTACAGCTGTAACTGTGGATGATTATGCGGAAACAGTCTCTTTCCACTGTGGAAACAGGCCTCGTCTTTCTTTCCAGAATTGCGATACAATGGTTGGTTCTGCTGACACGTTCAGCCCCTCTGTTGACAGTATCGAACCTATCGTTATCCATACACGTGCTGAAACGGTCGTTCCTGTTGTTGTCTTTGCTGGTCTTCTTCTAAATCGCCGGAGAATGGTTTCTGGAGGCACGTAGTAATTGATCCTGTACTCCACACCAGAGTGTCAGATGGTGGCCGCGGCTTGCTCAGTGTGTTGTTCATTCCCAGAGTTGATTCACGGGCAAAAAAAAGGGGGGAAGAAATGGTGATTGTGTGATTGTTTTGGCTGGGATCAAACGGAGACTAGATCCGATTGTTCCTGGGACTGACGGAAGGCGGGATTTCATGATTCATTAGACCCTCAGACAAAGCGGAGGGAAGGGAAGGAAGGGGGGGGGGGGGGGGGGGGGGGGGGGGGGGGGGGGGCCGGGGTCGGGTGGGTTCATCAGAGCCACAGGCCTATTTCTTTACACCAGAAACAAAGGCCTGCTTTGTTTGGTGCCATTGATCAAGCTACGACCCCATCCTCACTGTCTCGCTCATCCCCACTCTACGACTCTTTCTCTGTCTGTTTGTCTCTGTCTGTCTGTCTGTCTGTCTGTCTGTCTCTCTCTCGTGTGTCTGTCGGTCTGTCTTCTGTATGTCTGTCTCTCCTTTCTTTCTCTCTCTGTCTGTCTGTCTGTCTGTCTGTCTCTCTCTCTCTCTCTCTCTCTCTCTCTCTCTCTCTCTCTCTCTCTCTCTCTCTCTCTCTCTCTGTCCGTTTCTGTCCTCCCCTCTCCCCCGTCTCTCGCTCTGTCCGTCTGTGCCTCCATCTCCTTCC
>JADBJO010000932.1:438356-445856 GCA_016801955.1 Conus betulinus
CACACACACATCACACACACACACACTCACACTACACACTCCAGAGAGAGAGAGAGAGAGAGAGAGAGAGAGAGAGAGAGAGAGAGAGAGAGAGAGATTCCAATATTGAAGAATAATTAAGGCGACCGTAAGTCGATCGACTCATATAGAGAAATTATCTTACTCATTTACGATATATTTATGGGCATAGTTTTCATGTGTAGAAAGATTATTCTGTTTTTTTTTTTTTCATTTGATTTACTCCTTCCATTTTTTCCACCTGTTTTTCTCATTCCCAACTGTAATCACGTTCTAGCGTAGGGTTAGGGTATTGTTGTTAAGGTTGTTTGTCATCAATTTTGGTATGTGTATGTTTGTTTTGGGTGCATCTGGTAGGGCGAGGCCGCCATTCCTCATTATCCACGTCCTCTTTGGTTTTGTACATACAGAGAGAGAGAGAGAGAGAGAGAGAGAGAGAGAGAGAGAGAGAGAGAGAGAGAGAGAGAGGAGAGGAGAGAGGGAGACAGACAGACAGAGACAGAGATAGACACACACACACACAGAGAGAGAGAGAGAGGAGAGAGAGAGAGAGAGAGAGAGAGAGAGAGAGAGAGAGAGGAGAGAGAGGCTGTCACTGAGATCGTCAGTCAGTCAAATGCCCTTTGACCTGCTCCTGACATTCAGCCAAACAATGATCACGCAATAGAAACTGGGCCAAGTCAGCGTGCACATAACAATGCAGGCAACCACACCCTGCGGAAGATGACGTCCACTACACAGGCCCTCCAGTCCTATCAAGCGACAAGTGTCACGTGGCGTAACATGTCAACCGGTAAGTTGTCGTTCGATGAAGACAGCAACCGACCAGCAAGCCACGCAAGCAGCCCGCCAGGCAAGTAATGAGTTTGTGACAGCCACACCGATCAGTCCATGACTGAGGGAAAGGAAAAAGAGGAAACCTCGGGGCGTCTGCTGACCTCCATTTTGAAGAAGGCAAGACAGTAGTGCTAGGGGTGGGGGGTGGGGGTGGAGTTGGGGGGGGGGGGGGGGAGAGCTAAAAGAGGCAAGCCCGCTTCACTGGGCGTTTTGTTGACCTGTGGACAGGGTGGTCGTTTTGACAAGCTTCGGGTTTTCAACTTTCTTCCAATCATGAAGATGGAAATGCGGCTTGCATTAATCGTCCTGCTGAGGCGGGTTCGATTATCTGGAAATACAATGTTTAAAAAGACCTTTGTTTTCAGAACAGACCTACTGGTAGAACATCCGCAGATGATGTTCTTGTCATTGGGTCATTTGTGTGTGTGTGTGTGTGTGTGTGTGTGTGTGTGTGTGTGTGTGTGTACATGTGTGTGTGTGTGCGCGCGCAATTTTAACAATGGTAAATAAAAATAATGACAAGAAGACTGAAAGAGACTCTGCCTTGCTGAGCACAAACGAAAAAATGGTCATAAACGCGCAAACATATGTCAACTTAACCAGTGTTTGAGACATGAAAGATGTGAAGTGATGTGTGGGCACGATGTTGGTCGGCCCGGACTGAACAGGCAACTGTGTGGGGATTGATGATAGATACCTGGATGAACGTGGTCTTTTTTACATCTATATTGAACGTGTTACGACTGTGGTAGCAGACGTTAGCGAGTCACCCCGTAACTAGTTGAATCTGCATTCCGATTCATCAGCCCGATTGTATACCGACATTATATTGACTGTAGAAACACTAAGGCCATTGTAGGTGACGACACGTTACCTGTACAGATCATCCATAGCTGTACGTCTGTCTGTTGCTCATTTTATCCTTTGTTGAGTATTTGATGGAAGGAAAGCTCTCACTTTGTTGTCATCTGAGACGTGCGACCATGAATGCCACAGCGAGAATCCACCCCACCCCACTGTGCCCCTCCCTCTCTTCCCCTCCTCCCCCCTATCCCCAGGCATTTTTGAGATTAAAGATCTCCCTTATCGGTATATCTGTCCATACATCACTCAATCTTTTGTTTAGCATTTTATGGAGGAAAATGTCTTACTGTGTTGCCATTTGAGCCGTGCAATCATGAATGTCACAGCAAGACCCTCCACCCCCCCCTCTCCCCCCCCTTCCCCTACGTACCTTCCCAGGCATTTTGAGATTGAAGCACCAACAGTTGTCGGTTTCATTTAAAGTCGAGGTTACCATCCGAGATGTGTAACCACAGATGCCACAGCAAGCAAGACTCCCCCCCCCCCCCCCCCCCCCCCCCCCCCCCCCCCCCCCCCCCCACCCCCCCCCCCCCCCCCCACACTCCCCCCCCACCCAGTTCCCCCTTCCTGTCCTCATGCGTTTTGAAATCAAGCGCGAATAGTTCCGAAATGTCGATGTTCTGATAACCTCTGATAACCTAAAGCAAGCTTTCCCTTACGCACGGGAAGCCACGGCTGAACGTAGTGGGTCCACAGTAGTTCCAGCGTGTCCTTCCACCACAGTCCCAGGAGTGGTTCACCAACCACTGGCTGTCCTGTACCACAGGCTGAGAGGTCCACCAATCTCTGTGAGCTGCTGGAGAAACTCTCTGATCTCCCTTCTGAAGGTTTTCTCCTGGTACACCCCAGCCTACAATTAATGATGAGGTCCACCAATCTCTGTGAGCCGCTGGAGAAACTCTCTGATCTGCCTTCTGAAGGTTTTCTCTGGTACACCCCAGCCCACAATTCATGATGGGCACAGACAAGAAATGGACCGGCATAATTTTTTCCGGGCTGTTGGTATGAGTGTTCCGCGACTCGTGACAGATGGGAAGGAGGCGATAGGGTTGAGTCGTATCCTTCAGAAATGAGATCTTAGCACAAGGAATTAGAAAAAAAAGTAAAAGCGGCATTTCCTGCTGATGGCTTGTGTCGATGGCGACCCGATGATTGCTCTCTGTGGATTGATGGTATTGAGGCTGTGATGTGGCAACGACGGGTGTGGTTTTGTGTGGAAGACGGCAATGAATGCTAAAGAATGCTGCTTAGAAGGCACCGAAGATGAGTCAGATACACAGCCACACACACACACACACACACACACACACACACACACACACACACACGCACGCACGCGCGCGTGCGCGCGCACACACACACACACACACACACACACACACACACACACACACACACACACACACACGCGCGCGCGCACAGAACACACACATACACGCATACACGTATTTTAGTAGTTTATAACAGCCTGCTGTAATCTTTATACTTCAGATGTGAGTTGCAGGTTGGGCTTTTTTCATGATCATTAAAACAAACCATGGCTTGTTTTATTTACAGAAAGCCATTAACTTCCTAGTCCATATATTTCGTTGCTTGCTTCGTCCCCCCCCCCCCCCCCCCCCCTTCTTCTTCCATTTTCTGTGCCCTTTTGGCATTCTCACAGCGCTCATTCTCACTCCATATAGTCACACTTGGTCTTGCCTTGTTGCACACCCAGCGACATATAGTCACACTTGGTCTTGCCTTGTTGCACACCCAGCGACACATAGTCACACTTGCTCTTGCCTTGTTGCATATCCAGCGACACATAGTCACACTTGGTCTTGCCTCGTTGCATACCCAACGACACATAGTCACACTCGGTCTTGCCTCGTTGAATACGCAACGACATATAGTCACACTCGGTCTTGCCTTGTGTGCACACCCCACGACAGCAGTTCACAGGGCGCTGTCATTCAACAGCAGGCCATTGTGGAGTCAACCGCCAACTGAGACCTTGCTCTGCTGTCGAGACATTGTCGTGGAATTCATCAATATCACATGAAATATATATATATATATATATATATATAGAGAGAGAGAGAGAGAGAGAGAGAGAGAGAGAGAGAGAGTGTGTGTGTGTGTTTGTAATGAATACTTTAGCTCTAAGCGCTTTACAATCCACACTCGTTTACACAACAGGCTGCCTACCTGGGTAGTGCCGACTGAAGAGCTGCCAGCTGGCGCGCTCCATTCAGTCTTTTCCCGTGTCATCCAGTCCATATCATTCACTCAGTTTCCTTACTTACTTCATTCTTTCTGTTTCTTACGCAGGGTGCATGCTATGTATAATGTGTCATCCATACCAGCGGCCAAACTAGCCTTGTCTTCCAAAAGTTGGTGATGGGATTTTTTACGTGTGCAAAGATGTTACGCGTGTGTTCACACGTGGAACCTCGGTTTATAGTCTCATTTAAAGGACTGTATGGGAAATGGAGTCAGAACCCATGTTAACTTCAAGGGAAAAATCCCCCCCTGTACCGAAACAGCCCGGCGGAGATTCGAACCCGCAACCCCAGGATCACCAAGATTACGAGTCCAGCGCTCTACCAACTGAGCTATTCCTGCTCCCATCCTAAATAAATACTAGGATAGAACACATTTTGCCAATAAAATCCAGTCCACAGCCACGTAGTCATCAACCCAGTGACGATTACGATTATTCCCAAGTCACGATTGCTCATGACACCTCATCAGTTCACTGACCAGCCAGTCGACTGATCTGCTGAGCGCGTGACCGAGCCTATAAATCAACACTCGAAACGGACGTCAGCCAATCAGTAAGCCGCTTAACAGACCTATCAAAGCAGCGAATGAGGGCACGGCGGGGATTCTTCCCGACGAGTCAACGGCCTCTGTGTGTGTGTGTGTGTGTGTGTTTAACAGAGAAGAGGAGGGAGATGTGCCTTAGGGACAGCCCTTTTGGACAGACACTTACAACTGCAACAGACTCCTAGTTAACCCCCCTCCCCACCCCACCCCTCCCGCCCACATCCACCCCTTGCGCCCACTCCTCTTCATCTTTCCCTGGCCACCTCCCAAAGAAAATACATTGATCTTCTTCAGATTTCTCTCCAATTCTGACTCTTCAAAGGTTTAATGGGGTCCCTCAGGGGGTCGCCTCTTGTCAGCTGTTCATTTTCTGCGCGTGTTCGGAACAAGTACAGTGGGGATCCCCTTTTCCAGACATGTTTGCAAGAATAATCAACGAAGTCGGCATAGTCTGTTACCAGTTGCCAGAAAGTTTATGGTGCTCGACACTTTCCATAACCTACCCATATATTCTGTGTTTGTAAATAAAAAAAAAGACAGAGACAGAACGATGTCTGGACATTAGTATTAAATATCAGAAAGCAAATACTTTCTTATTACATACTGCTGCTGCTCCCTTTCTCGCCCACCAGATTTCCATCCGTATTTATCCCAGTGTTACAAATAGATCAACTTCACTGGTAATTATCATTGGTTAATACAGATCTGCAGGTCTTGGGTTGCTGTGTATGTGTTTTGATGTGACGCCTGTTGATCAAATGACGTATGTGCAAATTGTGTCATGATTCCGGAGGTCTCTGTAAAGTGCCGTAATAATGCTGGAAGTGGAAGTAGCTTCCTCATTATTTTTGAATATTCTGAGCATTTGATTGGCTAAACACTTGTCGGTTCTCACTCCATCTAGAAAGTACCATGCATTTTGATTGGCTGTGCTACGTCAGTGTTCTAGGACATTCTAGATTAGTCCATAAATTGTTGACTGGCTAAGCTATACGGTGTTCTTGAACTTGAGATTTGATGAGCCACAAGTAATTGAGAGTGAAATAAGAGATAATAATAAAAACAAAGATGTGAAGAAATAGAAAGGGTTTTTTTTTTTTTTTTTTGTTTGTTTGTTTGTTTGTTTGTTTGTTTTTGCCGTTGCGATGGTCATTGAGTGTTGATCGGTGAATCTTCTACTGTTATTTAAAACCTGTTTGGTGCCTAACTTGACAAGATAACTCGACGGCGAGGACGTGTTTTCTTCGCTGCCATGGCCGTCGAGTATCTTCGTCATGGGGAAGTCCAGAATTTTCCTCGTTTTATATTTATACTGCTACAAAACAGAGAGGATATTTTCAAAGAGATGAAGTGTCTAGATTCTATTGATAGTTGGTAATCTCGTTTTCGTCAGTGAGAAAGTCAGTAGAAATTTTTGAAAATATATACTCGATTTGGGGGGGGGGGGGGGGGGGGGGGGGGGGGGGGGGGGTAAAAACCCTGGCAAATAGGATTTAACTTAAACTTAATTCGTAGGCAGCGAAAGAGTTTTAAGACTTTGAGCTTGTTACCACAGTCGAGCTTTTCTCCGTCCACGTCAGTTCAGCGAGGGATCTGAATCAACCCTAACCTGCACATGATTTCAGTCAGCGTGTACCCGCTAAAGTGTCTGAGAACATGAAGTTGATTTCCCTTTGTGGGGACATCCACTACGCCATGAAGAGTGACATCATCTGATCAGTGGGGATTTTAAGGGAGAATTCCATTCTCGATATTTGGGGAAAGCCGTCAGTCAAGAAGAGAGAGATAAAGGTCCATGCCTTCTGTTAGCTAAATATCGGGCTGATTGACTGTCTTGTTAGCCCCCTGTTCATGGGATGGTTGTCTGTTCACTACATATGGTTGCTGGTAGTGTTGAACTGTCAGCTTTGAACCCTGCACATGGGTGGTTCATGTAAGGGCAAAAGCAATATGCAGGTACTGGGCTGACCTTGCTAAACAGAGGACAAAGCCTCTTTATATGCGTGCTGTAGGAGGCAGCCCAGTCCAAACAACAATGCTCTTGCGGCTCACGAAAACTGGAACGACAGGAAGTGATTAATTGGCTGCGTATGAGAACAGGATTCCAACAAAGGCAGACTGTGGACAGCAAGCGAAGTACTTGGTCTTCTCCCCTCTTGATATATTGAATGGGACGGATTTTCTTGCCCGAACAATGGGCAGAGATGGAGAAACGCATTCAGTGTCTTTTTTCTTTTTGTAGGCCAGCCGAGCACTCAGGGCCCTGTCAGGCCTGTCACGAGGCAGAGAGAAGTCCTGTCCTGGAGGGGAAACAAAGACAACAGCTCTCTACACTATCCACGTCGGTGATAACGTGATGGACAACACTTCTGACATCATTTTGACCTTCTCCATACGTCACACAACATTCTGCGCGCTACACGTCATGGGTCCACAGGGACTTTTTGCTTTTTGTGTAGGACTAAAAGCCTTGCCGTACGTCATGGGTCTTCAGCGACCCATGCTTTGTGTAATGGGTAGAGCCTCTCGTACAACGAGAGTCACCATGGACCCACACGTTTACAGTAGGAGTAAAGCCTTGCCATGGTTTTTCTTTTGTGAGTGTCATCCTTTTATTTGTTTCTCGGTGACAACAAACAATTTGTGGCGTTTGTGAGTGTCATCCTTTTATTTGTTTCTCGGTGACAACAAAACAATTTCTGGTACACACAACTGCGGCCAGGCTTTGTTGACAAAGTAGCAAGAGAACTGCAGTGATAGCCCAAAACTGAGTGAGCAAGTGACGATCATGACTGGGGGTCATCGAATACCCACACGATGTAGGGCGAAAGTTGAGTGGGATAAAACTACTCCTCACCGAAGAAGACGCCAGGCACTGTGCTCAATTCGTCACCTACAGTTTACCACACAAAAAAAAAAAACAAATATACAAACAAAACAAAACAAGCAAAAAGAAATGAGTAAAACATG